>JAKJXD010000012.1:0-578869 GCA_022985055.1 Beauveria pseudobassiana | reverse complement strand
GTATGTTGATATCAACTGAAGAGCTGGAAGGAATGTTTGATTGGGAATGCAAAGCTGTTGATGACGGCTTGCTGCACAAGTTTTAGTAATTTCTGTTTAACTTGAATGCATTTACTTATTGATGTCCTGCGCTGACAGCTATGTACAATAATGCTAGTGTCGGTGACGTGGCAGTTACCGAACGACATCCCGAACCACTGCAGCGCCAGTCGGGGAACGTCGGACTCTTTGGAAGACATAACGGCGCATATTATACTGGGCATATCCGGTTTGTTAGTGCCTGGCTCATATTTGTCAAGCAGCTGTGGAGAAGGCAAGGAGAAACAGGCTTGGCTGATGACGAGCGTTTGTGACGCCCCAGCGCCTGTACCTAACTCGTTAGGTTGCCTTCACTTTTGCTTGGCAGAATGCTGGCAAGGACAAGGCACGAGTCTCTTTGTTTTTGCAGTTTTTCTTCCCTTTATTCAACTTGATAACCTTAATGCTAAGCCAAGTTATACCAATTTCATCGGTCGCTTTTGTCAGGAATCGCGTCTCATCGACTGCCACACCTTAATTTCGTGTAAATAGCTTCTGGCGAGAGCTTCCTTCTTGAAACTCTCTTTCTCCTTGTGAATAATCACTTCATCCAAGTTGCACTCGACCATGCTCGTGCCCTTGTACCGTCACAGCTTTCGGGACTTTATATTGGCCAATCCTATTGTACACCCTAAGTGCAGTTGGTACAGCTGCAATACACGTACAGGCAGTCATGCCAAGAAGGCCGTGGCCAAGTTTCCGTTTCCTTGCAGCTGGGATAGGCCACAGCGAAGGTATCTCAGGTGAATGGAAGTACTGTATCCTTCTAACTACATCGACATTGATGGACTGTGGAGGCGATCCAACTTTGGAATCAGCCGCTTCCGCATGCATTCTTGTGGGCAAATTTGAAGACAGCTCATTGCTCGCAGCATTTGATGTCTTCAATCTGAAGACTGTTTTGACAATCTTCTTCTGCATGTCATTCCTGCGACGTTTCCGCAACACTTGCCGCATATTCCTAGCATAATCGCGTCTAGGGCTTGGAGTTACGATCGGTGTCCGTACAGCACCATCGAGCGGAATCCTGTGTGCAAACTTTGCAATTCAATCCTCCGACGCTGATCTCAGAAAGCGGATGAGATCCCACGCAATCGCGTAGTCTTCGCCCACCGAAATCGTAACTCCAGCTTTGTGCCACGGGCATCAGGGTCGCCGTCCTGCTTCTGCGCGTCGGCGGCCGACCTCTCTGCTATCAACAGCGTGTGGCGCCGGTCACCGCTCCGAGCGTTGCAGTCAAACGCCACGAGGTCACCATCTGGGCAGCGTTCATTCGTGGCTAGCACCGTTACGAATGGTATCTGCGTCGCGGGACACTTGACGCGAATGAGATGTCCAAAGCCAAAGTTGAGCGTGTCCATGACGAACTGGAGCTGTGGCTGCGCCAAATCAGCCCAGACGAACCTGTACCGCTCTGACTCTAATATGGGATAGAACTTGCTTTCCGCGCGTTTCTTGATGAAGTGAAGCGCACGCTGGTAATTGTTTGCAAGGATCTGCGCACTCATGATGATTTGCTTGTTAGAGCAGCGCCCAGCGCTGAATGCGACGGCGATGTCGATGGCGGATGACCAAACGCCGCGAGCGTAGAGAATGAGAGTCAGGTCATGATGTACGAAATCGTTGCTGCACTGGCACACTGACCAAGTTTATGCAGGAACGGCTGTTCCGATTGTCGCGCGGCGAAGCGCACCGTATTTTCGAGACAATCACCGGCCCGTACGGCGTCACGGCGTCCAGCCCCAGGCAGCCGACAGCATGTGTCGCTTTGGCAGGAACACCTCGCACGTAAGCTCAGCGGCGTCGTCGCCGGCAGCTGGCATGGCAGGGGGCACCATCAGCTGCTGCAGGTGCCTGGTCGCGGCAAGCCGCCTGCGTCCACCACGGCGCTCTCTTTCGACTTCGCGCGGCCGGACGCCGATCTCGACGGTCGAGACGGCCATGGCGCCGTACACTCCGTCGACGGGGAGGAAGGCCTGCCGGTTGCCGAGCATCTCCATCACCCTCGTCGGGTCCGTCGCGCCGGTGCGCTGCGCCGCCATGCCGGAGAAGTGAGAAAAGAGCAGCTCAAACCTGTTCGTCGCCGAGTCACCTCGGCTCGCACCCGCAATCTCCCACTCCTCGCAGAGCCTGGGGATGGCGACAAGAGTCACCGCTGATCGAGACGGGCTCCAGATCGGCGTCGATCCACAGACGTCCGCCGCGAGCAAATACCCGCAGCGTCCAGACGCGCGTGCTTCAGGCGGTGCTTCGTGAAGCGGGAGAGTACTTCCATGGCTTGCACGGGCTTGGCTCGCCCAGGCCTAAGGACCCAGTACTCTCTGGCACCTGTCTGTCCATGCTCCGTCCCAGATAGCGAGGGCCTCGTCCAGCTCGGCCGAGCCGTGTGGTCGACTTGCTCTTGCGTCAGGTTTAGTTTGTTTGTAAGGATGATTACACGACTTTGGCATCGCCATATATGCGGGCTCAGCGAGCGGCATCTGCTCAGCACATGTCGTCCTCGGAGTCTTGAATGATGCAGAATAGGTCGATCCAGCAGTATCCCACTCTGATCGAGACCTCGTTGTTGATCGTTTGCCTAATGGCATCGCTGCTGAATGATTGGCCAAAGTTCCCATGTTTGGGAAAGATGCAGTCCGACCAGGCGTGAGAAATGGCTAGATAGGGCGGCGCCTGTCCAATCTCAAAGATCCAACTGCCCAGGTGACAGTGTTGACGAGTCTAAATGTCCCCATCCTAGGGTGTCATTTCGTTTTTTCTACTTATTAAGTTTAGATCTGATAATACAACGCGAAAGACCTGGTCTGCAATTATTCTTATGGCTGCCTGCAAGATCACATGGGCTGGCTATGCATGCAACGCGGCGGCGCAACCTGCCAAGGCGCTTTTGGCGGCAACACTTACACACCGCTGGAGAGGGGCGCAGCGGGATGCGGAAGGCTGATAAAAACGATGCACACCCAGTGCAGGCCGTCCTTCAATATGTTTTTAACGCCAAAGTAAACATGATCATTTTGCAGCACCATGGACCTCCTCGCGATCAAACCGTTTTGTCAATGATGCGAAGTATGTTCTATGTGGCTGGCGATTTAGATAGATACCTTGTTATTGGAGCAAGCTTATCCAGAGTATGTGGATTGTTGATATGAATTGCTGAGACGAAGAAAGTGATATACTTTAGTTGGATGCAGGCACAAACTTAGTAAAAACGTTGGACCGTGGCTAGCAAGGAACTACGACCGAAGCTACACGTTGTAGACGCTAGTTAGGTTTTTGGTTATCGGCCCAGATCGGTGATATTTAGAGGGCAGCTTCAAGATGGTCAAGTCTCGACTGCTTGAGCAGGGAGAGACTGGAAAACACCTTGGTCTTGAGGTGAGCAAGTAAATAAAGCAACTGTCCGCAAGTGGCGGGTGATGCTGTCGCAACCTAACTGGTTAGGTCCAACGCGTCCGGCACTACAGAATTACCACTGCCTTTGGCCTTTACGGGATTCTTTTGGGAGCGTGGGTAGCAGCTGTCTTATCCACTAGTCACCCGTCCTGTGAAAGGCTACGACGCTAAACCAGTTAGACTGAGCCGCACAGAATAAAGTAACGTTGAACAAGCTGACTAGAGCTCGCTCTTTATAGGTCGCTCAGCAGAAACACGCAGGATTTTCGCTGCTGCCTAGTTTTGCCTTTAATAATAACGTACTCATTGGCTGTTCATGCTTTGAACTACTATTTTGCTGCCTCTCTGGTTGCCGACACTGGCGCGCTCCTAGGCTTTCTTTGATGTCTCCGTGTTTCAGACACTTTGCCTTTGTAATTCTCATTGCCAGAAATAAGGTACCACCAAGCAAGGGCTGAATTGCATCCGATCTCCCAGCGTCAGTGTCCCAAAGAACCCCACCTTCGAATACAAATCTGCGATTATGAAAGAGGGAGAGAGGGAGTGTGTCGCACACGACAGCAACTTCCCAAATTTAAGCAGGCGAGGCAGCTACGCATTCCAATACCGAGCACAAAGGATGAGCAGTTTTTCGTAACTTCTCGCTGGTTGCGCTTGGCTGCCAGGATAAGCGGTATTGATTCTCCATAAATCCTCGAATTGTGTTGTAAGGTCAAGTCACACCCAGGGTAGTCGATGAGCTTCAATGCAAGCCTTTGCTGATCCTTGTCGATTGCATGGTGAAGTGCAATGCCGCAGACATCCCGAGAATCGGGCGTGCCTTTCAATTTCTTGTAAATCCACAATCAATTGCATGCAGACGTGCCTGACCAGATGTTTGAGACGAGACCTGCCGTATACTTCCACATTTCGGCGGAAAATGTCGCGTTCGAGAATTCCGTGCAGGAAGCGGTTCGTCCGACTCAGCGCTGAGACAGAATCCTCCGAAGATGCCAGGCGATTATCAACCACAGCTCACGTGGGAGCCAAAAGCCTTTCACCGGCTGGGTTGTCACCGTCAGTTGCGAGAAACGGAACAACCTAGCGATCTGCTTTGTTGGTTGTGAAGAAAGCAGCAAAACGTTAACGCTGATTGGAACCAAGCTCTCTGGTGTCTAAATCATAGGCTCCAAGCTTCATTTCCAAGTAGTGCACAAGTCTGATAAATTTACCTGGGTAGTGTGGCACGCAACCCGAAAACCGACCCAAAAGGGAAGGTAGCAGGCTAGGCGACCACGAAGTTGCAGACTGGCCCCGATGCTTCTGATTGTCCCCTCAGGCAACGACATGAGGACCCTGCAAGGTCTTGCCTGAGTCTTGTCTCACGAATGGCGCCCAAACTCAGGACATGATTGTTGCATGGCAGTCAAGGAACTAGGCGAAAATCGTCAAAGTGCACGCTTGGCCATGGGAGCCTGATTGACGTAAAGTAGTACAACCGTTGATAGGAGCGGCTTCGGTCTATATACAACCACATGATGAAACTGTGCACGATATGCAGGCATAAGCAATTGATAAAATTTCTCTGCTTTTTTGTCTAAACCGTATTACTGGCCCGTTACCGAGTCATTATACTCGGTTAGATAAGCACGTGCTGTTGACCGGTTTGCGGCCCTTCTTTTTGTGGGCTTTGTGGCCATTGGGGTACATATTTTAGTGGCGCGAGATTCCACGCGGGCGCCTCCCACGGACGATGAGCGAATGACGCATGTGGCGTGCATGTGGACCACTGAATGGGTCGGCGACAACTTTGGTCTGAATGATCACGTGCTTGGGTTACATGATCAGCTCCACGGCTGTAGCCAGCATCGTGCCCCTCACCAAGTGCCCCGCGAAGAAACTAGGCAAAAATATATAATTACAAGTTGTGGGCAGTATTAATGCCTCTACCACCTAAGGAACACGGGGAGGGTTAAAACGCCGTCAAACTATCCTGATGAGTTCAGCAGTTGAGATCCTCCAGCTAGATGCGAAAGAGAAGGAGTGCTTGCGCGACTTGTTGAATTATACCGAGCGACACCCAGACGGATGGCACCCGACCAATTACGACAGGATGCATGAGTACTCCCATAGAGACGTTCACCTCATCATTGAACCTATCATTGAAGCAGTACGTATATCGATGCTACCTAGATAATAGGATCTAACAGTTCTTAAAGGATAAAAAGGGCATTCTCATGCGTATCTCCGGCGACTCTAAGAACCTACAGTATAGGTTTAGTGTTGGCGATCTGATACCGATTTCGGGCAAGCGATACTCGATAATTGAAGGAAATGATCAAATTCAGCTTACTCTTAATGAGAAAGGACATATTTTAAAAGTCACGGTGCGAGTTGAAGATAATTGTATATTAACTCTACTTTGGATAGTCAACAAGAAGTAAACTCTTCTCATCATGGTTGCTATCTGGCGACACGAGTCTGGTAAAATGCTGAGTATCTATATTTTTGTGGTGCTATTCCTGGACTGATGGCATGAGACTGGACTCAGGATATATGGGGATATCAACCTCGTGGGCAGTCTGGCAAGGAGTCTCATAAGTAGTCTGATATGCATTTTGTGGCGCGAGACTGGAAAAAGAGTTGGGATCAATGTGGAAACCAGCCAGGTAAGTAGCGTCGTAATTGCCCTGATAATCGTCCTGAAGACCGCTGAAAGAGCTAGGATCAACGGTAAAGCTGGGGTGGTGCTCGACGGGAGTGATCGTATTCGCGAAAGGCGGACCATTAAATCCGGTGGCCTCAGCATTCTGCGTATGATTGGCGGTTGGCGAAAACCCGTATAAGGAACGTTGCCAGCACGAGGCAGCTCGCAAGCAGGTTGCTTCTGCATTGCGTAGTAGCTTGTTGTTTCGAGGTAGCGAGAGAACTCAACATCCCAGCCGCCTCCGTAGCAGTCATTTGTGTTTGACATTGTTCGAGAGAGGTTTGCTTTTCACTTTCGTTGGGCCAGAACATTGAGCTCTGATAGTCCAACAATTTATTTGCCAGGCGAAAAGTGTCATATTGTTTCGGGGGTCATGATTTTGATCGAATGGAGGTGCCGTAGGACAGTACCATAATCTTTCTGGACAAGGCCGCGGTCGGTGTCCCATCTATGATCATTAGTATATACTCGCATCTGACAAATAAATACATACATTGAATCTGGTATGATATCATAAAAGAATATCCCCAGTGCGCTTCTGAATAGTTCATTCTCGTTTGCGACCTTATTGGTTCCATCGTTGTCGCATCGTTGGTTATTGAAGCGTGTCAGAAGATGACAGAACGAAATTCGGCGTTGCCCAGCTTTGATGATAAACAGACAAGTAGTATTCGCGTCGTCAGAGGCATCACATCTCAGAAAACGTAAAAGTCCTGGACATGGCTCTTCCTGATAGAATCTATTTCAGGCTTCCAACGTCGAAAATGCAAGTACACAGCAACCGTTGTGAACCTCCATAAGACTCTATAAGTCGAAAATCGCTTGCAGATGTGAATCGCGGAGACGGTGAAGAACTTGCGGTATGCGTCAGTTGAGCTAAACGATCCGTGCTCGACGGGAAACTTGTCCGGCTCTGGCCACCAAAAGGTCCCTGGATTATTATCCCATAGGCAAAGATGACCAGAAATTGAATCGTCGACCTTCAATTGTGAACGTTCGATTGACCTGATTGCCGCAGCATTATTGACAGCCGGTTTGATGCTTCGCTTCCTAAAGTTGTCATGGAGCGACTGGTACCATCGTTCAAGGATTTGGCGATTCCCTTGGTTTTTGAGAACCACATCCGCTGATTCATCGTCCTTATAGGGTAGTAGTAGGCGCCGAAGCTCCCGAATCGTCAGTTTCGCCGAGTCGTAGCGCTTTTCCCGGTGTCGAAGATTCGTCTCTGCTTTACGCATCACCATTGTGGAAGGAAGTATAGTATGCGGATGTAAGAATGAGAGGCTGCTTGTGGAAGTTCAGCTCTGACCAGGAGGTCTGCGGGGTTAGAATACGCTAATAACGCCACTTGTGCCTGCGCTGGCAAAAACGAAAAGTCGGGTGCGCACCCGACTTTTCGTTTTTTGGGTTAGCGCAGGCACAGCCTCTCAGCATACTAGCAACAATCTTATCATTCTGTGCAGGGTGAGCCCGGTCAATCTGTTGAGCCTAGCCATCGCTTTCTCTCTTGTCTGGCAATCGTTGCAGCATGGACTTGCACTCTGCGATGCAGTAAAAATCAAGTTGCTGAAAGACCATCATCTTTCGCAATACACCTTCAGGATATGTCTCGAACTACAGATTAGATAGAATGATAAATGAAATTCGCCCTCAGGAAGAAAGTGGTCATGTTTATTAGCCTTGCGGTGTCAACTTTTGCCGGGGGTCAGCCTCCTCTCGGGGTTTATGCCTTCTGCAATGAGCGTGTCAGATATCAGTCCTCTATACAGTGTGAAATGACAATATGTGTCAATATGGTTTGGGTTTTCAGAGAGCAACCTCCTTATGGCAAATGCCCGCTTCGTGATATCCGCTCTTAAGTATACAAAAGCCATGGATCGAATGTAACTTTCCAACCAAGACTCACCGCCTTTTAGCATGCATTCCTTCGTAACGAGAGGAGATGTCGTCGAGAATTCAATTTTTGGCGCTTTTGGCACCCTCTTCTATACTACCACTCTTGTCCAAAGCTGGCGTCGCTTCAAAGTTGGCCCTGTCAGTGCTGCACAGTGGTACAACCAGAGGGCATTCATTTCGGCTATCATACCCGCCATTACCTTCCTTGTTGGTAATATTGTGTGCTCATCATGGATCGGCATTGCACACAGCAGTGACTTACCAGACACTGCTCCTGGGATTCTATGGAAAGTCACTGTGGCCATATGCTTCGCTCTTTCTGAAGTATGTCTCATTCCTACTCATAATTTTTCCCAACTCACGATTGCAGACAATCGAACTCTTCGCGGTTTCAGATCAGGTTCCCAGAAAGCTCGCTGGTGCCTGCGTCCTGTCTCTCCAAGTGCTGTGGCTTGTCTTTGGCATCTGGCAGTGGCGTTCCGGCGCGGTATGGGCCTTTCAGCCATCATTCACGGGTCATTCGCAGCTATTCTGCTCTATCAAATAATCACCCGGGAAGTGCAATGCATCAAACCCTGCACCTTGCTCTGATTTCATTCGCCTTTATCTACGTACTTTGGTCACAACGGCGATCCCTGGCATGGGAATTTACTCGTTTGCGAAAGGACCGCTCAGATGCCACTTTAGCCTGCAATGCGCCTTCTCACTGTTTGAGAATGTTCAATCAGCGTTATATGCAGAAATGCGATTCATCAAGGCGAGGTCAGACCATGTCGTGAATGAAGATAATGACGAATCGTATATCCGCTCAGAAGAAGAGAATTTAATACGATCAGCGGACATCAGACCATAACTCTGTATGATAGGAACTCTTCAATATCCGTTGAACTACATATCACAAACATGCCCAGGAAAATGAGGAAACTAAAAGCAAAAGCACACCGCTGTTCAAGATGCGACTCATCAGCGTGACAGAATACAGCTCAGCTCTTGCTGTGACTAGTCTTAAGTGGCATATCTCGGCCTTTGCCTGGTCCTTGCTAGATACTATCCTGAGTTACTTTCGAAAGGTAGGAACTGTTTGCTCAAGGTCGCCTTTTTCGTTCACCCCTTGTGTCGGCTGCATTTATCTCCGCATTTTTTATCACACGTCAGAGGGCAGACACATATTTGCCCTCATATGTGGTTTTCTGCGCCTGGGCGCTTATCAATGGAGCTTGCCTTGGGGCGAAATTGTAAGTCCTGCTTGAAATCGAGTTAAGACAAATACTAATGATAGATTCAGGCTTATTTGTGGCTTTTCATACTTCCTTTGAAGGGTACAAGAAATTCGCTGTCATAGCATCTGCCTGCGTACTCATCGCCACTGTTCTGATTGCCGGGCTTTGGAGCTCTGTTACCTCGCAAAGGCAATGGCTTTGGGTTTTCATTTCGCTCTCAAGCGGGACCTTGACACTGACAGGTGTTTTCTTCACCAACAATGCGGCCCCAATCCATGCACGCTATCGACGACACTGGGGCTACCTAACACTACCAGCCGTCTTAGGCGTCGTGCTAGGCCTTGTGGCTGCTTTTGTGGCTGCTGAGAAGGCACCCCTTTTACATAATGTACAGTACGGTTGTCAGTCAATGATTGGTCTCCTGATCGCATACCTCATTCAGGTCATGGGGCGGTATCCGCACACAGCTCCAGAACACAAGCCAAAGAGACGAGTCGATCTCCACGGTGGGATGGAAGTTCCCCCAACATGTGCAGTCCCGTCAGAGCTTGATCACAAACTGTATAAGTCTAGAAGATATTAGTACTGCGGATCTTGAAAGTCTGGTAAGGGACGGTGACCTGGATGGATCGGAGAAGAGCGAGGATGCGAGCCACGCCCGGATAGTTTGACCCTACCAGGAACAATTTAAATACTCCTAGCCATTCTATACCAAACGACTATCAAATTGGAATTTTTGTTCTCATTGAAACTCGTTTGTACACATGGCTCACAATATAAAGAAGAGGTATACCGGCGACCCTTGCACAGAATGTGTCATGGATGCGGAAACCATAGAGGTGAATGTGCTTGCTATAGCCGCATGCACTGATTGCCAATTACGCGTCTGTGGGAAGCATTACTTCTTTGCCAGCACAGCAAAAGGTACTTTCTTTGCGACAGGGATGTTACGAATCTAACACCAAACAGCCACATTAGGAAGACACATGAAGCGGCAAGACCCCCTCAAGTGGCATAAACACAACGCGACCGATGAATATCCTTATATAAGCGGCTGTCTGTCCCCAGGCACAGCTCACATTTGCATCAACTTGCATAACAACAGCTATCAAAATGCTCAACCTATCCGTACGAACACTTCCCGCAACTGAATACATTCAACGCGTTTTAGTCGATTTAGAGGTACCATCATTCCATCGCACATTCAAGATTACACTGACATCAAACAGTTGACAGGGCCTAGTCGCAAAAGGTTTAGCCAAGCACTCTTGTTGATCTGTCTCACAAGTACCAATGACGCCCAAAGCTTGGAGAATCTATGTGGTTACAACGAAGACGATGTAATCGGCCTAGTGAGGCAGAAAATGCGAGACTTGCAGGCTGGCCCTGACGACAGCACATGGAAGCACCAAGTTGCATTAATCCGATGTGTCTTAGAGCAGTCTCGTGCTATGAAGAGCTACCATCAACAAGAGATTTTCGATCACACTCGGACATTTCAGCAGAACCGGAAGACCTACCTGTCTATGGTCGGTATCGGGTCTGAGGTAACCTATGTGGAGATCGCCAAGCTTGTAGGAATCATCAGACAATGCAAGTTGCTGCAGAGGGAACCAAGCATGGACAATCTGCAACAATTTCTGCGACCAGAGTATTTACCTATTCGCACACGCGAGAGTCTGCCATGGGAAGCGCAATGTGGCCTTTCCTATGGGGATGCTCAGAGGTTCACGGCATTTACCGCTAGCGTTGCGCGCGAGTTCAGTTGCACTTGGGACGACGATCATGAGGCCCTCTTCATCATCTTCCGACGCCTCCAAAGTACTCGACTAGGGCTTCCTGGAGACTATTTGCACCCGTACGCAATCGTCTCCGGAACAGCATTCGAGATTGCCAAACGCCGAGCCGGCTAGTGTTGTATGTGATTGCCTCCTTCGCTTTGAGCAAGGATGAGCTGACTCAACACTCCATACATGAGTTTCTGAATCTGCAGACCAACGATGTATCGCGTGCGACGATCAAATCCTTGGCTCGCGCGTTAGATAAGTCTATGAGGTCTGGCCTATATGGAGAGGGCAGGCTGCGAAGTTCATGTCGGTTCTGTTGGGGAGGCGGTTAACGTCAAGGACATGAGAAACATGTGTACCAAAGAAGGAAGCACATGCATTGACTGGGATGACTATTGGTATACGAGATTTGATGGCCAGACTAGCCATGATTCTGCAAAAGCTATTGTGTGTGATAAGTTATATAGAAAATAAGGATGCGGTATGTGCTAGTCATTAGTCCTAAGTAGACAGTGGACCAACATGAGTTCATAATCATTCAATTTTGGAAGGAATTTGAGAATTTAGTTCGCTTTGGATTGTGATGAAGAACAGTTATAGTTAGGATTCTAGTTCCACTTATGAAAAATAAATAGAGAAGGGGTTAGAGGCTGAGAGTTACAGTTGTTCATTGCTCTTCGTATTATTATGGCTCTGATGTGACTGAGCGCGGCCGCGCGGGAAGGTATCCGGATATACTAGGGCCCAGATAACTACAGGTCTTGCCCGTACTCAAAGTCAGGTATAAAGGCGGCCTACATCTTCTCTTTACCAGCTGTTCTGCAGGCAAGCTAGACCACCCATTCGATGACTGTGGCAGATGGCTTATACGGACGATTTCGGAGACGTTTTGCGTGACCACGCCATGGGGTTTGTCTCCGTTCCAATTATATCCGGTCGCATAACTAATCGTAGGAAGGTTCAACCAAAGTTTCCGTGATGCGCAACATCTATGGAGCCAGGATCATGCCTTCGGTCGATCGATCACCAACGACCGTAATGTTTCAGGAGAGGAAAGGAAACCATTGTCTAACGAGCCTGCCCGCACCGCGAGTCTCCTGCATCGCTCTACCTATGATAGACGACGCCAGAATAGAGCCGGCAACAAACGTCGGAAAAGCGATCGGATGACGAATATGCCCTCTCCACGTCCAAGACCGATTTTGGAGAAATGGGGTTCAACGTATTTGATTTTACATCCCGATGGCACGACATACTGGGCACATCGAAGCACTCTTGACAGGCAAAGGGCTCAAGAATTCGATGAGGGCTATCAGGGCATTGGGATTAACAATGACGTTTATGACATACGAGAAGGCCAAACCGCAGAATATCATCTGCATTTCCTTGGTCGGCCAGAGGAGGAGCTTTGGTGGGCCAAGGAAACAATGTTAAGTCCTGAGCTCCTGTCAGCCATACGTTACCCCGAACCTCAACAGGAGCCGGCATATGGGCAAAAGTAATCCTCTGGGAATTTCAGCGCAATCGAGAGCGCAAAGAGCCGTGGTGACGTTATAGGGGTGGTTAGAATCATACTTATAGGTCCTGTGTTTCAGACTAGTTCTCATGCTAATGAGAGAAGCTCTGGCCAGCAGTTCTGTATTAAGAGCCGTGGGAAATTCACAACTAGAACATTCAACTTTTTCCTATTGATACTCTAGCAATCGGTTCGTGTATCAGGCAAACTGGTACCGGTAAGCGGCATTTCAATAAGCGTCTAGAATTGAACTGCTAATTGGCTGCCGCACCAGATAGTGCTTGTGCGTGATTTATTAGCCATCTTTTCGGCATCTATTAGTCTTTGACTTAAATTCTCGAGAATAGAAGCGCTTAAGGCCTCAATTTCTTTTGTGTCTTTATCATGCGAGTATGTGCCATCTTCTGTCTGCCAGACCGGAGTCATGGTGAGCGACGGAAGAGATGCGATGACTTTCTCGACCACTGGCCGAATCTTCATTTGGTCGCATATAAAGATAACGCATAATTTGTCTGAGTTGTCCATTTTCTCTTCTTAGTGTCTGTCTGGCTTGTATAATTCTCTTGCCACAGTATCGGGAGGGGGCAGAGGCGCCCTCTCAGGGTCAGGCAGCAACGTGAGGACCTATGCCCTAACTCTTAGCCGAATGAGTACTGGCTGCTTCCGTCCTGTGTATTTCAGAGAATCATCTCCATCCCGCCTCCAATTACAAATGCAGCGTGGGAAACAGGGATCACAGCTCGTGGCAGTGCAGCCGACATAACCACATTGGAAGGGAGATGGATACGGAATCGTTTTGAGGAAAGTAAAAACTAACTTGCTGTGGTGGATTTCATCAAACATCGCATTCCACCGCGCCCGCGAAACTGCTCCCCGATATCCTTGTACTTGAGCGACAGACATTAGGAAGCGGTACTGAGAAGCTAATAGTTCTTCACCAAGTATCCACAAACTTGTCTAGTAGAGTGTAGTATGGGGTAGGCAAAACGCATCCAAGTACGCTATACTGCTGATAGCTTTATCACCAACCACACCAAGAATCTTCTCGCCTTCCGTTGTGAAGCCGTATCGACAGAACAATCCTATCAGCCGCGCTGTATGGATTAATTCAATGTCTTGGTCCGTGCAGTTCTTGGCCTGTTGCAAAACGTGGCCCAAAATAAAGTTCGAAGTTCATCTTGATTGTCGTAGTAATGCCACCCTTCGGCATTCATGAATCCCAGGATATTCTCCATTGCCCATAGTGCGAGTCCAAAAGGTAGGACTCTTACTTCCGCCCAATCGACAACGCCTGTGATGTGTCCCGTTCTGGGATCAACGAGAATATTGAGCTCGCATAAATCTCCGTGCGTAACTACATGCGGCAACTTGGAGAAAACTAGAGAGAGGTGCGATTCAAGAGAAAGCAATTCTTGAGAAAAACGTGCTGGTAGAGACTCAGCTAAGCGACTGAGCTTGAATCCGTATTCAGCTGCTAAAGTCACAGAATCGGATGAGGGTGGCAGTTTACAATTCCACGATTGTGCAAAAATCTGGGAATTTGTTAGCCTCACATTGGTGCACTGAAGAGCTTCCATTGTACCTAGCCAGATCTTGAATGGTATTTTTTGCCGTGATTTTGCGTCATCCGGCTGTGGGATAGAATGGTCCGCTGCTATGATGTAGACTTCACCCGGTAGCTTATTCATCTCGTAAATATGCAACGGGCGCTGTTCTCCGATAGTCCCAAGGTACAAGATATCAGCCACAAAACCGGAAGCCGCTTGCTCTACAAGGTCCATCTTGATGAATCAAGAGGTGAACGCTCTTCTCTGAATTGTATGATTCTAGAATTGTTTGCGCCAGCTGTCACCGTATAACTCCAGACGCCCTGTACCTGAACGGGCTGCGCCGGAGTTTTAAATCGAGACATGACAAAAGCATCACATTGCTGTCTGCTCACAGATGTGCTGGACTCAAAAGAATTGATAGAATCGTCAATATCATATGCCTGAGCCATTATCACGACATTAGGGGATAGGCTGGGGAGATTGACTGGCGTGTGAAGAACAGTGGCTGGCATTGTGCAAGTTAACCCGGTCCCAACTCAGCGGAGCTAGCACGTGATAACCCCGCAAAGTTCACCGAAACTTGGTGCTGCACTGCTACCGGTATCTAGCTGGCTGATACAAGCTTGATCCTCAGTGGCGCTGCTGCTGCCTAGAGCTGAACGAAATGCTGGTGTATTGTGTCTCTACTGATTTCAATTGGTTAGCGGATTATAGAGGCGCTGAGACAAGGTCGTGAACGTGCATCAGGCAGCTTCGTCAGTCATTTCTCGGCGAATCCCACGAGGAACCCTCGCCTCGTCCTCACGGGAGGCGTGAAAAGCGGCGGGCTGATGCGTAGACCGTCCTGATCATTTCTCGACGGACATAAGTACCTGTAGTATAAAGGAGTCGCTTCCCCCATTTAACTTCCACCACTAGTCATTTCTCCACGTCTCTGCACACAATCAGCACTGCATATCAATCCGCTATCAGCCATGGCGACTACTTTTCAACTACCCTCAGCTATTCCAGGACTACACACCCCCCAACACTCCAAGATTTACGTGATTCTTCACACTTGTTAGTTACAATTTGCAAATGCCTTCAACCTATCATCGATTAATATAAAGTTCCCAGGTACAATCTCCTCCCAGAAGATCATGACCAGCCAGAGGTCTCTGGAGAACATCTGAATAACCTGTATCTTCTACTCAGGCGTTACAATGTTCAGTCTCACTTTGGATTTCATCTCATCCATGGACATATCGTTAACCGCTGAAACTGTCATGTACGGCAAAGACCTCACCTCCGTCCGTGGATGCTGGACAAAGCCTACGAACATAGATGACTTGAACCTCAAAGAGATCCATGGCCACATCTTCCGCCTTACTCCCGAGGGGAAGTTTCAAGCCTACGAATACCGTGAAGGATTCCGTGCGCTCCTGGATGTGGATCCAGCTTTTTCCAGGAACTAGCTGAATATCTTCTGGTTAATCAGATTACAAATCTTCTGGGCCTTCAAGTTCTCAGCAACAATACTTCGCCGTTGATGTGAGTTCGTGATGCAGAATGGTGGTACTGTCATGCTCGAAGCCGGAGAAGTTAAGGGATGGGTCCCATACCGCACAACGGGATACATGGCAAACGAGGCGGGCATCACGGGCTCAAAGGAAATGAACAACATGCTGCGACTACTAAAGGTCCACAAAGTATTTTATGACAGGAAGTTGAAGGATGAGGAGCATCTCCTCAATGTTCTTAAGCGTGAAGATATTATTTGATTTCTGGCCGCGTCTGCTGGGAAAGCTGTTTCTAGGAATAGCTCCATATTCAGGAGGAGCTTCATTGTTGAATAGTCTTCCTCGTCGCGCTTCGTTTCCCCATCAAGTGGGCATAACTAGAAAGTACTCGTTTCATGCAGGCTATCCTGGGGTACCATTTTCTGCCCATGCACATGATTCATTACATATCCGATCACATCCTGCGCATAATCGCCCAGACAACATATCCGAGTTCCCCACGCGCCCATTGGTAAAACGGTCACTGTGACTCACCAAGATTAAGTAGATCCTCCCGTCGCACAATTACCACAGACCTTACTCAACCAGAATTCTTAACTTCTGAATTTGGCATGTCTGCAATATTGCAATGCGCCTATTCGGCGGCTTTTCTAACAAACGATGACTTTGAAAGTCATATTGCGGAAGAAGAGGGCAGCATTCCTATAAGTTTTGCTTGTATGGGAGCTGGGTGATGGGAAACGCTACCACCAGCAGAAAACAGTTTGGTGCCACAACCACCATGAAGCAGACAAAGACAAGTCTCAATGAAATCACGAGCTGATATGACACTCTTCCAAACGCTCACAATACTGCACTAGGCCCTATTTTTCAAACCCTCTAAACAGCAAACTGAATTGAGCTGGCTGCCGGCGCAAGCATCAAGAGTGTACAACGATGCGTTTGCTGCTTTGTGTTTTAAAACTAGCTGCCTCCACCAGGGTCTGTCCGCTGTCCCCAGCCCAGGTCCGCGTTGCTGCCGCTGGACGACGGCAGATATCCAGCTTCCTGTAAAAAGCGGTCGGGCAACACCACACACTCTCCGTAGAACTTGCTGGGAGTGGTGCTTTGGCGGGCGGTGCTTATTGTAGGTGGCTCACTGGACAGTGCCTCCTAGGCCTCACTGGCTTGCCTCACTGGCTTGCCTCACTGGCTTGCCTCACTGGCTTGTGCCGCACGAACTGTGCATACTGTGACTCGCTAGACAGTGCGCACCTCATTAGACCGTACCTTCCTGGACTGTGCCTCACCGTCGCTCTAGAGCCTATTTGTATGCTGCCATTGCCTCAACCGGCGAAGTGGTACTAAGACGGTCCAAATAACTTGAAGGATGATGTAGGAGACAAATGCATTTACACTTGGAGTTCAAAATATAAACGCTCCTTCGGCCAAACCAGCCCTCAGTGCCTGCATTCCATTTAGCTGCTTGGTGTTGAGGAGGGTACCGAATCACGAGGATCGGCCAGCGGTGCAGATGGACATACCAGTTACTACTTTCGCAAACCCATATATACTTTGAATTGCTGGCGTTTTTTGGCATGAGGTACGTTTGTGTTCAATTGCAAGCGTTCAAGAATGTCATCGATGTTTCCTATAGACGCCGACAATCAGGAACTTGATCGTAGTCGCGACTGACCTTTCGCTGTGTCATCTTCTGTGATGGTGCTCACCTTGAAGATCCTGTAGGCCAGCATAAGTCTTGGGAAGAGTACGAATGGGCAAGTTGTCGATCCTCGCAATTTAACGATTGTGCTTGTGCAGCAGCTTGATAACTTGTTTGCCAGACCGGCAGCGCTGTTAAAGTGCCCGGCCCGCATCTCCAGCTGAACGTCCTGGATCCTGTCACGCAGCTCCTCATACAGGTTCTTCAGCCTCTCTTGGACTTCCCTCGTTGTGTTGTCGCTCGCGACGGCAGCATTTCTCAATGCTTCGGCGAGGCTGAATTTTTAAGTTCGCGGCAGATTCTGTAAAAGTGTTCGTATGTTCAATAGTGCCCCGCATCTCGCATTTTGCCATCAAGCACCTCGCGAGATGGTGCACGGGTGAGGCTAGTCTGAGTGATGATGACCTCGCACGCATCACTGATTTGTCCCTCGAAACCGCCTACAACGCTCGCGACAGCCTCATTTAGAGTCTTTATGCCCTTGCCCAGTCGCGCCCCACTCCCCAACGACATCAAGAAGGCTGTCTTGTAGTGTTGTGATTCCTGCACCAAGTTCTTGTCGAGCTGTGGTTATTGCCTGCTTTATGCCGGTTTGCGCGTCGCTGATTCTGTCCCGTAAATGCAGCTGCGATTCCTCTACAGCCTGTTTGCACGCTGCGACGACGTCTTTGATCGTCTGAAGGCCTTGACGGCATGCGCCAACATCAGTGGCGACGGCATTGAGGACGTTTCGCGACTGAGCGATGCCATCATCCAGTGCATCGATATCGCAGTGCGTAATGGGGTTGTTCTCCTGCCTGCTAGATGCGGTCGTGCAACGCAGCCGCGGTGGCTGCATTTTGATCCAAAGCGCTCCGTCATTTCGGCTTTCAGTATCCCAATTTCGTCGCATACTAATAATCACATCAAGAAATATGCGCGAAGTCGGGGTGCTGCGCGCTTCAGTGTTAATGCGACTGCTGACCCCTGATCGCGCGAGTTGGACAACTTACTATGTCACTCATGATGCTCAGTCGCAGATGCGAAGAACGTGTGTACATATGAGGAGGATATGGATTTCGTGCAGATGGTCTTTGCGAAAGTCTAACTTACGCGTGCTAGTACGCGAAGGATAGCATTGCGGACGCCGATGGACTACCTCCGCCCCAACACGTTGCAGCTATTGGTTTCGCTGCACATACGCTACTTGATCTATTCGTCTATTCGGACTCAGATTGGTCAAAATACCGAACGCATGGTGGACTACTGACGCACGATAGCGAACAGGACGAAGGGCATCACGTGCAGGATGAATGTACCTCGCACTTCGTGTGGCTTCTTGTGTTGTGCTTGCAGGCTCCTCTTCCGGTGAGACATGAGTACCAGACGGCTAAAGGTGTGACAGCACCGCCGCTTTCCCACTTGCAGTTGCCATGGCATGCCGGCGCGACGACGAGCACTCGACGCGCGGTGCGGCATGTATCTCACTTAAACGACTACGATCTGTTTACAGGGCCATCTCCAGGCCCAGCCTTGGCAGACTCTCGAATCAAAAAGATATGATGGAACGAACCGCTCCATACTCCTGGCGTGCTTGCGCTGAAGCGATCGCTCATGCCACCTTTTACGCCGTTCCGATGAGCCGTCAATCAACCCTGCCAACAGCAAGCACATCAACCCTTCAGCATACTCTCTGCCTTTCTGACAGAGAACGCGATCTAGTGAATACTCTTGCATTTCTCTCCAAATATCGAAGATTCAAATCATGTGCCAGCGCTGCATTCATGAGAAGCCGAGACCGATAGATCAGGAAGTTGTTGATCGCCGTCAATCAAGCCCGCCATGGCGATGGCCTCCCCATCCTAAAGGACATCAAGGATGGCTTCGAAAACATCTTTATTCGCTATCAGAGTTTGCAGGTAGTGAGCATCATCCTGACCGCCGGTCGTTGCCATCTAACTTCAGATGAATCCCGATGCGGAGGACGCAGTCTTCAGGAACATTGTGACAATGTGCTCGCTCCGCATCCGCGAAAGGATACGCTATGCGCTGCATAAGCGAAAGAAATCCAAACAGACGCTTTAGGCAATTGCTAGAAGAGACCTCGGCACGACTGGCCATTAACCTATCCCAGTTTCGTCAGCAAGCCAAAGCGGTGATCAAGAATATCGACATGTGGCAAAAGCACCAGACCGAACGACGCCTCTGCGACCTTGTTGAAGCTGTTGTGCAGCTTTCTCCCAACAGTAGCTTATCGCAAATGCTTCTTCAATCCCAAATACCATGATGGGCCCGAGCGAGCGAAAAATTCTGCTCAAGATGATCCGCAGAGTGGCTCGATACCGTGACGCCACGCGATTTCTGTATCGCACTGCCAGAAATATCCCCTCATTCGCAGCATGAAGGTTGTTATGGTCAGCTTACCTCCGGAATGCATTTCGCCTGCTGTCTGTTGACTATCAGCCGGATTTTTCGTCACCTGTACGAGATTGGAAGTGCACACGGGCGCCAGACCAGTGTTGCCCAAGTGGCACGTTTGCTTGTGGCTCGAGACGGACAAACAGCGGAGGAGTCATTCTCACCAGTGTTTCAAGACTATGCAGGGAGGGAAAATACACGCGGAGATACAGTTCGTGTATTACCTCGAAACGCATCGGCCTAAGCCGGCCCCGGAGAGTCGTTGCTTCGAGCAAGATGGCGTCTTCCTCTGCAATGTATTCTTGTGTCAAGCCGCGAAGGTGTACACGAAGCGATGCCACGGAAAACTGTACCCTGCCTGGAAGTTACCTGTGTTCCTTCACGGTGCGGATTGGAGCGCCTCTTCGTGCAAATCTGGAGGCTTACATTCGCAATGAGTGCAGTCACTGCTATCGAAGAAGCGGCGAAGAACTCTCTTTCCGCAGCCCAGTGAGAGTACACCGTGGACGATGGATATTTCCGCAACCACATTAGGCACTGCTCCGGGCCAGAGGGGAATTGTGGAAGAAGAATCGCTGAGGAGGGCTGGAGTCTAGCGTTGATGCCAGCCGAGAACAGCCGACCACACAAGCAGGGATTGGTTCAGAGCTTGAGCACCCGCTGGTGGACAAACCGAATAAGCATAGACGTCGCGCCCTTGGACAAATTGGATCTACTTACAGTACGTCAGGAAGCCTGATCACGCTCACTCTCGACGCCTCCACTATTGCACCTGTCCAGGCAGGACCGGTTATCATTCAGCCGAATACACGGTGGACAAGAACGGAGTGTAGAGATCAAAACTTAGGATGCAGTTTGGAATGGCTTACGCGAGAAGATGCAGACGCAGCAAAGTATAATAAATATGTGTGCGTTATAGTGCAGATTTTTTAGATGACGGAGTATCCATCTCGGTTTCAATTTGGAAGGTCTCTGTATCGCCACCGGCGGAATTTGGTCAAATTGGAAATAGAGAGTTGAAGCGTGCCAGGCCATAAGCAAGGAAGACAGGTCACAAAATAGTCCGCATAACCTCTGCTGCTTCTACTCTCACTCTTTCCCGTTCTTTGCTTGTTGTATCGTTTCCAACCGCTTGTTGGTTCTGCAATTCGTTGTCTTGCCGGGCGAGCTGCGCCAAGATCAACCTAAAAATTTGAAGCTGATTCTCTGCCTCGCGGGCCGCTTCATCGAAATCTTTCGTGTGTCGACGATTGCGTTGACGCGCGGATAAGATATTCAACCTCTCCTTGCGGTTTGCGTGTCCTGTCTCAAGCCTTTGCTGTGTTGCAAGGCTAGTGAAACGCGCTTTGTGGCTACCATCTGGTGTGATCCTCACCACGCCATTGGGCACGCAAATCACGGATTGTCGAGGGCTGGCGGTGGAGAATAAATTAGATTCTTGCAGCTGTACGCAGGTTCAACACAGTTCGACCTGTCCGCCTTGACGCCGACGCTGGCTGGCTGGCCAATATCTCGCTAAAGCAGCGCTTGAGCAGTCGCTGATACGCAGTACACAATATCTCGAGATATTTCTCCTCATGATGCTATGGAATATAACATGGTTATTGACCTGAAGCCATAAGTCTTGTCCTAACTAGTTAGGCTACGCTACTTTCCGGTTGACACTAGGTGGCAAACCATAGCAACCACCGGTGTCACTATTAGCTCAGAGCCTGCCAGGATAGGCAATTATTTAGGGGCTTCCGGTGCATTGCTTCCATCTAGGCAGATCCACAGGCTGCCTAGCCTCGATCTAGTTCTCTGCGCCACAGCGTCCATTAGGTTGAGTCGCACACCTGATCGCTCGATATCGGGGCGATGCAGTGGCGCAGCCGTGGATCGTTGGGTAAGGTGCTCACAGCCCTGCAACAGCTAGCATATGCGGAGAAGAAAAACGAAAATTAAAGAGAGTCATAGCTGGCACGGGATCACGAGTGAAAATGCCTTTTTTTTTGGCCCAGGCGGTTGGAGTTCGGCGTTACCCTGTAAGAGGCCTTCTTATTCATTAGCCTTTCGTTCCTGAAAGGGCCAATTTTACCATCTAGTCATAGGCCGTTGTGGTGTTGTAAACTCGAATCATTCGATCTCAGACATGATGAATACTCCATAGCCAGGTCTGCCGTGTCCAGGTTTCTCATCTATGCTGGCAAACTGGTTGGTTGACAGCTGCTAGATTAACTTGTAAATTAGTGTTGCTGGTACAGCGCCTGGCAGCTTCGGAGCCGGGCGCAATGCCAGGAGTGCTCGCCAGGCTCACCAGTGGCGCTGCTGGGCTGCTCCACAAGATGCAACGGATGGATTGCCATCCTTAGAGATTGTATCCTGGCACCTGGCTAGGATTTACTGCCCCGTCATTTGAACTCCAAAGGCATTTGTTGACATACCAGACGCGACCAGTAATCTAAAGGGCCGAGTCTTCTTCATTCATCGCCGCTGTGTCCCTGGTGTAGCTCGCTAGCTAGGGCAAATGTCCGAGACAAATGGCAAAGGCAGGTCCTAAGAACCATTCGCCAGCAACTAGGTTTAAGTCCAACCACTGTAATGTGGTTACTCCCCACTCCGCCGAAGAGCAGGTTTTGTCGCCAACACCATCCGTTCCATTTATATAAACTGCATTTCTCCTCTTCTCAACCCAGCCCTAAACCATCTTTCTCCATTGAACATGGACGACCATTCTTCCGCAAAGAGTGCCGAAGATGATAGTATGCTAAAGCCTCCGCCCAGCTTACTTCTGGTTCGCGTTACTCCTACGAAATTGCTCACTCAGCAAGCTGTTACGGGTAAATTAAACTTTTTTTTGCCGAATGTCCGCCATCCAAACCTCGATGTGCCAATACAAGTACTCTACAACGCGGACGTAGACGAGATTAATGCTGTCTCTGTTAAGCGGCAATCTCAGGCGCTATGTACCCAGAAGGGTGTACCGGTACTCAACACAGGACTGCTTCAGTACTGCGTCGCTTCAACCAGACTGCTTGTGCAGGACTCCAGCAGCATGTCACCGGAAAAGCTAGGCGTGGCATAGTTGTGTTAACAAAACCAGTTCACTACTGTAAGCACGCGGTGGTTGGTGCTAGTGGGTGTCGGCGGCCTGATAATATGTACCCTCCATCAAGCTGACACCCACTAATACATCTGTTTGCTGAAGACGATAGGATAAACGATATACGCCAGAGGGTTGCAAATTGAATGGCAGGAAGCTGTCGCTCAGCTGTGGGCGCAGTGATGACAAACTAAGATCATGTTTGGTGCCGTCTTTGCCGTAATGAAAACGGGGCTGGCTGAGGCTGAGCAATGGGTCACAGGTGAGGCTAACTGCATGATCACCAGTGAGGCCATTGAGGCCGAAACAGGTACCCTCTGTGGCTTCCCCTCTCTTTTCCGCTACCTTGCCGCTTTTAATGCAACACTCAGAACATTGCGTGTGCACAGCGCATATTCATGTCAGAAACACGATGTTTCTTTTAAAGAAATTGCATAAAACGAAAAGCCCCAATCGAGACTCTGCACCAGGGGAAGCGGATGTATCGACCACTGTAGTACGGCAGCCCCAAATTGATGTGCCCGTCTTCATGAATCCGACTGACGCTTATCTACCAGAGATATGATAATCAGAACGCTGGACCGTCTGCGCAGCCTCCGCGCGGAGACCAACCTGTCGAGATCCAAGTTGCAGCGCAGGAACCTAGGCATCGGCAGGGGAGCAGTCCACAGGGCTGCAGACCTGCTATTCCTCATGATTACGAACAGGAGCGGCATGGTCTTTTCGTCCTCTATCCGACTGAAGAGCAGCATGTGGACTCTTCCGAGCCTCACAGTTGAGTAAGTGCTTCGTCTGCTGCTCGTCTTTGGCGTGCTTTGCTTGATCAAAGGCGGGGCTTTTTGGCTAACTTTGGCTAACTTATGCTTTCCAGTATTGTCGCTGTCCACGGGCTCAAAGGCTCTGCGAGAAAAACGTGGATGGATAGTACGACCGGGAACTGCTGGCTGGAGGACTTTCTGCCCGACGCAGTACCCAGGGCTAGGATAATGTCTTTTGGCTACGACTCGACCTTGGCCTTTAGCAAGTCGCGGGCTGGTATTGACAACTTTGCCCTGGATCTCCTGAACCGACTGAGAGTTCTTCGGAGCATTTCCACTGTCGGCCTCCTCTCACCATTCACGGTATAAAGTTCGTCACTGACAAGTGAATAGGCTCAGAGCAGGCCTGTGGTCTTTGTAGCTCATAGTCTCGGCGGAATAGTTGTAAAAAGGTGTGGCCAATTCTAGATACTTCCCTGCCAAACAACAGTTGCTCATGTCGCTTTAGGCTCTTATCCTTGCCCACGAAGCTCAGATTTTCTATGGAAGCATCTTGCAATCCACTACCGGCATAATCTTCATGGGTACTCCGCATCGAGATCTGACCTCGTCCCTTGGGCCGCTCTTCTGTCCAATCTCATCAACATCGCCACCCTTGGGCAAGGCATCCAGAAGTCCCTGTTGAATATCCTTGACGCAAACTCTCTCGTCTTGGCGGAGATATCAAGGCAGTTTGTACAGCGCTCTGCACCTCTGAAGCTGGTGACCTTTATAGAGCAAAGACTCGAGAGACCGCTAACCACTTTGGTACGTGAACAATGCATCTTTCATAAATCGCAAGAGTCTAACGTACTTTGGGTGCAGGTCGTTCCTGAGTACTCGGCAGTCCTTGGGTTGCCCAATGAGCTCATTGTACCTCTGAATGCTCACCATCGATCGCTGTGTCGCTATGCTGACCGAACAAGTCAAAACTACTTGTTAGTTGAGGCAGCCATTAAAGAAATTGTCTTTGGCGAAAAGCATTCAGGTAAGAACTGTTTCCGACGTTGGTGTGAAGTCCGTAGCCTAATTAACTATTGATACAGATGAGAAGAAACTTCGGAATCTGCTTGCCGTCTACGCCGGAGATTTAGAATGCATATCTTCGACCTTGTCGCCGTCATATGTAGATGGCGCGTTTGAAGATTTCACCAGGAGGAGCGATGCCAAGGTAGTACTTTTCTTCAGCTAACCTACTCCCACTCGGGCTATTGCCGCCTTTGCAGATCATCAACTAAGCTATATGTTTAGGGTGACCTTTCTAGCAGTGCCCCAGCATCAGCTACCCCGTCTATAACCGCTGTAAACTCGATTTCCAGTGGAATATTTCCCGAATCGACAGTGACGAGTTTTCCAGTTCCGAGGCGAAACCGGCGTCGTTTCAAAGTCGAAGCATCAAGCCCAGCATTTCGCCGAAACCGGACTCGAGCGACTCTCTGATTACATTCCGTGCTTTGGGCCTCCGCAAGAAACTCAGCGTTGAATCATATGTGGTCGCCGTAACGTCACCCGTATTTTTCGCATCCCTGCAGACACTGTTCTGCATGATGTGCGCCAGCATCTGCTGACTGGCATGCCTGGTGCGTTCACGTGGAGCTCCGTTACATGATCCAGACTTCCTAACCATGATAATAGAAGTTGTTGTATCAGAAAGGCTTACTTTTAGCGTTTTTGGCCATGCTGTTCGGTTCATATGGCAAGATGTGTTCACAACGAGTGTTGAAGTAACGGCAGGAAAGTCATGTTACAATCTCTCAAGGGCTTGAAGATCAACAGTGCACAACCAATCGCCGCCTTCTTCAGCAAAGTATTCCCTCGGCCCATTGAAGCGGCACTTGAAGGACAGGGCCAAGCCTCCGATACTTCGCCATTCTCCAAAGTATCCTCTGGATCTGTCGCACTTGGTAGAGGGGAAGTGAAAGACCTGACGATTTCTTTCATGCGAACAGTTCGAGTACCTGAAGACAGCAAGACTCATCACCTACCGCCTGGAATGGGACGATTTCCTCTGTTTAACGTTCAACCATTCAGCAACCTGCTTTGGCCGGATATGGTCGCCAAGGGTGGACTGTTTCTCCCCATCTATCGTAAGTCGACGAAGCCTTTCTGGGTGTTATCCGCTGGAGTTACTAACATGTAAACAATACAGAAATGGAGGCCCTCTGGATCTATTTTACCGGCAAGGATTCTAAATACGCCATTCGTCCATATGTGGGTGGAATAAACGGCATCACCGGTGAGACGACCAAAACGGGTGGTATGAGCTCCTATCTTCGTCGCATGAATAACTCGCTACCAAAGCAGGACTACCTGGTTTTGCCAGAACAACGGTGGCTAGATGGCATTGCAGCTTCTCCAGGAATTGTAAAGCAATTTGTCGCCACGGAGATGGCAGCAGACCAAGAAGACGTAGACAAGGGCAATGCTCGCAAAACTATCAGCTCAAATATCAGGAGAACATGGCATCGAAAAGCCTGCTGGTTCATCCATAGAATGGCAGCTTACCGGCAGGGATGAAGTTGGCGGCGTCCAACTCCAGATTATACCTTTATTTGATGTGGATGCAATGTCTGCTACTTCAATGAAGAATGTCTGTCGGTCGATGCCGGGTGGGGATGATTTGACATCATTCTTCGCGTCCACCCCGATCAATGCAGAATCTTACAACATCCTCAATAGCCCGGACGAAGAGGGCCTTCAAATTGGAGATACTATCCACCTCAAAGACATGAATTCACATCAAAAGACCGAACAAAGACGGCCAGAGACTTGCACAACGAATCGCACAATCCTGCTAGTTGCAACGACGTCATTGATATAGTAATTCACGCCAGTGGCGCTGTGAGTTAGGAATTTCACATTTCCGTATATGGGCAGCCAGAGAAGGCGGTGTCTCCTACAGTAAGTGTGCCATGAAGAATACTGTCATTGACGGCGAAATTTCTCTAACATGCACGCAGGTGTTTGAGGATGACAGCTTTGATGATATTCTAGCGGTGGTGCGCGACAAGCTTGATCTGGTGGACGGAAGCTTATTGATGCCATGTTCGACCTTGAACGACCCAGACGCTTTGTTTCCTCTGTTCAGACCGTCTTGGGTGGACTTTCACTTTGTGCGTCGGGCTATGTCTGACAGCTTTGGCTGTAAGCTAGGCTCAGAAACCCAAGGTGATGGGTGCAAATGTGACTTTACGTGGGTAAGTTGTACACCCCTTCACAAATCTCCCCAACCAGTTGGAGAATATATTGGAGAATCTTTGGCCTTGAAAGCACAACCTAAATGAATAGGTACTATCGGGTGATCAATTTCGTCGAGTCTGCTGCATAAGTGCTACTGAAGATGCAGCTCGCCACTTTCCTCTCCTTAAGAACAGCCCGGCCTTCCTCAGTCTGCATAAAGATGCTACCATAGCGGACCTTCACACAGAGCTCGAATCTATCTCCGGTGTCTCCGTTGCAAACTACCAAATTATGAAGTCCACATCCTATGGGTGGACTTCGCTTGACAGGTTATTGATGACGCTGAACAAATCGACTGTTCTATCCCGAGGTTAATCCTTCATTATGGATTCAATGTGAATGCAGAAAGGCAGCTACACATACTTGTGAAGACAGTACAAGGTTCAACTCTGACCCTGGAGCGTAAGCCGACAGACAAGGTTGGAGACCTTGAGAACATGCTTCAGAAGGAGCATAGGGTCGTTATGAATCAAAAGGTATTATCATTTGCCGGGACTCTTTTGTCGACTAATGATGTTCTGGGCGCTATCGGGGTATCTCAGGTACGTACGCGGTACAATGCAGTACAATGTTTATGCTTCAGGTCTATACTGACAGAAACGTTATTGTAGGGCAGCACAATTCATATTGTTCGAAAGCCGACTGCAACAGCGTCCGGAATAGCGAATTGCGTATATATAGAAACGTTGACAGGCAAAACGATTGAGTTTTCATTGCAACCCAACCAAACAGTCTTGGGCCTGAAGCACAGCATGCAGGATGCGGAGGGTATCCCGCCAGACCAACAGCGACTCATTTTTGACGGGAAACGGATGGAAAACGGTATTCATTGCTCCCCACATGTGATTAGAAAATCTCTGAAGCGGAGAGGCTAACTTGCGGATTTAGAACGGCTGCTGAGTGACTATGGCATTAAACCTGTAAGCCCATGCTATCGCCAAATGATACATCCCAGACTGAGATACTAACGACATTCAAGGGATCGGTCATACACCTTGTCTTGAGTCTCCGAGGAGGAGCTCTATCACTGTCAGTTCGATATAAAAGAGCTGTTCATCACCTTTTTCCCGACAGCGATACCATTGGGCATCTAAAGCTAAACATTCTCTCGCACTTTGGCATTCCAATAAAGGGACAAGTCTTAAAAATTGGTAACAATATCATTAGCGATGGTAAGCTGGGGCCTTTAGATTTACGTCAAGACGCATGCTGATCATTATAGACCGCAAATGCGTAGATATAAGGCCCAACACGGTCATCGATCTTATCGCCAAGGCGGAAGAGCGCGCGACTGCACTTGCAATTGGCGCTGGCGGCAGGATAATTCAACACATCGAGCCCGACGAAACAGACCCGCGGCTCTGGGACGTTGCCAGCTCCAAGGTTTTAAACATTCAGTTCCTAGACTCCCGCACCTTTAGGCAGGTAACGAATCTTGCTCCGCCAAAGACGCCCATAACGGCGGACACGTATCTCAAGCTGGGCCTGCCATTCTACAAGCTCTGGAGAGACGAGGCAGAAGCGCCCGGCATAGCTGGGGAGTGGGATAATGTCAAGAGTGTCATGAGCATGGCGGCAGCAAACATGGGACATGAGTCTTCCTCTATTTCCGCGTCAACAGCGCCGCATGACCCCGTGAAATGGGGGCTTCTTCGATCGGGAGCTTGGGGAGACTTGGATGCAGAGGAGAGTGACTCAATCCTAGGACCGGAGAATTTCAAAGAGCCAGGGCTTGTTTTCCTGTTGTCATGTTGGATATTGATGATACGATGCCGAAGTTTAAGAGCGCCGTGGTATCGGATGATGACAGTAACGATGATGAGTATTAGTATCAAGTATATAGCTCCGTAGGGAGTATCTCAAGATTGGTTAACTCGCCATACTTTCGCCAGAGCGGCAAAGTCTGCAGTACCCTGGCCGTTAAGGAACAAGCTGGTCTCAATTGTCACATCTTTTTATTGATATTACCACTACTAAATGTGGCAAGCTGACAGATCGGCCCTCCAAGGACGATCTTCGTGGAAACTGAGTCAGCCACTCTCTTAACCACCCTTCGTACATGAGTACACTGACGGCTTGAACCAGTTCATGCGCATCGTCTCCTCTGACACTGCACAGGACGGGGTCAGCCAGCTTTCACGCCACCATTCCCCCATTTCCGCCCCTCCTACATACACATATAAGTTCTTCTCATTCCCGCTCCTCTATAAGTACACGCCGCGGATCCGCGGGCTGCTCCTTCTCACAAGGTAGATAAGGTTCACCATGCCTAAAGACTTCAAATACCGGGATCGACCATATTAGCCGCCTCGGTGTTCTGCTAATTCTCAATCTGTGGGATGACCCGATCTGTTTTGTCTCCTGGGTTTGGTCTCTCCAAAGGGGGTCCCCATACCACAGGTCTCGACACTTGCCGATAGTGCCAAAGACTGGTCAAAGTTGGATGAGAACACTCGTTTAAAAGTTCTCATAGTTGCGGCATATCTGGAGCACTATCAACGGCGCTGTGACCCCATAATTGCGATATGGGCGAGGGTCAGGAAATAGTAAGTAATATGGCTCTGATATAGAATCAAAATGAGACATGTAGCTGTCTTCAAGACGAGCTTGAAGTAGGATCGGGAGTATGCATCGCCCTACGGCTAATGGCTGGGCTGCTCTGGAAGACGGAGGGCGGGGCAAGGCTGAACGCGAGCAGATCAGCTGAGCGTTAATGCACCAGTCATCCGGCACTCTAGTAGCTACGGCGGGCATGAGGGGTTGCTGCCTTGATGTAGCCTGCTTTGGCAGTGGCTATGCCCAGTGCGCCAGAAAAAGCTGATTCTCGAATATTTTCTGGTCTTCACTGCAAGAATCGATAGTCTGCCCAGCTTGGTTGTGTCGCCCAATCTCGCCCCCGTGCCTTTTGCAAAGGCCAAAGGTAGCCGTCCGTCCCAGCAAACACCATATCAAAACTTCTGTGTAACAAACCTGGGGTAACGTCAAGAGTCCCCGTCGAGGAGATGATGACCTTCAATCACATCAACATGAGTCGAGAGACTGCCGATGATGGGGGCCTAGCGTCTAAGGGGCCAAAAAGACAGAGGCTGAACGACATGATATACAAATGGCTCTACCCCGGCCGCGTTTTCGCACGACGGTACACAGTTGGCTGAATATGCGCGCTACCGATAGAGATGTCAGCTGCAGTCGCCATGTTGGACAGCACAGTTCCGACTCAGAGCAAGGCCTTGCATCAGGCTCGCCTCTCAAGTAGGCAAAGGTGGCCATGCGCCAGTTGAGGACGAATATCTCCATTAGATCACGCACTGCGAAAGCGGTGATGGCTCCGTCGCCGATCCCCTGGCCTACTGGCACGAGAAGCGCGGCAAGTATCCGAACCTGTCACGAATGGCATGATCATCTCACGATACAACCAATGTCCGCGAAGTGCGAGCGCCTGTTCTCTGCAGCAGGCCGGATGGTGAGCCCGCTACGCCACCGACTCGAAGCCCAGAGTATCGGGATGTGCCAGGTGTTGCGCTCGTGGCTGAGGGCGGGCATCGTTCGTGACTTGGATCCAATCCTCACCTCCATAAACGAGGAACAAGTCGTCATCGGATTGGCTCAGATGTCTGAACGGCAGCTTGAAGGATGGGCAACTAAACGGCTTAGTCATGCGGCGAGCGCCCAAGAGGAGATGGATGCTAGTTGGAGATAAGGCTGGCTGGGAAGTTGGAGCGGAGGTCTTTGGGAATAGCTTCACCATGTCGAATACAGCACTTTGTAATTCATCAATCCACCCAATTCACCCAACCCATTACAGTACAGCTTCCCAGTGGATGCACTACGCTGACATGTTCAGTGGATTATGATCTACCCACTACACTCGAGCACTCAGTGGACTGAGTGGAGCGGCTTTCAACCCTGCCCCAGATCTCTCATCCACATACATTTTTGTTACATTTTCTTTTTTGAGATCTGCGAACAATCGTCCGAGGCCAGCCAGACGCAGTGTTACGTATAGAGAAAGTTGCCATTTCGAAAGCTAATGCATCAACACATTGAATATTTCCTCCATCTTTGCCTTACTATAACAACCGGCCTCTCGACGTGCCACTCTTCGGCCCGCTCTCAACCGCATACTCAAGAAGCTTACCAAGTGGACCGTAAAAACATAATCTCTTATTAGTCTATTACGATGCGAGTTCTGGGCTTTGTTATGGAGCGCATTTGAGACTGCCTTTTCGCCAGAGAACATTGCCAGTGGATGGAGATAAGATCGTGGCAACTGGATCACTTTGCCTTGGCAAAACAACGGCTGCCCCCGGGCGGCGAGGCTTTTGACCCTTGGCGTATTTTAGGCTGAGCTATCTGAACGAGACTGGTGGTGGCGCGTCCCGTCAGTGGACAGAGCGGCGTGTTAAATTGCAAGGCATATTTTTGTCAAGCCGCAAGGCTTTCTGCGCTGCGGCAGTGCAGTTCAGACTCCAGACACACATTCCACACCCTTCGAGGCAGCTACGACAAGAACTTTTGCGCTGATTAATATATATAGGGTTTCTTGGGCACTCTAAGTTATGACAACGTAGGCTCATGCGACATCCATTCTCAAAAGGTACAACTTTTTTCCTACGATGCCCACCTCAACCAGCACAGGTGAACCGGCCTGCGAGCTCTCCCAAAATGCGAGAGCTCTCAGTACAATCCTGACAGCGTATGTCAGCTCTCACCACAGGGCGGCCCCTACATTCGCGCCCCGTACACTCGCGCCCTCCGCTTAGTCAACAGCGCCCGCTATAAGTTCTGCATAACCCACTGTAAATTTGGCCTATCTCACGGGCTGCTTCTATCTCGCAAAGGGCAGCATTTTGCGCCTCTTTTATGACCTTGTATATGGCATTTGCTACAAGTAGGCTGTATCTTCTTTGGTAGCTGTTGTTGTTTACATTGGGGCTTGTCCTCTGCGTTGTCTTCTAGTCCGTCTGCTGGTACGTCCTCTGACCTTGCCTCGTCTCGGGGTCCAGTCTCCCGCTCGTCTTGAGGCTGCCGTATAGGTTGTAGCTTGTGGTTGTGTTGTGAAAAGCGCGCTTCAGATCGATATTCATATTCCCAATTACCAAATTTTTTCTTGATCAATATCGAAAATTGGCAACCTGCGCCATCGACTGCAAGCATATACAATGCTTTGCCGGCCACATTCCCATTTAGATCTTCTAATAATAAAGCGATAGCCCTCGACAGCTGCGTAAATTTGCAATAGAGAAAGCAGGTCTTCTCGTGAGTCCCACCATTGAAAAGAAGGCAAGGATAGAGTATTGGGCACCATTGCATTGAGACGTACGAGGTAATGAGGTAAAGGGAGGTGAGAGGTTGTTAGGAGATCTGGTTTGTGGTGCGTTATGGATGAAGACTCTAATGGGCGGCTTAGTGGCCTTATGCCGCTGAGGAAGGGCTCTATCAGGGCAAACTTACAGCGGGCGCTGTTGACTAAGCAGGGCGCGAGTGTACGGGGCGCGAATGTAGGGGCCGCCCACCACAGACACCACTTGTGGGCATTTTACCGCCTTCTTTGTGGCACAATAACGTAGCGATATGCCGGAGAAGTGAAAGCGAACATGGCGGGGGCGCCAACCTAGACACCTAACACGTTAAGTTAGGCTAGGCCATCTCCCTCCTTCTCCTTTTCCCTCTGCAGGCCTCTTGTGCTTTCACATCAGCTCATAGCCACTACTTACCGGTAGATATCAACTTCACTGCTTGTATTAATATAGAAAACGAGTCAGTCAGTAGATTAATACGGTACATGCACTTCGCTCTACAGAAAACCTCTATTTTGGCTTAGACACGTTGCCATCATGTGCGATTGCTCGCGCATGGATCCTACCAAAGGCGTGCCTTGCATACTTCGCATGCACTCCAGCAGCCCCTTCAGGTCGAAGCTACGCGGAAGAGGACCCTTCTGTCCCATGCAGCTGTAGGTGGTTGTAGACACTCACGACATTACAGGCTTGGTCTTTTGCGCAATGTTTGTGGAATAGCAAACTTAACTAGTAATAAAAGGAGCGTCCAGCACTATTTAGCAAATTATGAAAGCTTTGAAACTTAGTATTAGAACTCTTTCACGTGTGGAATACCCCAGCCTTTCCTAACCCTGACTGCCATCTCTACCACCCCTAAGACATAAACACATGTATGCAAGAGATACTCCGGCATAATCTTGTAGATTTCGGTAGCAAAGCTCTCTAGAGAATGCGCGAAGGGGCTGTCATAGCTCCTCTTGCTGAGAGTTATATTAGCTCGAATGTATTAGCACAGTTAGCACGTAGCACTTACACAAAATCTCAGCAGCATTAGAAAGCAAGTAATAAGAGACTCGATGGGTTAGCAAGTTTCTTCCAACGGCGGCCTAATTTCCGCTTGTAGCTCGCTCGCGATACCGACCTTGACGGCGTTCGCCAGTCAATCGCGATATACGTGGCCCTCAGGCAAAACCGGGCGCCCCAGCAGCCTCAGAAGAAGAAAAAGAAATTTCTGGCGCGCCAGAGATAGCCCGGGATCACATAAACCCCAAGCTTTGTAGTAGTGAGCCGCTACCACCACTATACTGCGTCGTAGACACAGCGACCGTGCTCGCCGCCGTCGTATTCGGGCAGATTCCGTTTCAGGAACAAGCAGAGTACATCAATGTGTTAGCCCGTAAGGACTATCTTCCTTCTGTTGGACTTCATTATCTGTCCCGTCGATCGCGGCTGTCGACCGCCACGCGGAACGGGGGTCTAGGCAAAGAGCATTTGATGCGTCCAAATCCACCTCGACGCCTTCACAGTGCTTCGCAACGCTTCTTATACTGATTAAAAGTCATTGAAAGCACTAAAGTTTTAGATATACGATACATGTATTGTACATAACCGAAGGTACGTCGGTGCCTAGTTCCTTTTCTTCTTTCTGACCTTTGGCGCCCAGTCAATTTCTATTTCGTCCAGCTTGGTAGATTCATTACCATCATTAGGTTCTTCGTGTTGCGACTGCTCAGTAAACTTGGTCTGCTCGTCCTCTGACAACTCGGCTTCTGATTCCTCATCGCTATACACTTGTTCAACAGCTTCAGGTAGAGGCGATGCTATATACTGTCAGTATTTGTGAAGCAGCGAAGCTAGAGGTCATCCTCTTACCAAGATCTAATGTGCGGTGGATATCCAGTTGCTTGAGGTCGCCTCTGGCATCCTCCAAAGTCGCAAGCTTCTGCCCATACCGACTCCTCTCTAGCGCCAGTGTATCACTTTCAGTGGCGATATGAGCTACCTCGTCATCACGCAGGTCTAGGATGGTTTCTGATGGAAATAAGGATGGCAATTTGTTGATAAGACACCGCTCCACTGCCAGCACACTGATGTCGTCAACAAATTTCTTGCTTGCGAGCTTTAAAGTATGTCAGCAAACTGATTGGCCTCGGATTGACAGCCTGGGGAAAAACATTGAGAAGTGCACTGACCTTATAATAGGCTTCCATGTAGTCGACCGCGAGTTCGCCGCCATAACGCTCCATATCAACTTCGATGTGTTTTCCTAACTGATTGAAGACTCGAGTGGGAAAAATGCTGATTTGACGACCACTCGCAAACTCATCATGCCCTATTATCTCGCGGAACTGTTTCTCCAGGCTTTTCCGACGCCTTTCCTCCTGGATTTTGCACGGTATCTGTCAAGTAGTGGTTGTATGTTATTGGATGGCCTTCGATGTGCGGCGTGAGCAACTCTCGAAATTTCGTATCGAGATCATTTGCCAACAGCTCTAGAGACCCTCGGATAATGGACAAGATACCAGACGCCGTTTCCTGTACCGCAATATGGCCCACTATCATCTTCACAATGTCATTTACGACTCAAGAATCTCAATCTGAGATTGGAGGCAATGCGCTGCCAAGGCGTAGATTGCTCGACAAAGAGTTCGCCGATGACCATAGGGTTGAATGTGCCCGGCAATTCGCGGCCTCTACTTCGTCGAATTCGTTCCTTGGCCAAGTCGATAAAATGAGGACGCGATACCTCGTTGGTCGCTAGCTCTTGCTCCTCGGAAGTGGCGTCCACAATTATCTTGCGCCTCCCCTGCTGCCTCATAGTCTCACCAAAGCTCGACAATGTGTTTTGCACTCGGGCTCGCAGCCGTTTGCGGTACCCATCACCACTTTTGGCACTGCCAAAGAAAGAGTCGTTGTATACTCCATCAACAGTTGCCTGCATTAGAAGGTGAACTCGGCTCACTTGAAGAAGATATCGGCGCTGCTCAGTCGCATTGGTTCGTGGTGATCCACAATGTTGGAGCTGGCCTTTGGTCGACAATATTTCCATCTCGATATCCTGAATAAGGGCTGGGAGCTGCCTTAGATCTGATCTTTTAGCATCGCTAAGCCGCGGTTTCAGAGACCTCACGCCTAGCTGTGTCGGGTTTATTGTTGCCCAAACTCCGGACTGGAAAAACACTTCCTCAGCTTCATCTCTTTCCGCAGACAGGCATCCCGCATCTGGTAATCTCTATTTTTGAGAACATGCCACCTAAGCGAAATGCAACGTCCTCATTTCGAGCAAGCTTGACGTACGCAGCCTCGCTATCAGATCCGGCATCAAGGGCATCCGGCTTCGTAATGAGGCCTAACGTGCGTGTTCCCTTTGGGTCCAGCTCTTTGGCCATTTCGGTTATTTCTTGCAAAGCGAAGTCATTTTTGGCAGACACAACAGCGAGAATGATGCTCGAGGATTTTTCACATAACCCCGTACCATTTTGCGGACAGTCTTGGCGTCTTTGGTGGTCTGTTCTCGATTTCCTGCGCGGAATAGGCCTGGGAGGTCCACCATTGTCAGATGTGGTTAGGATGGCCCGGACAATTCCACACGCAGAATATCAGTGCTGAATACTTTGAAGTCTGATATTCCCATGACACTTTGGCTTCATCGACAACCTTTTGAAGGTCCGGTTGCGTAAGGTCTATTTCCGCATGAAATGTATTGAGGCGCTGTCGCTCACCGGGTGATCTCTCTGGGCCGGGATCAATGGAAATGTTTACGGCCTCGGTCGCTTCACGGCGTAGAATCAGTTCGGTTGCGAAACGCGTGCAGAGATTATCTTTGGTGGGGAATGTTAAGCCAGAGATAGCTTCGAGAACAGAGCTCTTTCCCGCTGATTGATCGCCGCAAACTACGATTTGCGGAAGGTCAACGTATCGACTTACGCCTTTCGACCTTAGCTTGTCAATTATGTCGAGAAGATTTCGGTGCTCTTCCGATTGTAATACTTCCATGGTGGTGGTGTTTTCTTGTTGATGCAGGATTTGAATCTGCTGTGCAGGCCGACAGTTTGACATTTTGTAGATAGTGGTACTTCATAGCAAATGGCGCATTGACGTTTCAGCGAACTCAAAGTCTCCGTGGCTACTCTATTGGCTCGTTTAGCAATTTCTAACTTTCGAAGATCACCATAGCTCGAACCTAAAATATCGTGAAATCGAAAATATTACGCAGCCGAAGTATTGCGTAAGTCTGCGCATGCTTTCGCGCGGCGGTAGCTACGGTGCCCATACTAAGTATACTAGATCACCAACCTACGCGCATGAAAGTGATCGCTTCAGCGCAAGCAGTGTCCGTAGAAAATGGAGCGGCCTTGCATGACTGTGCTTGGATTCAGAGAGTCAAACGCCCGGGCACGGAAAGATGTGGCCTTGAGAGGGGCCGTGCTATTACTGCAAAGGCATGCCCCGTCACGAAGGAGCTTTTGTCCTGGCGCCGTGCTCAGAAGTTGGCAACTGCAAGGTCAAAAACACAGGAAATCACAACTCAAGAAGCTGCACGAAGTGCACGGTACAACCATCTTGCATGCGTCATGCCTCACCGGTAGGTTGTCATGCACCTGCAGCCGATTGTGTGTTGAACCACGCTAATCAATGTAGAACTTGAATAGACGAATTAGCTGGCAGATGTATATACAACCAGTACAAAGCCGAGGCGTATTGCATCAGCGGTAGGCCGCAGCTCATAAAAGCCGTCTTTGGCGTCATGGTGACAGTGAAACTGGAAATCTTGGAAGGAAGCTGCTGAGATTGTGTCGATTTTAATACGTAGAAATGGCACGCAGAATAGTGCGCTGTTCTGGTCGGCTCAACCTTTCTTCTATCGAGCTCGTTTGAAAGATATTCTATCTACAGCTATCTTGGCGATTGCAAGATTGCAAGATTGCAACAGTCATGCTTGTATCATCCGGCTGGGATCAAGGATACAATCAATGTTTGTCTGCACTGCCTCAAAACGCATGTAACCACAACTCTCACTCTCAAATGATTTATGACGGCCGCGAGAGTTTTAAAATCTCGTTGCAACGCCTATTTGGGCATTGACAGAGCTCCTGTTGGTAAATGGGGAGCCGAGGTGTTGATTCAGTAATGCGAGTTTACCGAAGTGGCGTGCGCAAAGGTAGCACTGGTAGGCATCGACAGTGGCATTTCATGCTTTCTCAGTAGCCTCGTAGGTTGTGCTTTCTGTCCATGTAAGCAGCATGTCGGAGATGACACCGTTGGGATCGCGCCTGCGTAGGGCATCATAAAGTTTATGATGATTCAATGGGGCCTTTGAACAAAATCCGCCTTCAAGGTGATGAACCAAACCGGTAGCGGTTCCATGCTCGGTTTTGCAGAAAAGGCATTGTATGGAGCTATCGCGATGAACCTTACTATGGAGCTATTCAAAATCAGTTAGAAAATCAGCAGAGGTTGGACGGAGGTCCTACTTGATTGATATTGCCCCAACATTGAAAATATCGATCGCAGGGGTCGCAGTAGAAGTGCGTCTTGAGTTCGTGGTCGCGAAGAACCTCATCACCATGAAACCTTTTGTCGCAGTCATCGCACTCATAGTCTGACTCCTCCTATTCGGAGGACTCAACCCAGTGACCCAAGTCGGCCTTGTGCTGGTCGACGGCGTGTTGACTACCAAAATACCGATCGCACGTATCGCACTCAAAATCTGGAGGATAGTGGCTAGTCAAGAATTGCAGCGAGGTTGAGCTGCTTGAGGAACGGAAATGCCTTAACACCGAGATTCATGACATCAACAGGCAGATATTCGAAGCTAGCTTCAACCTCGGCTATATCTGCGTTGTAGAATGCCTTTATCGGCACGTCGAGATTTTGATGGCGAACACTCCGCAGGTATGTCAATTTGCCTTGAACCTTTTGCTGAGTGAGGAATTTCGCGGGAGGTAACACCGAACCGAAAGCTGGCCGGACGAATGCTTTGCGATAGTATCGGCCTTGGCGCTCTCGTGCGAAAGCGGCGCGGCGTAGGAGTTGAGAAAGCGGAGCGCACGTCGGCGGAGCACTGGGCGCCTGAAGACCAGCGGATAACCCTGCTAGAAATGGCCTGGCATTCTACGGTGTGAACAGCTGGGTTGGTGCGGGCTAATTAGGTAGGGAGACAGCAAACATCGCTACGGTCGCATTTCCCTCCGTAATGAAGAATAAGTTCTGTGTTGATGTGTTCGGCGAGTTCTATAATCAAACTGACCTCACATTCGCCACTGTCCCTCTACACACTAACCATTTCACTAGCCAAATGCCCCTTTATATCCGCCGCAATTTGGCCAAACTGTTCACCGGGGTTTGTTGACAGCGGCGCATTGGATCGGACTGCCGACTCCACCGCATTAGTGACGACATCTGCAGCCTCAATCATTCGCTGGGGACAGTTTGAATGGATTGTAGCAGATATCAAGGTAATGCTTGCTCGGTCTGTCCTTTTGAAATCCCTACTGCGTATTATTAGCATACTGTAAAACTTTAGAGCAGAGCGGACGAACAGTGTTGGCTCTGCTACTTCGAATGGGAAGTAAAGCGAGGACTGGTGATGGTCCTGCGAGCTGGACCCAGCTTCGCCCAGTCCGCTTGCGTTCCTTTAGTTTATCTCGTAGATTTGTCTGACTAAAATGTTGCTCCTGGCAACAAACATATAGGTCCATTGCAACACTAGAAGCACGGTAGCAAGGTAATCTTTCCATGAGCCTTGTCCCTCTCGCGCTTTATTATGCTCTCGAGAGAGGTGAAGATTCGCATCAGCTGAATATAAGCGAGGCGTCGCAGCAAGTATGTTCCTTCCTTCCATGTTATGATATTGTCCACAGCTTTGAATGCGGCGGTAATACTTGGATCTGTTCTGCGAATGTCCGTTGACAAGGTGGTCTTGCAAAGCAAAGAATGCCAGTCAGTTACAGTGCTTGCACAGTTGTCCGCAAAGGCGTTGAATGTATCATCTCCAACTAGCTTTTGGCACAGCGTGTTGACTCTTGCTAATTTTTTCTGTTGCAATTTGTCAGTGTTATGCTTTTCGGGCGCTCTTGGTCTCGAATATTTTCGGGCCATATCAATTGTAATGACAGTGCCTTTGCAAAGCGCGTTTCCGCTAACACGCGAACCGTCTTTAATGGTCGTAATTGTTTCTGAACGAATGCATAAGAGAGTTTTAAAAAGACAAGCTCGTCTGCCGAACATGTAAGACGATATTTAAGTGTTGATAGGTTCCATGCTCCTCTCTACTTTGCCTCCGATGTCTGATTTCTGAAGTGGGTTTACGTACTTGGCACAGAGTCCTGCCATGCGTCTGGAATCAGCGGCTGAGGCTAGACACCTTCCATTTTTCAGGTAGCTGTAGCTGCTGGATATAAGGGTAAGCATTTGATACCTAGTTGTCTCTATTTTAGGGGCCAACGCTAAGGTAGAGGCTCTACAGAGTCTCTTCAGTGCCTAGCTTCATTGCTAGTCATCGGCCACCGTAGCTGGTCACTTTACCACTCGCTAGGGCACCCTCTGAAATGAATTATTACTTGAATTAGCGCCAGTGGCTGGCTGCCACGCAGCTTGCACTCTCGAATGAAGTCGCGTATACTTCAGTAATTAAGTTATCAAAAGAGTAATTTTATTAAAGTAAGCATTCAATTACTGCAATCTAAGTAAAAACTAACGCTGTCAAGTTCTCTCATTCTCCAAATATAATAGTTTGCCACGTAGAGTATACCTCAGCAAGTGCATGACCTTAAATCAGAATGAAAGGCCGGAACTTCCTTCAGCAGTTTGCCAGCCGTCCAGGTCCTTCGCATCCTCAAATACGCATGCGGCAAACTGGGCAATAAGAATCTGCAGAGTATTGCCTCCCGCGCTGCAGTCGGTAGGAGTGGCGAACTAACTGTCCAAAATCTGTAACAAACGCTGAGTCTTTAATCATCCAGCATGCCAGCTCGCGGGTGAGTTCAGAGGTAGAGAAGTCCATCAGAGCAGCTATGGCATATTTCTCTGCAAATTTCCAGACTTTGCGTGACCAACGAATACATTTCCGAAAGAGTCTCGCTCATTACCCGCAGCAGTCTGCCATGAATACATAGGGTCATGGCTTCGCAGAATGCGGAAATAGCATGTGACTTGAATGACAGACGATAATCAACATTATTGTCACTCAGCTCCTCACATTTCCTCTGGTCGGAATTAAGGGAGGTGTGGCCTTGCGCAGGGCATCCCGGCAGGAAATGATAGAGTAAGGCAGCTTGAAGCTGGTTGAGGGCGTCCAGACAGGCCGCCTCCGGTAGGGACAGTCTGGGCTGGGCGTCCAAACAGACCGCCTCCGCCGAAGACAGGCCGGGTTGAGCCGCCAAATAGAGCTCCTCCGCTAGGGTTTCCGCCAAAAGGAGACTGGGCCGAGGTTCCGGGAACGGCGGATGTGCTGGAGGCTCCAAACAAGACAGGCCGGGTTTCCACGACGTCTGACCTTTCGGCAGATGTCTTTGCGAGAACAGGCAAACCATTTTAGTGTTGTCGGCAAGGTGCGCATTCTCAGGTGAGGTAAATTCGTCATAATTGCCCATGTACACAAATTGAAAGAACCGGTAAAATGTGTCTTTATCGGAAACTTCAAGATTCACATAGGTGTGGGCGCCTTCAACTGCACTCTGAACCAGTGCATCGATGGGGGCAGACAAGCGTGATAGTAGCGATACTGGGGCAGTAAAGCAAAACCCATTGCTCCCATTCATCATCACAAAGCAAGCTTTCGCCGTTAGAATTCTATCGTATCGCGGCGGATTTAAGAAAGGTTACATGACAGCAGCATTGGTTAGGAGCACTCGCTCCTCAACTTCCCCATCGCCGACACGCGGCAAACCAGTATATCGCTGAAAGACGGGACTTGACATCTTGATTTGAACGCATCAAAGTCTTGTGAATACCGCGGCTTTCTGCTCAATAAAATAAAGGCGCCTTTATCATATATGCAATTGTAATGCAGTGACGGGACATAACTGCGCCGCTCATGGCTACAGCGACGACTGAAAACAGCATGCTACTTTTCGATGATGGCCTAAGCTCAGGTCAGAAATTGGTAATGAGCCTCGGAAAGAAACACTCGTCAATATTATCTTTACAGCACCAGAAAAGGGTATGTTATCGACACCATGGCTGGTTACTTTCTTGCTGCACAATTCATTCACTGATACTTTCAAGCCCATGTGGATGTAACAACTGCGTCTAGGGCTGTGGTCTGTTTGACGCTAGCAGCTTCCACCTACCCGCTGGCGCAGCGTGGGGCAGAGAGCGACATGCTTGCTGCTTTCTGTTTCAGTACCAACTGCCAGCCCAGCATTCTGCATACACCAAGGGCTATGTATATAGTAGGTTTGTCTTGTTTGCAAGGTCTCACTGGAGAATAGTTTTCGACCTTTGGCACATCTCTCTGATTTTCTATAATGGCATTCATAACCTCGGCCGATATTGATGAACTGATGGACGAGCTTTTTCCTCCTAGCCAACAAGATACCACTGCTGGGGAAATAGATGCGCCGTCTCAACCAGCGGATGCAGACAGGCATGCAGATGGCAGATGCTGTCGATGCGGAGGCGGGTTCAGGATATAGACGCACAAATGGTATACGATTCAGATACGCAAAATTCAGTGTCTCTATGCTCGAGCAGAATGACTTCAATATCACGGATGCCCAGGCGAAAAATCTTGCAGAGAAAAGAGCTGGGCACCACAAACCAGTGATGGCCATTTTTGCCCAATATGCGAAAAATCCTTTCTACAGAGGTGGCCTCACCCGTCATTTGGACAAGAAAGTCCAACTATGAGACACTTCCACAAATGTTTGGTGAAAGGAGAAACGACGGGAAGTTTCTGCCGCTGCGGAAGATCGGATGCCAACGAAACACTGCATATCGCTCATGTTAACAAATGCAGACCTGGACGGCCAGCGAAGGAGAAACGCACTTAGTAAGAGGCGGACCTCTCGTACTGCGGAAGATGCTGTTGTACCAAACCATGACATTGGGTAGTGCCGGGAGCCTCGGAATTATCGCCTCACAAGACGGTGCCTCGCAAGGATCTGCTGATATATTCTAGCGGTAACTCATTCAAAGCTGTGCCTTTACAAGGCTTTGCCTCATTAGTCGCGATGCCTCATTCGTAACGGTGCCTCACTCGAAGTGGTGTCTCATCACTATCAGCGGTGCCTATTTAAGCACCGCCTAGCGAAACACCGCCTAGTGAGACACCGCCTGTAGAGGCACCGCGACGCTAGAATAATTCAGCAGATCCTTGCGAGGCACCGTCTTGTGAGGCACTGCTGGTAGAGTTGAAGCGGGCATTCACTTTTACTACATCAGTAATCAGTGGCTTAGTTCAAAAGTGGTAAAAATATCAGTGTGGATTACTCAATGTGCAGATATAGAAAAAGTGTGGACTTCTTCGTGTGTCTGGGAGTGGCTTGAAGCAAGACTCAGTGTAGCCTGTCCTTAGATGCTAGATGTACAGGAAACTAGTGTGGAGTTCTTGGGGAGGATAATGTGGCACACATCGTGTGTAGAGGACAAGGTGGTCGGTGTGTAGGGCGCAAAATGGTGACTGTGTGGTGGTTGGAATAATTGGTGTGCAGCGATTGAAATGGTTAGTGTGCATTGATAGATAGGGTCGGGTGGCGAGTGTTACAATATGGAAGAACCCGTGGTTTTAGAGCAGGATGGTTTGAGGCACCGCCTGAGGAGGCATTGTTGGTAGTGGCGAGGTACTTCTTAGTGAGGTATTACGGCCTAGCTAGACACCATTCACAGCTGTGCCTCCTTCACAGCGGTGCCTCCAATTTTAGAGACGAGCGTTTCGTGGATGGGTTTTGGTGGATGTCTATCACTGGATGACATCTAGCAGATGGCCATTAAAAGTAGGACCGTCGAAGTACCCGACCAAGTCAGGTTGTCCCTCACTGGGGACGACTAGCTGGGGGTAGCCCTGAACTCCACTACCTCACCAGTGAGAAGCTGCAAATACAGGGGTTCTCACCAGTGAGGAGTTGTAAATACAGGGGCGGGTACTCTCACCAGTGAGTAGGCAGAATACTTTTGGCCCAGGAACTAGCCAAGGCCCCATAATTTGACTGGCAGCCCAGCTAATTCGTCCATTTGACCGACCGTGTCGGCCAACTCACCACCAGCTAATGGCACCTCCATCTGTTGCAAGCAGCAACGTAATCCTCTCGGTCTTGTCAACGCAATTGAAGAAGTATCTTCCACGGAAGGCCGAGTTCTGATTATGATAAATGATCATGTGAATCGCATCGACCCGGCAATTTCGACCATGCCTGTGGACACAATGATTGAGTTTGCGCCGGCGTCGAGAAATGCTTAGGACAGTTCCGTGAAATATAGCCCGGCCAAAATAATTTCATTTCTGAGTGCGTATAAAGCATGAGATGCAGTGGAAACCATCATCCTACGGACCGCAAAGGGGGTGACGAATTTATTCCCCTTAGATGCCAATTAGGCTTTTCTCATAGTAGAAAGGCTAACGTAGTTCTGAGCGAGCAGGCTAGACAGGCGAGTCCGTTAGGAATTTTGTAGAATCAAAGTATACAATGGCCGCGATGGTTGAGCCCACGATATGGCAAATTGTTCTTACTGGCCAGTGTTTCCAATATGGGGTAATGAAAAGAAGTACATCGTCGTAACCCGCCGCTTTTATCTAACTACCATGAGTAAAATTATAATACCAATCGAATCTAATCCTACTTAAAAGCCTCGCATGTTTCTCGTACGCAGTTCCTCGTGCGGGGGTCCCAGATACGTGCCCACCCTAAGGGCGTCCTATCTGCGGAGTGCTGCGTACGAAAAATCTCGCACGCAAATGCGTTCACCGTCCAGAAGTGGCGCGTCCCAGTAGTTTCTCGTACGCAGTTCCTCGTGCGGTAGTCCCAGATACGTGCCCACCTAAGGGCGTCCTATCTGCGGAGTGCTGCGTACGAAAAATCTCGCACGCAAATGCGTTCACCGTCCAGAAGTGGCGCGTCCCAGTAGTTTCTCGTACGCAGTTCCTCGTGCGGTAGTCCCAGATACGTGCCCACCCTAAGGGTGTCCTATCTGCGTGCTGCGTACGAAAAGTCTCGCACGAAATGCGCCCGTCAAAAGTGGGCGTGTTCAGTAATTTCTCGTACGCTTTTTTCGTGCGCAGTTCACAGCAATCATGTGCCCACGCTAGATCCATGCCGCCTAGCTAAAGTCTCGCACGCAGTTTCTCGTGCGCAGATCCTCCCACAGCGGCTACGTGCCCGTCTTTCAGCGTCCCATCCGGAAATGCTCGCACGTAGTTTCTCGTACGCAGTCATCGCCACTTGACTTGACTTGACTTGACTTGACTTGACTTTATTCATAGACTGTCCCAACCGCCTCCTTGGCAGTTATGCAGCGTGTACAACTATCTACTGACTTTGCTATCTTCCGCCCCGAAAACATAGCCCGTCTTGTGAGGCGGTGCCTTGTTTTCGGTTCGGATAACTCTATCAAACGAATAGCCTAGTTTATATGTTCTATGTCTCTGACTTGTCAGGCCTTTCCTGGCCCTCCTTAACTTCTGTGTAACAGTAACCACTCGTTCGCGAGGCTTTCCATTTCTGTGGGCAGAGCCACGCCCTGCCCGCTCGGTTCTCTTGGCTGTGTTTGTGCTATCACTTGCAGGCTGTTGTGTCTTGCAACGTTCTAGAGGGCATTGCGGACCCAACAGCCTACCAGGATATTCATGTTTGGAGTGCGCTATTTGAGCGTCGACGTACTATAATTGTGTGTTGTGACATTTTTGTGGCGTGCTCGGTGATGTGTGATCCATGCTCAACGCGATTCCACACAGACGTCACCACGGTACCCTGACGAGCTAGAAATCGTCAATCGATGTAGTTGTCTGTATGGATATGGGTCGACTGTGTGTTCTTGAATATTATCGGTCCTGGTGTGCATGTTCTGAGCTGTTGGTGGTGTTGTTGCCAATTGATGTAAGAGTTATGCGGTCCCGAACCTGACTATGTTTGGATAGTCAGGCTCTGTGAAGTACTTATCTGTTGCTGTGCATTATGTTTGACTGTTTTGGTGGCCCTTGGTGTTTTTGGTGTTTGTAAACGTATCCGCCCATTCTATTCTGCTTCTCCAGTGTATACTCCTCAATCACCGATACCGTAAACGATTGTCGGGCAAGACAAATGGGTTCTCCAGGCCCATTTTTCATCGCGTGGCGTACTCAGCAAGGGGCGCAATTCCTCCTGTTGGTACTGGGGCTGTGATATTTGTGTTTCGTGAGGTTCGTATGATCGACTTTCGACATGTTGACGCATCCATTGATGGGGATGATGCTGTTGAAGGTTTGTTCGGTGTTGATGTTTCGGCAGTGGCCTAATCCGTCGCTTCTGTCACGCGTCACAAAACGCGTTCTCCTGGGTGTCCGATGCCGTAAACTCTTATCAGGCAAGAAAATGGGGCATCCAAGTCCATTTTCCATCTATTGTTGTGCGTGACGGCTCGACAATCCCGTTACGCACTGGGGCTGTAATGTTTTGGTGTTTCCTGAGGTTCGAACACTAGGAGTCGGCGGTTGATGCGTTGTCGAATGAGGATAGCCACAAGGCAGACGAGCTGTACACTGTGAATCTATCGATACAGAGACTGTTTCAAAGAAGATTTGCAGCGCACATCTCGCGTAATTGTCGCCGGAACCAGCTTTGCAATGGAATATGAACTCTCCAAAGTTCTTCCATTGTGCTGTTAGGTCGCGGTAGTGGTCCATCATGAAGGTGTGGCAATGTCGCCTGTAAACGTGTCGCCCCACTAACAGGTGCTAACAGCACCATGTGGGGAAATTGTTTACAGGGGAGTTTCCTGGAATCCATTGTATTCTAGTGTGCTAGTCAACCTTACCGGGGCACCGCTGCAGGGAGGTGGATGCCCCTGTGTGGGCATCCACCTGCAAACCCAGTTGAATGCCACCTTCCAGCTCCGACAGCCTTCCAGCACCAGCACATTCCGAGACAGGTGCTGCGATAAATGTAAGTGTGCTGAGCCAATCAATAGCTGTGTCCTGGGCCAGTGCATGTCCTGTATAACTGCTTAGTCTGGTGCCCTGGCCGGGCCTATTCTTACAAATTCATTGTCCTCTATTTCGACTGGGCTTAACAGGAGAGAGCGTGGTTGGCACAACACCTCGCTAAAGTCCTCTCTCCGGCTGTGCATACCCAACAGCTATAGCACGTGACAGTTTCTCGCCATTAAGTGCAAATTGTACCACGTCACTGTGGTCACGGTTTAGTCGGATGCAGTTCGTCTGTTGCAGCTGGATACGGCCACTTTCCAATCGGAGATCGTTTCTGCAAGATTGGGGAGGGGTGTAAGGCTGCATTGTGGCACTGTTACTTCGTGCGAACTCCCGCCAAAAGAACCGTCAATACGCGTGGCGAGATACGTTATTCTCCACGGAAATCCATGAGTCCCTGAATTAACCTGACGTATGCACTCCTGTACTGTACTGTAGTCAATATTTTTTTCTTAAATTTCAAGAAGAAAGACAAATCGTCACTGAAGAGCAGTGATGAGAGGCTCAATCTCGACCATATGAAGACCAGCGCCCCACAACAACAGTCAGGTTGACAGATGAAACAATGGTGCTCCGAGCTAAAGCAACCCTCCAACCAGTTAGGTTACCCTTGCGCGCAGTGGGCAAGTCACCAGCGTGCTGGGCCATAAAAGCCCTGCCGCCCCCAGTGCAGTCACGCCGACTTTTTGTCTCCAACAACACAGGTCCTATGTCTGAGGTTATTGCAAAGCTCTTGAGGAAGAATTACACAGAGCTACTGATGTATCAAGGTTGTCGAGATAGCGTCTACTCGTTTCGCCAAACTGTCTAACTCGTCTTACTAGCTTGTTGACTGTGTTTTGGGGGTTCTTTCTCGTGATAGTCGTTGCCGGGGTGAGCTGATCCGGAAACTCGAGCCCACGCCCGACGTCACCATTCCTTTGAGCCTCGTAGCCACACCAACAAGCTCTGCTTCTGAACATGATCCCGGCGCACGAGACGTAACAGTCGATCTAATCACCCCGCGCCGAACACCGACCGGCCCATTACGCGATCGTCGCTTGCTCATGGAAAAGACAAAATTGCCAGCAATGCGGAAGTCGAGTGTAAATCGAACGTAAGCGGCGTCGTGCACGAGACGACACAATAGACAGGCGAGTTGTAAGAAAGCCTTCACCGGCCCCGCTGCCAACGGCACCGCCCAGCAAGCGAGGGCAGACATCGACGCGAGCGGCTTCTGCCAAGGCAAAACCCAAAGTCCGAGGTCCTGGCAGGAAACAGAAACCGCCGGTCCCCGATTTCAACGACGAAGATTCGCTAATATCTTCCGAGCCTCTTCGAAGGAGATTTCTGAGTACACTTTGGTAAATGGCCTCAGGATGCCTGGCGGGTGGTGGACGCCCTGCGATGGCAGACCCTGAGGCCGCGAAGCTAGACAAGTCTCTCTCGAGGGTTCAGCGGCTGCAGTGGCAGTTACAGCGCTGCGATACACTGGAATCAAAAGATTATAGCTTACCGACTTTGACGGTGATCAGCGACGTTTCTATGTGGTCCAGTTGATGGCCGAATACCGGAACGCGACTAGAGAAGAACACAATGGAGATGGAAGTGGCGTAATCAAAACGTTTCAAGAAATGTTCCCTGAGCTGGGCTCGCTACAACGACAAAAAGATGGGACTATTTTAATCGAACAGCAGAGCCCCTCTTTCAGGCGGTGCAACGATACGGTTACGGCGTTCTCATCTTCCCGTTACGTAACGTGACGATGAAAAGGTATGTGCGCATCAATTTCTTTCAGATATAGACATTAAGGCGACCAGTTTGCAACGTCTTAGGCGTGAGTCTATCAGTGACCTTGTTGACTATATGAGAATGTGCCATCCAGCGGTAGACATTGTCCTGAACAATACATCAGTCCTCTTGGCAACGCTCCTTACATGGGGCTTGCCACCGGCTCGCATACCAATCTCCGGGGTTGCATATGAGGATCTGGTGGATAGTAAAGATAGCCCCTGTGCTAACCTATTCATGCTGTCGGGATGACCAACTATGAGCCGCCGGTCGTTCTTGGAGAAATCCCCCATGGCCATATCCGCTGACCGATAATGATTTCAAGGACGAGGCGCTTGTTCAAGAGGGGAAGCGGTACTGTTTGGCAAGTTAAGGCTGAAGACAATACGTTATTTGTCACTGAAGGACTTGGAAATGTTTGATTGAGTAAAGTTACTGATGGTTGCTATAAAAGTTGTAGTAATTTCTGCCACAATTGTATTTACCTGCCCTCTGCTGATAGACGATATGTAAAATGATATACATGCCGGTGACGTGGTGATCGATTTATTCACAACCTAACTGGTTAGGTCCGCCGCTTTTTCTTCGCACTAAAGATAGAATACTACCCTTCACCTGGACAGCGTTCCTGCGCAGGACAGCAGCTTTTTCACGACGTGGCAACGCCGACTGGACGACGCGTACTCTACTTATCGACGCATTTCCACCAGTTCGAGGCATTCGGGAGACTGTGGCAAAATACGTCTCAATAGGCCAAAAACGAGATCCTGCCTAATCTGAAGCGCGGGCTCCATCGCCTTGAGAGGCAGCTACCCGACTTGGCGTACCACTTCAATCCGTGCTCAGGCCAGGAGAATAAAAAAGGATTCAACACGAGCAGTAAATATCCGGAAGAGTGGATGTGTCATTCCAGCTCTCGGAAACTGTCTTCTGACCAAGGGTTTTCACCAATTTATAAATGTGTACCTGAAAACGTAAGGCAGCAGCGACGCCAGCAGCGTCTCCTGCTGCCGACAGCGAAGCAAGACCACGACGAAATAACAGGAGTACAGCGCATCAGCTCGACCATGCTAGGTGGTTCCCCACAGGACAGCCAACCCAATCGTAAGCGCTTTGAAGGAGTTGGCCATTCTGTCTCAGACGAGGAGGCGAATGGCGACGATAGCGGCTGTTGTCAAGGCCGTAGGAAACGACGAAAGCACGATGCAACATGTACCGACGGCAATAGTGTCAAGCTCAGCAAAGCAAACATGATCAAACCGGATCCGCAGCAAGATCTTTACAATCTATGGGGCCTCTGCAAGTCTCTGCGACAGAGTCGTCGCGTAGAGGAGCTGATAAACTCAGAGCTATCTTGGACAGAACAACTACCAGAGAAACACATTCATGATGCTAAAAGCAGATTAGCTCATAGCACTCTCAGTGGCGACTCCTACCTGTGGATGTGGCAAACTTGTATGTGCAAGAGCGACCCCACGAAGACGAACGGCGATCTGCATGGCGGGTCCATTTGACTGGCCGCGTCGGCCAAATCACCACCAGCTGATGGCCCCTCCATCTGTTGCAAGCAGCAACGTAATCCTCTCCGGTCTTGCCAACGCAATTGAAGAAGTATCTTCCGCGGTAGGCCGAATTCTGATTATGATAAATGATCATGTCAATCGCATCAACGCGGCAATTTCGACCATGACGTGTGGACAAAATGATTGAGTTTGCGCCGGCACGTCGACAGCAATGTTGCGTACTGGCTTCCCACGGCGGGGCTCTCTGAGGTCGGGAAAGTTGGAATAAATTGCTGCCTTAAAAGTACAAAATTGACTACGCCATCTCTACCAGGGCTACTGGTCAGCAACATCTGATGAGTGACCCGCAGATACAACGTGTTGTCGAGCAAGACCTCGATAAATCGCATTCCGCTCACGTCATCAGAACTAACCCTACAAAGCCATCTCGGGAAACGTTCGCTGATTTGCTGGTCTTTACAGATCTACCATCTTTGACGTCACAACACTGGGTTTCTTGATGTCAGTGCTAATGCTCTCAACCAGGGCTGGGTGAAAATGGATGCAGATATTCCTGTATTGTTATGGCTGTAGCCGATAAATGCCATAGTGAACGCCTAATCTCTGCACGACCCGCAAATACCGTTATACAGTTTCTCTCGGAAAAGTACTTTAGCCCACAGATATCCTCCGCAAACCCCTGCCTTCGTACATTGCTCACTTTCTTAGCCGTAGCAACTCTTGCCTCTCTCCACGACCGTTTATTCGGCACTATCTGCCCCAGTGGTGGGCGAGGCGCTTCCAGAAGCGTGGAGCGCTCAAAGTCAATCATCATAACCGTGCCCGTTTCCGCGTTAAACAACATATTCGCAAGTCTCACATCCTGATGGATCACCCCTTCGTTGTGCAGGGCTCGTAATGATCGCAAAGCGGCGCCTTCTGATACGCTATTGCCTGTTGTTGAAAGTATTCTTCGATGCTGCACCCTCCCCAGGACAGAAATGTCATGTACTATATACACCCGGTGGTCGTAGTAGTAGATCCTGTTCATCGGCTGAAGGTCGACAACGTTTCAGGAATACAGGCACGAACTTGCCCTGAATTGGTCTGAGGCGCTCATAAACCGCTCTTTCGTGATCGAGATCTTTGATGAACGCCCGTACGGTGCCTTTGCTTATGAAGGTGTACCCGTATGCAAGCAGGGATACCTGGAAAAAGAACGCCCCGCGCGCCACCCACCCCCAGTGGGGTGATCCGTCGTCAAGAGAGTCCTTCAGCTGCCTCTCAAGCAAGCGAAGAAACTCGCTGTGACTTACTGGATGTTGACCTGGGCCGAGTTTTGTGTAGCCCTTGTTATGGGATAACAGGTTTGGGCACTTTGGGTCTAGCAATCGTCCATTGACTATTCCAAGAAGGCATTGCTGAGTGCAATACTGCCGCTGTTGCTGGCTGCCCTCCACGAGTCCGATGCGCTAGTCGCTCGCTTCGCCGTGTCGTCTGCCTCACTCCTCGCCCAAGAGGCGTGGGGGTGTCCGGCGGCCTGGACATTGACTCGTCATCTGATGGTTCCTGTCCTCCTGTCGCGTAAAGTGCTCGTCAGGGTGGTCCTGATAGTATTGACGCGTCTTTCTTCGGGACACAAGCGGCGATCGATCGACACCTCCATAGGTGGTTGGTGCGTAGTCGGATGAGCTGTCTGGCGCTGATCTTGCGCTTGCTGGAATGGAACGCAACGTCGTTTCAAAGTCTTCGTTCCACGTCTTCAGTCCTGTCCGAGCCCGGTCACGCTCGTCTTGCCCATGCCCCGTCTTTCTCCAGGGCTGCCGAGCGCCAAGAGAGTGAACGCCAAGTATTGCCCGACAGCCGTACAGATGTGGAAATGGTTTGGGTGAGGCGTCACCGTGAGCAGGTTCAGCCAGGTGGTAATACAGCGTCCCTGGCTCGCCCCAGTCAACCTTGAGGAACACTATCGCTTCACCAGTGGTGAGCAGACCATACCCAGACCACTCTCTATCATGTAATGATACGTCTGTGTGATAGCCGACGCTGTCAGCCGCTCTGCGTGATACCGAAAAAGCGCATCGGGGTCGGCGGCAGTCGGTATCGTTTTCGGTTCACCACTTCCTTGTAGATGTCCATGTCGCGCAAGCCAACTCGAAGGTGAGGAGCTGTCAGTTTATGAGGCGGCTTATACTCAGAAATATATATCATCGTCCGCCGTGAAAGCGCGGTGTTGTCGGATCGGTAGACACAAATCTGGTCTGGTCGTAACTTGTTCAGATCTCGACGGTAGTCAGGCGTGCGGGGTGGCGCCGATGCTGTTGCTGGCGTCCCGCTGTCAACAACTTCATCTGCGACCTCGCTTAGCGCATGAGGGTGATTCTCAAAGATGACGCCGTCTCCCAGTGCAAAGCCGTCCTCGCATCTTGCGCCATTTTGAGTCGTTCTATGATGAACGGACAGGATCCTCAACGCTGATATGTAGAAAATATTCGAGAGTCTTCTCGTCTTGTACCGGCCGCTGAGATACCCTACTGCCCAAGCCTGCAAGAAAGTTTCGATTCTCAAAAACGCGTTCCTCGGTAGGAAAGGTGTCGTATATGCTGCCGAAAACGATCCTCTGGATCTCGAGGAAGTCGGACCACGACCGCAAACTTTGAGGACACCATTTGTCTCGAGGGTTGGTGATGGAGCCCTTCGAGGTGAGATTTGGGTCTGTTTCGATGACAAACCGAGAATACACAAGGGAATGGCAAGCCGCAATATACTCGTCAATGTCGTCGGTCTTGTTTGTTCCTCTGCTATATCGGCGCGTTGTCGCTCTTCCTGTTGTCCTTTCTCTGCTTGCTCGGCACGCTTCTCCGCATCTCGAAGAAGCTTTTTTAATTGTTCAGCATCCATCTAAGGAAGATTGTTCGGGGTCAAACTACCAGTGGTGTACTAGTCGAGGAGAAGTTCGGATAGAAAGTGGGCAGATCGGGTGGACTCCAGCGCCCCAGTTGTAGCCATGGCCTAGCCGGTCACGTTATTGAACCAACGCGTTTTGGTGCATAGGACAAGGTCTGTCATCACGCCGATGGATGCTACGCTGCTATTTGACATGGCCTCACTTCTAAAATTGATATTACTGTTCAATCCTGCCTTTTGTGTATGTGATGTGTCGTGCCTGCGTAGTTATCCGGGCAGTATTTTGCTGCAGGTTGGCTGGTTAACAGGAGCCCTGTAGTATTTTCTGGTGTTCTCGTGCCGTGACGCGTGGATGCCTGCATAAATTCCAATTCCAATTCCACAACAGCCATCAGCCATCGATCAGCCCATCAGCCCATCAGCCCATCAGCCCATCAGCCCATCAGCCATCCCTTCACGCTCATCATCCCCTCAGTGGCGTTGGGATCCAGCAGTTGTTTCAGTGCCATCTTCGCTCCACAGTGATCTTTGCATCGTCGATATCGCAGAAAGCATTGGTCGATGCGCGTAGCCGAGATACGTATAGCCGAGATGCATGTGGCCAGGATGCATGTGGCCAGGATGCATGTGGCCAGGATGCATGTGGCCAGGATGTAAGTGGCCAAGATGCAAGGGTTGAAGTTATTTGCTGTCTCAAGACTGCTGCTTGCCTGTGCCGTCACAAAGTCCACAGTCAAGCCCTCCTTCTTCCTGAACCATTACAGTTCTTGCAGTCTTCCATGCCTTTTGTGGCGGTCGGAGCAATAGGAAATTTGTTGAGAACAGCGGCGCGCTTAATATTTGATGGTCGTTTGGCTGGAAAGTTATAATGCTCGACTGGCATCCCATCGTATTATATGATTTTGGGTCGGGCAGTGGAGAAGCTGCCCAATCTTTTGCCACCCCACTGAATCACGTGGTGGTGAGATGGTGGTTCCGTTCCCGCTTCTATCGACAAGCATAACCGTTACGATCTGTCAACTCATCAGTGCACTAAATCAGCATGGAAAGAACGGACAGGCAGCGATGACATTTATGGTGAGCACTTTGTTTGATTGTTGGATTGAACGTTCTGACTTGGCTTCAGTTTCAATTAGAGGAGCTGCAGTCCCGCTTCAGAAGTACAGCATTCTCTTGATCAACTCCATGCTGACTTCCGATCATTGCTTCAAGACGTATATGCCACGCCTTCTCGTAACGGTCTCTCAGCAATACCGGATGCCACTCGCAAACTACTCCAAACAAGCCATGCTCTGAAGAATGTCCGCATGTTGAATGTGCCGGCATCACAAGAACCCGGTTCAATGAGCGCAAGAACCTCATCCGACACTATACATCTCGTACATATCTCCAGAATCCAGTTCCTACCATTCGAGGCAGCCTTTAATAACGCACAATAGATATCAAATTGGACAATGAAGTATGTATTTACTGCCAAGCAGCGACAAAAGATGGCAACAGATACATTGCACACCTCAATGGCTGTAAGTCAAAAGCTACCGCCAGCGCATCCGCCGAAGTGGTTTCCAACGCAACGCGACGCCGGAAAGAGCTATTGCGAGAGGCAGGTGACGCTATTGCGGAGTCCTTGCCCCGGGTCAAAGGCAGTAAGAGGAAACGATATTACGATCGCAATCAGCTTGCAGCCACGCCTCAACGACGAGAAGACGCGATTGTGACTCTACCACCAACTCGAGTAAATGGTCAGACCTGGAACTCAGGGCCTCGCGAACAGTGCTCAAGACATGCAGCGGGTCACACGAGTGAAGAACCAGGCATCCGACCAGGCTCGCACCTTGGCACGGGCTCAATGCTTTCGCATTCGGATGCACCGTACACGATTGGCAATTCTGCTCAAATTGATCCCATACGCCCTGCCTTCACTGGATATCCGATAGACCTCGATGAGGATTTCGAAGCTTTGGCATCATATTTTACAAGACGGAGGTCTGCAGGCAAATTTAGACCTGCAGCCACCAACAGCAGCTTTACCCCGGCAATTTACACTGGCGTCTCCAGAGCAGCGTATGCCAACCAACAGACGTTTGACGCCACCTTTGCAAGCGATTTATGAGTGAAGGTCTTCAGCCATTTATGTTTATTTTCGAGCATGCAGAGCGCTATCTGTTGCAGTAGAAATACTATTCGGGTCGAAAAACCTCACGTTCATGGACATGTTCTCATCCGTCATTTCTGATACTGCATCTGACAGAGTGACAGGCAAAGGCATCTTTAGCCAGTACTCACTCTTCCGGCGTCATGATTCCGAACATCACAAATGTGCCAGCCTCGATCTTCCACCAGATACGTGCATCTAAAATGGCTCTGCCAGATAATTAGAATTGAAAGAAGATAGCTCAGAAAAAGAGACCTACAATCCGCCGTGGTCCATCGTTACCTCCGTCGGCGCGAGACCGCGAATTACGGGCGACTCTTCAGCCAGGTTTGGTAGCATAAACAGCCCGTTACCCGCTGGTACTGCGCCGAGGTTTTGGAGGTGTGTTTGAGGGTAGAACCGCATTCGTGAACGGCTGACCAAACAAATATCAACAAAATGCGCAGCTCCCGAGTTCTAGGTAGGACACAATGTGTATTCTTCGTTTTCCCAAATTTTCTGTAAAATCCAAGCGTTGATTGTCTGAAGAAAGATCTCGTAGTATCTTTCACAAGCTTCAGTAGTTAATACACATATTCATTCTGTTGATTTGGCCGGCTCACCTTGTTACCGAACACAGCCGCATTGCATAATTCCATGCCCGGAACAGTTTGTATGTGAAATCCAGAGTTGACAAGCTCATCCAACGTTTTACCGATAGTTTCGTCTTCATTGTCCAAAAACCGTCGTTTGTCACTGCATTTCGCAGGTCATCAGTGCCTGATGCCATTTGTAACTGTTCGTGTTGCCCGCTTTGCGCTGAGCGAGCGAATTATTCGTCGATGCACGGGATTTTTGACGATAGGAGGAAGTTGGATGGTCCTACGTCGCGAAGCTACGGATAAACTATCCTCCGACTGCTGGGCCGGGCAAACCCGAAGCTACAACAGGCTGATGAACGGCTGACAGCTGACGGTTTTTAGCTCCAGCACAACAAGCACCTATGCTAATAGATCGCATGCATAGGACTTGATAAATCGCATATTATACACGACCAATATGTTTCATCAGCTGCGACTATGGTGCCATGCAGAATGCTAGGCTGATTTCAGCCGCGACGCCGTCTGTGAAGGTGATGCATCCAAATGTACTTTCTTTTGTCCTGCCAAACCCGCATGGGGTGTTCAGCTTGAACGGAATTGATCCAGGCAATGTTAGATGCGACTTGATTTCTGGAGATTGAGGATTCGCTGTATGCAGGTCTCTTGTTTATGGCCACACAGTACCAACAAGCAGGCGAGAAGGGATCGCCAGCACCGGTGATTAGCGCTGCTTGTACCGTTGAAGGATGCAAGTCGACTCAAGGCAACGTGCAGTTTGCAGCAGTTTCTCTGAACATATATCTATATCCCACTTCCCCGAATATCTAGCTTTCTTCTTCAGTTATTCAAACAATTATTGCACTCTTTAGTCTCGTGTAGAGATAATCGCAATCCGTTTATAAGCAGACACGCAATCTTGCGGTACTTCAACGTCTAGCCTTATTTGTAACAAATATCATTCGAAGCACCATGGCATCCAACGGTTATGGCGCTTTATACTCGCAAGTTTCCTTCTTGGATACTATCTTCCCTGGTTTGGGCGTTGCATTGAGCTACATTCACCCCCTCACGTCCGGAAAATCCCATCTCGGCGCCCGGCTACTCTGCATGTATGGCCTGGTCACTTTCTTGATGAGGTTTGCCCATGGCCGTGTTGCTAGGATCGTGGAGAAATACTTCTGTTTGTCTATACCGTTGATCCCACTTGGCTACCTAAACCTAACCGTTCTCAGCGTTTACTGTCGAGGTCCCCTATACCGATGATTCGTACGACATACTGAGAAACTGGGTGCAATCTCAGCCGTTCGCCACAGAAACTCGATCCACGATTGTGACTCTCGGGAAACGAGCGGAGCCGGGGAACGGAGCGACGAAGAACACATTGCAGTACAGCCCAAAGAACTTATGCAAGTCTTTTTGGTACAAAGGCAAGCTTCTTTACTTGCGCTCTATGCCAGAAAAGGGGTTCTCGAATGGTGAACGGTTTTTCCTCTCCTGCATGGGTACGTCGAACGGAATTCTGAGAGAGTTTCTTCACGATTGCCAGGTCACGCTCGAGAAACAAACGGAAAGCAAGACAGCGATATGCATGAACGGCGATGGCCGGTGGAATCTTGCCGCGAGGCGGGCTCAAAGGGGACTAATGCTGTGTCATTCTTCCCGATGACGTCAAGAACGACTTCTTCGACGACCCGCGGAGTATCTTGATCAGGCGGTAGCTTGGTATATCTGAGCATCAACAGCTCTACCGCCGTGGCTACTTTGTTTGTATGGCGCGCGGAACCGGCAAATCAAGCCTGAGCTTGGCGGCTGCTGGAAAGTTTGGCCTGGACGTATATGCCATGAACTTGTCCAAAGTCAACGACGCGACCCTTCGAGACATTGTTGAGCAAATTACCAGCACGGTGCGTCCTCCTCCTAGAGGACATCGATGCTATCGAAGCGCAAAAATCGCGAGAACAACGATCTTTGTCGAAAGGTCTAACCTTCCAACGTGACCCTTTCAGGCCTTCTTAACGCAATTGACGGGGTAGCTTCCGTGGAAGGCAGAGTTCTCATAATGACAACTAATCATACTCAATCGCATCGACCCGGCTGTTGCTCGACCAGGACGTGTGGACAAGATGGTTGAGTTTGGGTTAGCAAGTCCGAGAGATGCTGCTGAGGCTGTTTCGATACGTCTATCTGCCCTTGTCTAGTAAGACCAAAGAGTAGGAGACAAGGACGAGAGGAGTCGTCGGCAACCAAGACGCTCAGGATACCCAGAAGCATATCCAGGGCTAGCAGCGATGTTCGCTGATCGTGTGCCTGCGATGAAGAAATATAGCCCGGCTCAGATCTTGTCATTTCTGATTGCTGAGCATTCGCCTCGAGACGCAGTGGAAAATGTCATCTCCTGGGTTGAAAAGGGGGAAGGTTTCATTCCTCTGAGGCGCCACACTTCTACGATGAACACGAAGAGTGAGGAGGCAGTGGACGTGTTCGTAGGGGTCGGCATGGATGATCTCCAGTCGTGGTCAGCATTTTGGTTTTGCAAACTGCCAGCTGCAGGTCCTTACTTATCCATTTTGTTCGTCCAGTCCGTATACAGTATCTATCAGGCAGAAATATATCAAATTCCTTGAAGGCGGTTGCATAAAAGGCGAGTGGACGGATTCTTATACCACGCTAAACATTACAGTAGTCCTGTAATTCCTGGTATGTAAAACTTGTCACTTTTCTCACCCTCCTGTTACTATGCGGGCAACCCCGGAAGCTTCCGCAAGTACAGCACCCGTATCACGCCTTCGTGTGACGGAGTATGGTGGTGTTGACAAGACTGTCAGGAAAACATTTCACTGACAGACAGCGAAATATCAATTAAACATCATGCCGCAAGAGTTGACATGCGAGAGCAGTGCCGGTGGCGGCAGAGGGGCCGCGTGTGCATCGGCGAAGCGCTGGAGGCCGAAATTTCACCGACGCAGGCGGATTAAATTCAAGATATCCACTGCTGCATATGTCGTCCTTCAAACAGTTTACGATCTGCGGGAGAATTTCATCCGGAAATTCGGCGAGGCACTGCGCCCTTCAGATGCATGCACTGTCGACATTTCCGCGCAACTGGGAAAGTGCTGGTGCAGGGTCCACGGGCTAGACGTCAAGGATAAGGCTGCCTCCCGGTTGGTGGCGTTCCAGCAGCCCTGGCTGGTTAGGTGGTGTGTACTATTACCTGCACCACATTGCACCTTAGCCTCGCGGACAGATTGTTGAAGAAATTCCTTATTCAGCAGACTGAAAGCCTTCCTATTCCCACTGTTGTCCCGAATGATTGGTTGTGAGCATAAAGGTCCATGACATGACATATGCCTTATGATCGTAGTATCTAAGAAGTACAGCAGAACGCATCGTGGTGTTATGGGTTGGGAGGGTGGTCAGGTGCTACTGATCTTGTGTCGTCTGGGGAGTTTCGGAGGGCTTCGGCGGTGCATCCATTCCTAAAGCCAATTCCATACCACCACATCCAAGCCCACATTAGGGCACCATGGGCCTGCTTCTAGGACCTCCAATGGTTGTACCGAATCTCGAGCTACAAGTCAAAGAATGGTTCAGGGTAGATGGCGAGTCCTGTGGCGGGGATCTAACTGGTTAGGCCAAGCCCGGAGGCCGAGACGGGTGGCAACGAGTCAAACCCAAATTATGCCGTCAATTCGGAATCTCTATCTGTGGAAATCCCCTGTTGGGTTCGTGTCGGTTTCTTTTTCCGGACAGGTTCGCGCATTATGACCCGACTTCTTGCACATACCACTGACCAGCCTTTCGTCTCATCCCTTGGTTTTCGACCTCCTCCTTTGTTGCTCTTGACGAGTCCTTGCGGTCGCGTCTCTCGCCGTCGGCTAGAAGAATGCGCCTGCGTCGTTTGGAACTGCAGTTGATACGTGGTGACCCCATCAATGGTCACCTTATTTTAACGCGGCGTTTTCAACAGCCACTCGCCGAAGGATGCTGCTGACGCCTTGCTGCAATCCAGACCTCATCGCTCTCCAGTTCGGACAAGCTGTGAGGTTTCGGTGGGCTAAACTGTGCTGACTGTCCGGGGCCGTCAGGCGGTCGCGACGCGCGTCCTGCCAGAGCGAGGCAAAGTTCTGGTGACGGGCAGGCGTCATATCTTCTCTGTCATGGGTGACTTTCTGGCGTTGTGTGGCCTAGGAGGGCTCTCCTCTGTATTGTCATCGGGAGGGCGTCAGCATGGCCATTGTCAGGCTGGTTCACCGAAGGCGAGCGGTCCGTCCCATGTTTTTGGCTGTGCCCGTCATCCTCGTCGTCGGTATCGCGGGAGCTTCTGTCATCGTCATAGTCATCGTCGTCGCCGTCGCCGTCCCCGCCATAAATCCCTGCCACCGTCGCTGTCGCTGCTGCTGTCGCTGCTGCTGTCGAAGTCGCCAACATCCCGGTGGTGTGGCCGTCTCGTCGTCGTTAGCGGCTGGAACGTTCTGGCTGGCACTCTCGTAGCAGTTGGGTCTGCGCGGCAGCTCGGCACGGTCGTCCGCTTCACGATGGCCACAATGACTCGACACTGACTCATTTGCGTCCTCTACCTGCGCCTGATCCTGCTCGCTATCTCGGCGGCGGATAGACTCGGTGGGCACCGACTGGAGTTTAGCCCATCCCTGAAACCTTGCCTTCCCAGGGAAACCGAGGTGGTGAGAGATCACAGGAGGGGTAGTGTTGTACAGCTCCATTCAAGTCGTCATCCACTTCAAGACCTGATTCAACGGCTCGTGGTGTATTTTGGGCACCGTTGTCATCGTCGATGCTGCCACAATGATTAGTTTTGACGTTGGTTTTACTTCCTCTCATCGACCGTCTCTTAGAGTTTAGAGGCTGACTGACCTGGCGAGGCGCTGTGAAGCTGTACCGTAGTCTCCTTGTCAATGAGCGCATTCGTAGCCTTGAGAGACGGAACGTCCTCGTCTGCTTCACCTCCGACTCCGACTCCGAATCAGAGGGAATGAATATTACCTCGTCTTGATCCTCACCTGCCGCTCCACATGCAGTACCTTGGCGCAGGCACGGAGACGTCGGGGTTGGGCGCGTGGTCCATCTTCATGCTCTATAGTTTCTGAGCATGTCATTGGGCACGATATCGCCCTCGTGGGCAACAGCGGCGGTGTGCCACAAAGAAAAAAACTGAGTACCCAAAAATGGCAGGCCCTGCTTGCAGCTGAAAGGAAAGATTCAGGCTCGCGTGTCCTTTTAAGTAGACCATTCGTCAATTCTCTGTGCTCAGTGCCTCACTGGCGGTCTCGGCCCGACCACTGAGGGCCGAGCAGACAGCTTTGCTCTTGCAAGACAGCAGCGCGTCATCTTTGCGGTTAGATGAACGCGCCCAACTCATCAGAGCCTTGTCGCAGGCGCAGCACCACCAATCACGTAACTGCCGAGCCACACAAGCCATGCTCAGTGCTTTCGTATCTGCACGCTCCGCCGACTCGTGCAGATTGTAGCTCAGAAAATCAGCGACGCGTCACTTCTTCGGCGCTGCCAAGTCAATGATTGATTGCGTGCAGGAGCTATAGGTGCTGATCAGACTCCGTGGGCTGATTCTTGAAGTACAACAGGCTTTTCTGGCACGATGACGCACGGCAAAGGGGATGCCTAGGTCCGCGATTCCGTCATTTTCCGACAAACAGAAGCCCAGACCAGGCAGATGTCCCGTTAGGAAGTATATCCGAAACATCGCGCAGTCGAGACCGTCTCTGCGCCCACTGAGTGACGCGTCCATGCGCGGTTAAACCGGTCTTTGCGGTCTGTTGATTCCCGGCCCGCGGCCCGTGACGGCCGGGTGCGAGAATTTCGGCAAACCCACACATGTCGGTCACGCATCGTGAGGTATTTTTGTGATTGGCCCAGACAGTTTCGCGGAGGATCGCGCGCAAGTCGCACCGTTGGAAGTCGGAAGGCACCTGCGCCGCCTGCACTGGTTAGCGACGAGGATAGGACAGGACGGGATGTGGAGGTATTGTAAACATACCGACTATCCGGTGTCTGCTTTAGCTTCAGAGAGCAGAGTCGTTTGACCTCGTAGTTGGGCTCGAAGCGACAGCATATCTGTTCGTGTCAAGCCAAGACAAGAGACCACCAAGTCGCTCGTCTAAGCTATTTGAATGTGTCGTGCCAGGATCTTGCGGGCAGAGACGGGCATAGGGGCGAAAAGGGGCAGCGGAGGCAATAGCGGCGGGACTCAGACAACGAGAGGAGGCCTATTGCTGCGACGTTTTGGGGAGAGAAGAAGTCAAGAGTACCTGGAGCCGCGGACGGGGAGGCCACGGTATTTATATTTCGGGGGCATGACGCGGCGGGACCGGGGCTCGAGCAGGGTTAGTGTGCAAAGCGGCGGTGCGTTGCTCGTTTGGGGTGCCACCATTTCCGGAGGCGAAGCAGCGTGTCTGGTATTACCTTAATAAAATATATTATAATAAGTCTAAGATAAAAATAACCTAATAATAATTAAAAAAAAAACCTAATTAATAAGTTTTTTAAGAAAAGATAAATATAAAAATAAGATAAAAAATATAATAAAAATATTTATAAATATAGGTTTAATTAAATACTAAGATAGTCTTAATAAATATATTAGTTATTTATAAAATAATTTAAACTATTATATAAGAAATAGTTATATAAATACTTAAATAAAGTTAAAAGAAGTTTTAAGCTTTTTTTTATTAAATAAAATTATATACTAAAGTAATAGCCTTTTAAGCCTAAGATACCCTTAAGATAATATTAGTCTTAGTTAAATATAAAAAAACTAATTATTAAAGTTAAAGATTATCTTTAAGAAATAAAAACTAATTATTATAAAAAGTTATTATAATACCTAGATAAGAAAATAATAATAAGTTAAAGGTAACTTAAACCTAGGCTATAATATTAATTATAACTATAAGATATTATAATTTAAAGTTAAGTTATTAAGAACTAATAAATATATAAACTATAAGTAAAAAAAATATTATATATAAATTAGTTATTATAAGTTAATAAAAAGTTAAATATTAATTAATAATAATAAGTATATATATTATAATATAAATTAATTATTATAAGTTAAATATAAATTAATAATAACTAATATATATAATAATAGTTTTATAATTAAAAAATAAGTCTTAAGAAAGATTAATAATAAGAATAAAGACTTAAATAAGAATAAAGACTTAAATAATAATTAAACCTAAGTTAATAAATAGTTAATAAAGAGTTATAACTTTAGTTAAATATAAGAAATAATATAAAAAAATAAAAATAAAAAGAATAAAACTTATTAAATTTTAGTTTTATATTTAACTTAAATATACCTTTTATTTAATTTTATTTCTTTTAATCTAATTTTATTTAACTTAAATCTTATTATTATAATTCTAAAGCTTTTACCTTAAGTTACTAATAAAATAGATATTTTACTTAAAAAATAGGTTTAAAAACTTATTAACTTAAAACTACTTAATTAAAAAGTCTTTTTAGAAGATTATTATTTTATTTCTTTATTTAGACTAAATTTTTATATAAAAATAATACCTTAAAAGAAGTAAATAAACTTTTTTAATAAAGATATAAAAGTGTTACTTTTATTAAATAAAAAATAAAGACTTTAATAAAAATCTATAAGGCTAAAAGAAAAAAGTCTTAAAAAAGAACTTTATTAGTTATAAGAAAAATAAACTAATAAAAATTATTATTTATTAAATAAAAGTAAAAATATTTATATTAATAAAGAATTTAGATTAAAAATATTATAAAGTTATTAAATAATTATAATTTCTAAGTATATAATAAATAAAAATAAAACCTCTAATAAGCTTTTATAACTAATCTTTAAAAATTTAAAATAAAAATAATTTAAAATATTTATATTTAAGAATTTATAAATATAAATAGTTAAGTTATTAAGACTAATATATAAATAGTAGTTTAAATATTAAAAAGCCTATTAGTCTTAAAGTTAAAAATATTTTCTAAAGTAAAGTAAGAACCTATTAAAAGACTTAGCTAATTTAAAGATAAATATTATAGTTATTTTTAAATTAATATAATAATACTTAAAATAATATCTTATAGAACTTTACTTATACCTTAACTCTTTAAAATAAGATATTTATATTATTAAAAATAAAAGTCTAATAATATTTAATTAAATTATAATTATAATTATATTAATATATTATTATTTAAATAAATAAAAACTTTAAAATAAAAAAGAGATTATTTTAATTATAATATATATTTAAAAGACTTATTTAAAGTAAATTTAAAATAATAATTAATTAATAAAAGAAAAGCCTTAGAAAAAGAAAAGTTTAATATCTTATTAAAGTATAACTTTTTTCTTTTAATATTAAAACCTTATAAGTTATTTAAAAATAAACTTTTAAAAAAAAAAGAAATTCTAAAAAGATTATAGAAAATTTAATAAACCTATTTAATATTATAATTATTATAAAAAAGAATATATATCTTTAAATATTTAAAAAATATTAACTTTAAAATAAAATTTAAAAAAGTTAAATAAATAATATAATTATTTTTATATTATTTTATAAATTATATTTAAAAAGGACTTTTTAAAATATATTTATAAATTTAAAGAGTTAAAAACAAAGATCTTTAATTTAAAAAAGAGTTAAATATTAAATATATAAATAAAAACCTAATCTTAAAAAGGTTATTAATATCTTTTAATAATTTAAGATATTATTAATAATAATCTTTATTTAATAATAATAATTATAATATATATAAGAGTTAGTTTAATTAGTAAAAAACTAATAAAAATTATAATTAAAATAAACTTAAGAGATAATAAGACTTAATCTAAGATTATCTTTAGGTAATATACTATTAAATATTTATAAAGTCTTAATAACTTTATTAATTATTAAAGAATCTTAAGAACTTTTATTAGTTAATATTTAATTATAAACTTATTTAAGAAAAATAAACTAAAGCTACTTTTAAAAAAAAGCTTTATTAAAGAAATAAAATATATTTATTAACTTAAAAAATAATAATAGTTTTTTAAAACCTAGAAAACCTAATTATAAATTAATATACTTTAAAAATTTATAAAGAAAATAAAGAGTTTAGTTTTTATAATTATAAAAGCTTTAAAATTACTCTTATTTTTAAATAAAGAAAATAAAAAAGATTTAACTTAGGTTAAATTAATTAAATTTTAAAAAATTATAAAATTATATTAATATATTTAATATAATAAAAATAAAAGTTATTTTATTTTATAAGTTAATAAATTAGTAATTAACCTAAAAAAGAATATAAACCTTTTTATAGATTACCTATTTATTCTTTTATAAAAATTAAAACTTTTAAAGAATTTATTAAAGACATTTAAAAAAAAGTAAATCTAATACTTAATAAGCCTTATAAGGTCTTTAGTCCATCTCAATGTTTATAAAATAACACTTTTAACCTTTATAATAATCCATTACAAGCCTAAAACAAGATAAATAAAATAAAAATTACTATTTATTATTATTAATTATTAAGATTTTTAATTATATTTTAAATATAAAGTTTTTTTTTTAAACCTAATATAAAAAAATATATAATTAAATTTAAATTAAAAAGAATTTTTAATAATTAATATAGTTATTATAAATTTCAATTAGGCTTATTAGGAAAAAGGTAGGAATTAAAGAGATAATAAGTAATATAGTATCATTAGCCTTCTCCTACTAACTACCTTTTAGCTTTATTATATAGTGTAGGTTAGCTTTACTATAGAACCCCTTATAATATAATAGCTCTTTAATTATATAAATATATATAGGAAGATTAGCTCTTAATACCTTCCTTTATAACTAAGGGGTACCTAGTTTTAACTCCTTTTACTATTAGTATAGTAATTAGCTAGAAGATATATACACTATTTATAAAATATCTTATTACCAAAGGGTTATTAGTATAACTCTATTATAAAACTAAAAAGATATAATATTAATATTAAATAACCCTATAAAAGCTTATAAAACTAGTAAGATAGCTTTTTTATATAAGCTAAATTTATATTTAAAAGAGTAAATTACTAAAAGACTAAATATAATATAAAAAAAGATAAGTCTAAAGTAAAATAAATATAATAAATATAAAGATCTTATTTATTAACTACTTAGCTTATAAGCCTTATTAATAAGACTAGCTTAGAATTAGCCTACCCCCTCTACTATATAACCTTATCTTCTTTAAAAACTAAGCCTTCTTTTCCTCTTATAGAGGCCTTTCCATTTAGTAATATATTTTTAAAGCCAGTAAGGGCCATTTTTAGAGTTATTAGGCTAGACCCAAGGTCTAGGTGGTAAAGTTTATAGTAATACCATAAATAGTATCTGTAACTTCCTAAAGGAGGATATAACCTTCTCCCTTTAAAAAGAGGCTAAGGCTAAGGTAGTAGTAGTAGTGGTAATAGGGCTAAGAGCATATTAGTAATAAGAGGGGCATAGGCACTCAGTCTAGCCACTAGTTAGCCCATAGGCCTTATATACCTAGTTACAAGTAATAGCACTTAGGATAGGTCTAAGCCATAGTTAACTTAATACTACAAGTTAGTAACTAGCTAAATCTAAATAGCTATTATAAATATATTTATATAGTTTTAAAGCCATAAATATTAGTACAAAAGCAAACTAAAGTTAGGTTAATTTTATAATAAAATAATATAGCTTTTTTTCTTTATAATATATATAAGTATAGTTTTTAGATATTAGACCTATTAGTAAAGCTAAACTAGATATATACTAAAAATATATAAGTAACTTAGAGGTAAATAAGCTCTTTTAGTATTTATCTTCTTTAGATAAAATAGGCATAAGATAGCCTACATAATAATACTTAATCCTAATCTATAGTTAGTCTATTTCTTAGGTAGTAAGTTAGGTTAAATACTATAGAGTAGTAATAAGTAATATCTTAGGTGTAAGGTCTTATTAAGAGTAGAACTCTTACCAGTAAAACTATTACTTAGATTAATTAGTAGAGATCTAGACTACCTAACTATAAAAATACCTTTCCTTAAGTACCTATCTATCTCTACTATAGACCTAGATTAATAGGCTTAACTTTAATCCCTTTAGATCTTTTCTCTTCCTTAGATTAACAACTTAATAGCTTAAGTCCTTAATCCTAAGGAGGCTATATAACTCTCTTTATCTTTTTAGGTACTAATATATTAAACCCTAGTCCGCCTTACTTAGCCTTATATATATACTATAGTATTTATAATATAATACCTCCCCTAGTAGTCTTATCCCCAAGGCCTTTAAAATAGGCTATCTAGTAGTAGGTAGTTTTCCTCCCATATTATTATAGGTTATTATATTTACTAATTATATAACTAAGTAAAGATTAAAATATACTCTTAAAAGTCTAAGTAGTATAAGGTTTTATTATATTTTATTCTTTTAACCTATAGGCTATAGAAAAAGTCTTTATTCTTATTATAAAAGAAGGGTATTACCTCCATTAACTCTTATCTTCTAACTCCTCTACTATACTTAGTATAAATAGATTATTAGTCTTATTATAATATATAAGGTATCTTACTAGCCTAGCTCTACTAAATAGCTAATTATTATATATATTTTAAGTAAGAGCTGTAGCTTTAAGAGGAATATTATATAATAGATATTAAGATTAAGTGTTTTTAGAAATAAAAGAAATTATAGTTTAAAAATAATATATATAGTTATATATAATATTAATAATATTAAAGAACTAGAGTATATAAAATAAGAGAAAGTAAAATAGCTTAGAAGGCTATAAAGGTCCTTCTTATTTCTTCTAAGGATCTAGATCTCTACTAATCTATATTCTTTAGATACTAAGTTTATATTAAGTTATTAGATAGTACTTATATAATTAATTAGATATATTCTTTGTGAAATAGAATCATTTAAGTAAAGTTAAATAATTTATAATGTTTTAATTAGTTTTTAGGTATTTTAGAGTCTAAGTATCTTTTTATTTAATATACATAATAATAATTTTAATATTTCTTACATTTTAAGTATCCTTTTAACTTTATATTCTTTAATATTATTTATTATAATTTTATAGTAAATATAGAATCATCTAATACTTTTTAAGTAGTAATATATAAAAATTAGGTAAATCTTTATTTTATCTAGTAATAATAGTTTATAGTTAATATTTAATATTTTTATTTAATAAGAAATAGTCTAATTTTCTTTTTTAATTAAGTTTATTATTAGGTTATTTTATTTTAATATTTTTATAGATAAGGTAAACTTTATATCCCTCTTTTTAGGTTAGTATTAATAATCTTTTTTTATTTATAATATTTTATTTAGTTTATGAAATATCTATTCTATATAAATATTTTTATATACTTATAATAGTATCTATATATATAATTACTACTAGTATATTTATAATATATATTAGGTATATATTAATAATAAGAGATTGGAAACCTAGTTTACCTTTATTAGTAATATCTTTATATTATTAATCTTAGAGTTATTATAAGCCTATTATATAAGTAATAACTATCTTAACTAGTTTTATCTTATTAGTAGTTAATAAACTTTGCCAAATTATTATTTAAGTATTTTAATTTAAAATCTTTAACTCTAACTATCTACAATTATAATTAAAATACTATAGATAAGCTTTACTTAATTTATATAGTCTCTATAAGATATTTCTAAGAAATTAAATATAAATAACTTATTATAATCTAATATAAGTTTTATTAGTAATCTATATTATATAATAATAGTCTTAAAGAATATATATAATAAATCTATAATATTGTAAATTCTATATAAAGAATATAATAGGTATATTTTATAAGTTTATTTATAATAACTAAGATATTATTATAAACTACTCTATTATAGGTTCCTAGACTTTAGTAGCTTAATAATGAAGTCTGTATAATTATTTATTATACTCTTTTAGGTAGTAATAGTTATAGTTTATTATATAGTATATATTATGTACTTTTACTTTTAATAGATATTATACTTATAATAACCCTATATATTTTTTCTTATTTTCTAGGAAATTATATAATCTTTTAATTTATTAATTATTTTCTTTATACCTTAATATCTATATAATAGAGTATTTATATATTTCCTTAATAAGCTACTCTTAAGTATATAAGGAATATACTACTATTTATTATATAAGTAACTATCTTTCTTTATTATATATAGTTTTATATCTTTATTATTTAAATAGCTATCTTTCTTAATATAATTTAATTTATTATATTTAAATATTATTTAGTTTTACTTTCTAAGTTATATTAAGTTCTTAAATTACCTGGTATAAGGTTTTTATTCTTATTATATTTAAGTATTAGATATTTAATTAGTATTACTCTAATTTTAAATCTTCTTATTAACTAAAAGTATTTACTTTGTGTAAGTATCCTTTTTATATAAGTCTTAAAGTTATAATCTATAAGGGTCTTATATTATTATATTTATTATTTATTAAGTTTTTTATAATAGTAAATAATATAAGATTCTTATAATTAAATAGACTATAACTTTATAGTTATATTTATTAAGTAATATTATTATTCTTTAAATATTTAAATAATAACTATAAGTTTTTATTATATATATTATAATTTAAGTTAGGTCTATAGAGTTTCTTAGAGAAGGTAATTAGTAAGTTACCTTTTTTATCTTTTTATCTAAGCTATCCTCTTATTATAAAGTCTAAAATATTAGTCTTAACTTTAAATAGTTTTACTTGAGTTAACTATAATTAGAACTAGTTTATCTAATATCTTATTTTTAATATTTGAAAGACTTTAGCTTCTTTTGGATTTATTAAAAGATATAATCTTTTTTATAAGGTTAGTTAAAGAATTATAATTTCTTTAAATTTCTTATAAAGTATTAATAGAAATCTATAAATCTAAAGAATCTTCTTCTTTAATATTAGTTAATACTAGCTAATTCTATATATCTTTAATTTTTAATAGACTTATCTAATATATCCTAAGGTAATTTTATATCTTAGGAATTTAACTTTTATTAGTAAAATTTACTTTCTATTAGTTTAACTAATAAAGTATTATTTTAAAGTATGATATTTTATATATATATTTTCTTATATTATTCCTTAAATATGTCTAAGTAAATAAAAGATATTATTAAGATAAATAATAATAAAGTTATTAAGTTATTTTATAAAATATTAGTAAATTATTATTTAAAAGTAGTTAGTATATTTATAAGACTAAAAGGTATTATTATTAGATACTTAAGTATCTTCTTAAAGGTCTAAAGGTAGTTTTTACTTATAATTATCTTTTATATAGATAAGGTTATAAGCCCTTTTGGGTTAAAGGTAATAAAGCTATTTAAATTATTTAACTTTATTTTATTATTTTTAATATAAGTAATAATAGATATTAGTTCTTAGTATAATATTATTTAACTATTAGTAGTTAATATATAGTTATAGTTTTTATTTTTACTTTTTATATTTATAAGTTAGATATTTTATTAGTAATTCTAAAAACATATCTAACCTTTTATAATATTTCTCTAAATACTCTTTAAGTAGCAATCTTGTAAGTTTTAAAGATAGATCTTTTAGAACCTAGGTTTCTTATTAAGCTAGAGTTTAATCTTATAGTCCTAGTATAAATACTCTAGTAGTCTTATCTCTAGCTCTCTACTAAATAGCTTATTATACTTTAAGTATTCCTTAAGAATCTCTAATATACTAGCTTTAATTCTTAGGTAATTAAATATATTCCTTAAGATTATTTTAATTTTAAAATTTAAAATTACCTTTTTTATTTTTGCTTCTCCTACTATTATAATTATATCTTAATATATCTACTAAAGTTAGCCTATTCTTTAGTTAACTCTAAGATTACTTACTTATAATTAAAAGATAACCTTAATATAATATTATATTTTAAGATTATTATAATATCTAAAGATAATATATAGTTTATATTAAAAATAAAGATAAGAAGTTATATAATTTCTAGTTTACTATGCCTTAGTTATAATAAATATAATTTCCTTTTATATTTATAAGTTAGTAAGGCTTATTTTTCTTTCTTTAAGATAATTATAATCTATTAATAAGATTTAATAAGATAAAATTTCCTAATACTTTATTATTAAATATTACCTTAACTTTTTATTTTTTAATAAAGATATTAAAGGTAAGATATTTATTACTATTAATATTTATAGTATATAAAGACCTATTAGATCTCTATTAAAGAGTTAGTCTTATTAGTAATAATAGCTATTATTTCTTGGTTTCTTTTCTCTAACTTTATCTATAATTTAATTTATTCTTTTAAATGCCTAAAGAGGAATTAACTTTTATTTTTTTCTTTTCCTCTTATTCTTCTCTTCTTTATTATTATTAGTTTTATATAACTATATTAAAGCTTTTAGTAATTATCTAATCTACTAGCTATATTAAATGAACTAAGATTTTAGGCCCTAAATAAACTACTTATAAATATATTGGCTAACCTCCTTTACCTAGGTAGTTTAAGTTATATTATATTTTCTTTAGTATAAGATATTTTATTATTTCTTCTTAAAAGTTTAAATGAGTTAGAATCTTCTCACAGATTTTCTAGTCTTTCAATTCTATTTTTAGAAATACTAGATTATATCCTATATTAAGGTTAAATCTAAGAAAAAATTAGTATTTTAATTTCTTTTTAAAGATATATTTTATAATTATTAAATAAATTAGATACTAAAATCTTCTTATAATCTAGGTGTCTTATTATAAGTACTAGATATTTAGCTATTAAAAGATTGTATATCTTAAGGCTTACTCTTATTATTATTTTTCTAATTTTCTATTTAAGAATATCTAAATAAGAGATATCTTTTTATAAATTTATACTCCTACTAGTTCTAGATCCTTACTAGTCTATAGATAAGGCCCACTATTAGTCTTAGGTTATAATTTATAGTTTTCTTCTAATAGGTTTTAGGAATTATAATAAGGTTTCTTTTACCTCAGTTAAGTTTCTTTAAGGTCTTCTTCCTTATCTAAGATAAGTTATATTTTAAAATCTAGTTTTTATTAAATATAGGTTTATTATAGTTTATAAACTAGTTAGTATCTAAGAGATATTCTTTATTATTTACTATACTAATATTTTAAATAGGTAGGTTTTTATAATACGGCTATATTTAATCCCTTTTCCCTTAGTAACTGGCTTCTATTGTTTTTTTTTAATATATAGCTACTTATTTTATAAAGTGTCTAGTCTTTTTATAGTTATAATACTTTTTTTCTTTTTCTTTTCTAATAATATTAAGTTCTAATGAGCCTAGAGTAAGTCTTATAAGTTATAAATCTATTTTAGTATTTTCCTATATTTACCTAATTATATTGTTATAAGGTTCTTGCAATTTCCTATATACCTTCTATTATACTTAAGTTATTTAATATAAAGATAATTATTAACCTTAATAATTTTCTTAATAAACTTATTAAGTTATTTAGTTAATCTTCTTTAGTAATTTTATCTTTTATATCTTCTTTAAGTCTATTATAAAAGAGTTCTATCTATTATTATTATCTTAATTAAGTTTAATAATAATACGTCTAAACTTATATATATATATAAAACTAAGTAAATCTAGTTTACTTTGGGATTTAGTTTATATATTATAGTTTAAACCTTATTTAAGGGTTACTAAATATAGTCTATAGAACTTACTTAGATTCTTATACTTTTTAAAGATTTAAATAGTCTTATCTTTAGGTTCTGACATTAAGGTAGTCCTAAGGAGTTAGCTCTTACTATTTTATTATCTTACCTATAAGAAGGTTTCTAATATAAAAGATCTTATTAGACTCCTTATTAATAGTGTTATTAACCTTTAAATAGGCCTTAGTTTAGGTAAAAAGATATAAATATCTTCTTTTACTTTATTAAATATATTAGGTTTAAGTAATTTAGGCCTTATAACTTTCTTTTCTTTCTTAAGTATTATATTTTTAAGTTTTATTTCCTTTAGTTATATATAAAAATACTTAAGTTTAATATTAAGGTTTATAATTATAACTATAGGGTTAATAGTAATCTCTTTAATAGTAGTAATATTCTTCCAGGTGCTGCCGCCTTAGGAAGGTGCGGGTTCCACCGCGAAAAACGCGGCACTGTGGAGTCACTTGTTGATGCCTGGCACAATTTTCTGCCAGCAGAATCCCGAAAGAAGCAAAGCGTCTGCCGGCAGAAAGTAATCAGTTGTGTGGTAAACTTGCACCAAAAAATGGGCAAGGACTGCGTGTCGAATTTACAGGTCAAGGAGCGTAGTGGACAAGGCAAATTCAAGCTTGGATAAATGCGAAAGCGCGGGTTTGCCTATAATTACAAATTGTGTTGTCCCACTCCCGGCTGTACATGTACGCAGTCTTGACTGCCTACTCGGCTGTGCTACTCGACTGGAACGGCAGTAAAACTACATCTAATAGGCTACTGTGTTCCCTTACTTGCTAAGGCATTTTGACTGGACTTTGTAATATGGCTGGCAGAATTCTTCAAGAGGTATAGATTCTGCTGGCAGAATTCCCAAGAAATATAGATTCTGCTGGCAGAAAAAAGTTGAGCCCTGCGATGTGGATGGCAGAATTTCAAGGAGGTAGAGCTTTCGCCGGCAGAAAATCATTTGCGCTCCACCCGAGTTCTCAAAAGGAGAATGAGGATCGGCAGAATTCTCAAATCGGGCTAGCCGGGTTGGCAAGTAAGCAACTTGTCATTGGCTCTCTTCGAGCTCTCGATTTCTGCCGGCAGAAGCTTTGCCTTTTGAGAATTCTGCCACTAAATAGGTGTTAACATTCTACTAGCAGAAAGGCGTCCTCTACGCCACACCTAGCATAGAGCGGCGCACAATGCAACGAGCACCAGAGTGTTCTATGATTCAAACAGCTATTGCCCGGTAACCCCTGGCTCTTTTCCATTTCTGGTCCCTTCCGGTATACATCCACTTTAGACCTCCGATTCTGGTACCTTTTCCTCACGTTCATCCAATTGCTGGATCCCTTCCGCTTCTGGATCCCTTCCACTTCTGGATCCCTTCCACTTCTGGATCCCTTCCACTTCTGGATCCCTTCCGCTTCTGGATTTCTCCCACTTCATCTCTTCTACTTCTGAATCTCTATTCCCGGCTGCGATGCGCTCTCCTTCATCACTCTTCAAGTTATTTGGATCGTCGTAGTATCGCCCCGCCAGTCGAGCAATAGCGGCCCCGGCCGCTTGGACAGCCGTACTTACGGCCGCCATGCCATAACCCCCTGCCGCTGCGCTCTGCAGCGTGGCGAAAACACTACCACCAACTACGTTGCCGATGCCGCTTTGCACGGCGGCCGCTGCAGACCTAAGATCTCTGTTATTTTCATGGACTGGAGCATATTCATTTGATGTATTGACTCTTACCTGCAGCGACACCGTTAGCCGTAAAACCGGCCGCGCCGAGAATCGGAGCTGCAACAAGGCCAGGTGCTGCTGCTATGCCAGCCCCTGCAAAAAGAGCGCCAACTTTGGTTGGGTGGGCAGACGAATAGTTTGAAGCCTGTGATTATTTGAGCGTTTGCCACACGTCTTCGTTGGTGACGTGCTCTTCTTACCTCGCAGGCACGGCAGCCCGTCCTTGATTGCCTCTCCGGAGCGCGAACAGATCGCCGTTGCAAACGCCGGAATTTGACTGTCTTTGGTGATAGCTTTGGCCAAAGTGATGCCTGAGCGAGAGGCTCCAATCGTACTATAAGTGTTGCCGCCAAAGCGAAGGGCGCGCTCTGCCAATTGTTTTACTAAACTGTCTATAGTGCGTGCACTGCGTTTGTATACAAAGAGCGTCAATGTAGGCTGTGTATTGTGATCGCGCTCCGCCTCACGATCATTGATGTTTATAAAGCACATTAGAGTTGCATAGTAAGCAGACGCAACTGGTTCTACCATTGGCACGCCCAGTAAAAAATGCTCAGTAAGCGCCTAGTATCGTTCGTTGATCTTCTTTCTAATTTCTCTACATAGACAGCAGCGGCCTCAAGGGTAGCTGGTGCAGGCCGTCACGTGAATGAATCCTACCGAGCCGCCGGCGCTAGTCGAGGGTTCCTGAAGCTGCCCTCCAATCACACAGGCGACGAAAGCTCACACAACCATCATCCTGCGACAAGCGGGCTGGCATCTGATCAAGTACGATGCTCAGTCTGGTCCCAAGGGGCTGCCAAGCGGGCAATGCAACCTAAGCAGGCGTTGCGAACAGGGAAGAGAAGCCAGAGTTCGGTCAATGCTCACGATCAGGCGCCTAGGAAACGGAGGTGTCTTTCTTTCTCACGACCAGCTCGATTCTGGGATAATCTTTCGACAGTCCCTCTGACACGCGGTGCATTACAAGAACTGAACAGCAGGAATGCTAGTCTCGACAGCTTTCATCGCAGCGAATTCCCGGAATCCGAAACAGCAACCATCCCCTGCTGCCCACGAGACTCTCCCGAGATCAAGCGCCTTGCCCGCCGCGGAGGTGCTGACTTGACAGACATTCGCGCGGGGTACGTATGCCCTACATCACCATACGTATCTGCTGACAACCGAAGTGGCCACAGATGAGCTCCAGCCAGTCGCTCGGCCGTCGGAAGCGAGGGTCGTCGCGCAAACCGAGGTCGCAAGCCTCGACCCCAACCTCCACAACGAAAAGCACGAGGAGCACTGGGCCGTATGATCGTGCGTTCCAGCAGCACCTGATCGACCACAACATCCTCCCCGATGAATACGAGTATCCAGACGGAACAGCGGCACCGGCACCGGAGAACATGGACGAGATTCTGCGTGCTCTATCGCGCAATAGAGCGTCGCTCTCCCCATCGAGGTTTACAAAGAGGATTTCCGGAAATTCAAGCGTGCTGATGCGCACGCGCACAAAGAGAGAGACGTTGCCGTCAATGTCATCCCAATTATGGAAGGGACGGTCGAGGACAGCAGGTGTACCGCTGGCGAGATACCTTTACAAATTTGGATGACTTGATCGATGCGGCACACTTGTTGGTCAGGGAAACCCGGACAAATACTACGGCGCTCGCCGGAGCAACTTGAGCGGAGTGTTCGCATGGAGTTAAATGGGCACGTTGTACCCTCTACCCAGCATGACCTTCCTATCGCTCCCAACTTTTTCTTGCAGATCAAAGGCCTGATGGAACTCTAGCTGTGGCCCGTCGGCAGGCTTGCTACGATTCCGCTCTCGGTGCGCGTGGCATGTACAGCCTGCAGTCATACAAGGCGTCGAAGTCGACGCATGACAACCGATCGTACACTCTGACATCTGTATACCAGGGCGGACAGCTGAAGATGTATGCCAGTCAGCCAATTCCACCTAATGAGAAGGGAGGTGTGCCTGGCTACGCCATGACGCAGGTTAAGGCGTATGCTTTGACGAGCGACGTGGAGACGTTCCGCATAGGTGCTGCCGCCTACCGGAATGGGCGAGACTGGGCAAAGGTCAAGAGGGATCAGGCGATCAGACAAGCTAATGCGATGCTGGGAGAGCATCGCGCCAGAACATCGGAAGTAATGTGTTCCGTGGAAGGAAGTTCGTCCATCGCTGAAACGCTTGACGTGACGAGCCAAGAGACTGCTGCGACGGGCGCAGAAACAAGCGACGAGTCAGGCACGACGCAAGATCTCAGAGCAGGACGCCCCGCTAAGCGACACTCGCCAGAAAAGCGAGATGCAGGCGAAGTTAGGTATGAACCGTCGCGGTGCTGCACAATGTGGCGTATCATGGTTACGTTTGAGAAATCATCCGCTCTACTTCGTTTTTATTTACGTTGGAGATTGCGATTATGCATTGTTTCTACTAAATACTGCCTTCACTGCTGGTGACTTGATTGATCCTAGTTCGTGGCCTCCTAGTTCGTGGCCTCGGGACTGACCCTCGGTCTGACCTGTCAAAACATTCTGCTCGTTTGCTTCTGCTGGCCAATCTGCATAGGTACCGGTGTACATGTAATCAGCCATGCGTCTGACGAGCTCGGCAGGCCGTTCTTTGAAGACGCCGGGAAGCCGCCTCCTAGTCTGGATGAGCGAAGTGCATGGCCGAACGACCACTGAATTTTGATTCGAATCAAGCGAGACTGCGCGTAGATGATGCACTGATCGGAGCCGACCCGACGCAGTTGTTCAGTCACAGAAGTTCCTGGTTAGTGAGGCCAGAAGGTCGCAGACGTTGCCTTACTCCAGTCTCTTTCAAACTAATGCTTGAAGTGTTCAGCCGCCAGACCAAAATGTGATGCATGCGTCAAGCGCCGCGAAAGCTGCCAATAAACAACAGAGCCCATGGAGACGCAAAAGCAATCGAATCAGCAACGAATTCGGGAGCTAGAACAGGAGCAAAGTTTAAAGGAGCAACGGATCCGCGAACTAGAGAAGGAGCAAAACTCAAAGGAGCAACGGATCCGCGAACTAGAGACGAAACAAATCTTATACGGAATACCTCTCGAATGCATCAAGACTGCAAAACAGACAAGCGAGGCTTGTTTAGCCAATTCTACCAAGCACCACTGGTCTAGTATTCGAGAGGAGCCTGCCACAGCTGCGGGGAAGCGTCCGCAGACAGAGGTCGGGAAGAAAGCAGACCATTCCAGTGCTCCCAAGCGACGTACAAATAATACTGGTGGGATGCCTTTGGCAAGTATGTTAAATCCATCATTTGCTTCGACGCCTTAACAGGACTAAGACGCGCTGTGCTTGCCTGCCTCAATGCCCACGATTTCTGCTTCGGCCTAGACTGGCTGTATAACTGCATTTCTCTATGTTTATACTATCGGCTGTCTCTCTGTGTCTAGATACTCTCTTTAGTCACGTACCTACTGTAATTATTTCCATAGTCTTCTTTGAGCGGGATGGTGGTACGTCGAGGGCGCTGCTGTTGGCCACGGCAAAGCACGTGGGCCATGCTGAGTAATGACTGAACTCAAACATGCCTTGTTCGTACCTACTGTCACCGCCCGCGGTAGTAGCTGATCGACAAGGTGGTCCGCCGGAGCCGTCGCACTGCTCACGAGGCTGCTGGCCTGATCCGTCACGCGCGTGGCCTCCGTAGCCAAATCGTTACCTACCTGTGTCGCCTGCGACACAATGGGCTGGCACAGACGGAAATCCGCGGCGGATGAGCCATACTTGGATGAGCTCAGCAGCCGTCCTCGAGACAGGCTTAAACTTTCTACATCACCGAAGCAAACACTATTATATGCCATGAGAAGGGCGAAACAAATGTCACACTTTTAGTTAAGAAGAATAATAGTGGCAGCCATTTTAGCCTGTGATGTAGCGCCGCCGGATATCCACCAGGTACCCGAAACTCTTTCGTGGGGTAAATGTGTGATGAAACTCAGCCGTTAGTTTGCCATATATGCACCAGTTGTTGCTCTGTCACGACAAAATTACCTTTCGGCGATGGAGTAGAAACCTCCTTCCTATCCTGAGCTTTTTCTGCCTAGAAATACGGCAATTAATCAGTTTCTGCCCATGTAGTCTCATTCTTGCCGAAGGGAAAAAATGGTACAGGGTACCAGATAACTCTAGCGGCCAGATCAGGATCTACCATTTCTTTAAAAGTTAACTAGCAAAAGAGTGACACTTAAAACGCCTTTCTCAGGTGGTCCTTTGGCAGGAGAAGCCATTGTGGCCACGAGCAGCTCCGCGCGTAACGGGGTAGTTGGGGTGGCGGAGTGATTCAATGTTCAAGTACGACACAATGCAATGTGCAACGAGAGACCTTCTCATTTACGCTCGGGCCAAGAGCAGAGCAGAGCCCATATTCAGGAGCGTTGGCGGCCATGGCGTATGTGCTGCGGCATGTACCGAGTGGTTGCAAGCGCGTATCGATCCTGACAAGAAGCAAAGCTGCGGTGCAATCTTTGAAGAATCCACACCAGCAGTCGGGACAAGAATTTATCCGTTGCATATACGACTCGATACAGGATCAACAAGAAAATGGAGTTTCCATTTCGATTACCTGGAAGCCGACAGAGAGCGACGATGAGCTCCTTAATGTGGCGAAGAGAAAAGCGAAGGATGCTACTCGAGAAGGAGCGCGACCTGAACAACAATTCCCAAAGATGCTCTCCACCACCTTCAATATCGAGAAGAGAAAGCTCAGGGCAGAAAGGCATATCCCAGAGAACGTGGGGAAATACTCGAAAAGCATTGACACAGCCTTGCCAGGCGAACACACGAGAGCACTGTACGAAGACCTACCATGGATTGAACGGACTGTTCTGGCTCAGCTCAGGACCTACATGATCAGGCTGAATGGATACCTCCACCAGATAAGGGCGGTACCGTCAAGCCAATGTGCTTGCGAACTCGAACGCGAAACAATTAAACACTTCCTCTTCCGTTGTCCGAAATGGGAGGCACATCGAAAGGAGATGACACAATGCACCGATACACAGCGAGGCAACATTTCATTCTACGTCGGCGGGAAGTCTCCGTCCGATGGAACAAAATGGAAACCCAACATGACAGCAGTCAGGGCTACGATCCGATTTGCGTTGGCCACTGGCCGATTGAGCAACGACTAAGGACACCCGCACTATGTTTAGCTCTGTAGCAAACCACATGCAACAATCGTGTCGCTGATAACAGGCGCCGCTTCAGCCGCTGTAGATAGGACGCTGAACACTTGGGAATCGCCTCCAAGCTAGCCAGTTAATACAAGCACCGCACGAGAATCCGTGCTACCAGGGAAGAAACAAGAATGGAAACAGATATGGGAGGATGATCGCTTATGGGCTTGCAGGAGGCAAAGACTAATTTTGGACGTGTACAAGTAATTTAGCTAGTGAGCCCTATTGGCTGCATAGTCACCGGGCGTAATAAACTTATTGGTATTGTACTGTACTATTGGATACTTGCTTGTATATTTGGAAATCACAGTTTGCTTTCACCAGCCGCGCGCGCCATTCCTACAGCTGTACAGCTACACGCTGACACTTTCGGTCTTCTAGCGTATTTGTTTTGGTCCAGGCTACGGCACCTACCGGTAGTCGTCAGTTATAGATAGGACAGTATTGGCGCGCTCGCTTGTGTCCATTTCTTGACCGCCGAGTGAGGCGTTGTTTGTTCTTGGCCGGAACCACGTCTTTCCGCTTGGTCTGTCCATTTCTGACCCTGGTATTCTACTCTTTTTTTCGCGTAGGTGGCTGTACCGCTGCGTACTACATTACTTTCGACGGCGATGTTGCTACTATGCTTCTGCCAACATCTTGACCAGTGGGCGTGTGCTTACCTACTACTAGACGGCACGTTGGTCTTCCTCTTGTCCAATTGTCCACTTGTTCGTGTATTTCTCAACTTCTGGGTGGCTTTCTCCCAACAGCTTCTTGACCCGTTAGTTGATGGCTAGGATATGGATCCTGAGAGTCGGTATGCGATGTTGCAGCTGGGCTGCTATTGTCATCAAGCAAACACTTGATTGCCACGAAGCACAGGATATCCCGGGAAAGAATAGACAAGTCAAGAAAAAGGGCTCAACGCGGTCAGTCCGTGGCGAAGCAACGGCAAGACTGCTCAGTTTCAACTGATAAGAGGCTGCAGGGAATTACTTTCGGGGCAGGAGGCCGGCACGACGGTGCGGCGGGAGGAGGGGTGTCATGTCTATTCACGACCACCCAACACTTACAAGCCGCCGCAAAGGGGTGCGTTAGGATTAGAGGGGTGCCATTAGTTAGCGGCCTCTGCGTGCTTTTCGACATCTAAGGCAGATTATATGCTTGATAGCGGCCCTTGTCAGCTATGGGTGTGTATAAGTGCTTGCTTCTACAGGCTAGTTGGCTGGGAGCGGCACAGAAGGAAGCTGCAAATTCGGTCGTACAGTAAAATTGAACATTTCGCAGACGCAGCCTCAGGTCAAGTCGCAACTAGTGCAAACCTACGGCTGTGTGCGCTACGGCGGCATGGCATCTACGCATCGCTGGCCCCGGCCCGGATATCAACGATCTCTTCCCGGCGAGCCATCCGCGTCGCAACGCTTTTGCGGTGGTAAATGTAGCTAGTAAGCCAAGGAGAGAATAGCACGCTCCTGATGTGCAGTGTCAAAACAGCTGGACTCGTCCACATCTGCTTTGGCTTGGTGCTAATACGTAGCAATGCGACGTGCAAAGTTGAGTCACGCTTTTACTTGTCGCCGCCGCTAGGCGCAGGTCAATCTAGCCTTCGTGTGCTTGAAGTCGTTGCCCGTGGGTCGACCGGCGAGCCATTGCTCGAAATCTGCTGCGGCCTTTTCTTTGATGTGCCTCTCTCTAGGTCCTTCCACTTGGATGTGGTCCGAAAACCTCGGTGGGATCAATCTTGGTCGTTCGACCTGGCTGTACGATTTGCGGTCCGCAGGAGTTTGGAATGCCGGAGGGCCATTCGTTTCGCAATGAGTCGTTTTTAATTCAAGTCGATTTTTCTTTTACGACTGTCGCAGCCTTTTGCTGATCGGATGTGCTTTGTCTAATGTGGCGTAGCGAACTGCCACGCGTTCTTAGATGTGTCGGAGTAGGACGTTCGCTGGTGGAATGCCCGCTTCTCACCAAAGAAATTTAATGGAGTTGTCTTCCACATAGGTAAGATCATCTTGCACGCAAGATTAAGCACGCGTTGATACTGGTGAGATTCGTCTTCGAAATGTGAATCCGCTTAAACCGCGAGCCGCCTGTGTCTAGTCCTGGTAGCCAGGCATTCAGTCCGTGGAACAGTATTGGCATCACCACAGCCCAGACTGCTCTGCGGGCTGCTGTTGCTGACATGCCTCCCACGGTGTTATTCATGACACGGAGACAGAAGGCTCGATAGCACGTCCAAAAGCCTACTCTAGGGTGCAAACGGACGTAGTAGTCAAATCAAATCAAAATCAAAACGAAGAGGCTATTAACACGATAGAAGGAAAAGGAATTCATCAAATGACATATAATGCGTTCTGATGAGCCTGTTACGTTTCTATGTTGTGCACATCCACCTTCCATCACAGTGGTGTCTTCCATTGCCCTGGACCAGCTGCCCAACAACGCCAGCCACAATTGAAAAATGGTACTGTCCAACCGCTAGACCGGGACCGCCTAATTGCCATCTGTCTGCTTGCTCTGCGTGTACGGCGTGTCCTGCATGTCCTGCGTGTAGCTGCATACCCCCAAATCACCACCCATTTAGATGCATCCATGGTGAGGTGTATGAGCTCCTCACGTAATCCTGTTAAGTAGGTGGCAACAGACCTGTCTCTGCGAATTGACCCTGTAACCGCTTCAGCAGGGCGGCCCCTCGCGCGGCGGCGTCCCCGCCTCCAGTTGGGCAAAAGTGGCGACGCGTCAGACTCCGCGTTGTGATGCGGTGCCACCACCAGCGGCCCGCCAGAGCGTTGGCGGGAGTACCCAGGCCGTTCGCCTCCCACGCCGCCTGCAGTAGCACGACCGGTGATGGTGCAGCGCAGGGCGTTGGCCCGCCTCGGCCTCGCGCTCACGCGCGAGTCGCCGGAGGTGGTATACAAGAATCTCGAGACGGATATTGCGTCGCGGTCGGGTGAGTAGGCGCGTTTGGGCCTGTCGGCGTCTCGTCACCGTCACCTTCGCCTTCTTCCTCGTCCTCGTCCCTGCTACTTTCGTACTCATAATCGTCGTCCTCCACCGCCTCACCCTCCTCGCCGCCTCCCAGTTCCCAATCGGGCGCGATGAAGTCGGCGAGACTCTCTGTGCTGTCACTGTCCGCGCTTCTCGATTCATTCTCATCCAAAGAGTCCTCCTCATATTGACTTCCGCCGTCGCCCTCGGCCTCGCTATCGTCTCTCTCGTTGCCCTTCAATACTACGTCGGTCATGCTTTCCGTGCTGCTGCTTTGTACACTGCTCGAGTCGTCGCCTACTACTCAGTGAGCCACTGCACGTGCGTCAGGCGGGAAACGTACTAACCGGTGTTGCCACCTATAGTCGCTGCAAAAAGGAATGATCCAGCTGCACCGCCGTGGCGCATCTGCTCTCCCATTGCTTGTGCGTTCTATTCATCGGTCGGTGTCGGTCTTGCTACATGACACGAGGGCGGAAGCCATCGGTTAAATGCCCGATGTTGTCGGTGGCCATGACTGTCGATGGCGGGCCAATGCAGCGACGGCAGGTTTCGGGGCAGATGTACATAGCTATGGCATATTCTAGACATTGGTGAGCTCTCTGCGCTCGGCCATATAAGCCCGTAAGCACCAGCGCAGCGACAGAGGCCATACTGAACATGACGGACCGTTCGGTGGCACAACAACGGCGGCTTCTGGATCCCTCAACTTTCGCTACGGACATATGCCTGCCTTTGGGCATGTCAACAACACAGTATCCATGCTATCGGATCGAAGTGCGCTCAGTACTGGTCTACATTGGACGTCTGATAGACGCCAAGTGAAAGGCGGCCCATGGACAACCGCGAGCGCTGGCCAGAAGTTGCCGGCACAACAGTGGCGTCGTCTACGGTGGGACGTGCATTGAGCGCTTTACTACGCATTTAGCCAGGCCATCTCGTACAACCGCGGCCACCTGAACAGATATGTTGCATCGGCGTCCACTTATCTTGGCGACTTGCGGCATGCCCGCGACGGCCGAATTCGTCGAGGCTCGATACAAGACTACGATTGCATGAATGGATGCGTTGCCTAATCCGCTGCGACAGCCCAGGTTAAAACCTGATTTCAAGCACACGAAGGCTAGATTTGCCTGCGCCCAGCGGCGGCGACAATTTTTGCTGTCACGAAATGTACCGGTACTACACAGACGGTATACAAGGCCCGCGACGATTTATGGCGTGAAATGATGGTACTGGAAAGGTACAACAGAGACAGAGTATATTCAACAAACAGAAGCCTGAACTCGAAACTACCAAATTACAATGCTATCTTCATTCTTTTCGCCGGCTGTAAGTCCTCCGAGATCATACTAGATTCGCACACGGTAGGGGAACTAGCGGTGGTGCTTGAGGGCCAGGGCGTGCGTGGGCGAGGTGGTACATGCTCGAGTCTCGATCACAAGTCTGGATCTCGACAGCTTCACGGTCGCTTGCTAGAGACCGTATGGAAGACGCTTGCTCAGCGATAAGCTGGTCATAAAAGCCTTTTCCGCAGCCCTGTCTTTTTGTTGTCCCTGCAAGGCCTGTATGGCGCATCGCAGTTGATCGCATTCTGCGACTGCTGACTCGGCAAGGGTTTCCCACTGCTGCAGAGACTGGCTGCATTCACGGAATAGCCCAGCAAACCAACGGGCCGTGTGCGGATTAGGAGTTGCGGCCATGAATATTTTTGGATCGGTACGCGCTGTTTCGCATTGGGCCTGCGCCTCGTACGGAATGCAGGCTTGAAGTTGTGTCGGTAGCCTAGTTATATAGCCCGCAGGCTGAGTATGTATCGAGTCGCCAAATGTCAGCTAAAGCAGATGGTAGTGGCGAGTTGTCACCAATTGCCAAGCGAGCTGTAGTTGAGTTACTCGCTTGTCCCTGCAACGCCAGACTGACATCAAACGCGTGTCCTATAATACTACACGTATGAAAGTGACTGATCAGTGAGCAGATCAGGATTAGCTGACATTTGCTGTACTGAACGGATGGCTGCTTGTGTTTTCTGCTCAACAACTTGCTTATTTGAGACAGAACAGGAAAAATCGGGATTCATGTCTGTTTTAGGACGTGAAGGCCAGTTTTGCGCTACAGATCGAACGATGCTGAGCTCTTATTTAAGCCCCATCCCGCACGAGTCCTGAACAACGACTTGACAACAATGAACCCACCCCCGCAAAGAAGACAAATCAAGAAGTCGTCGCAGCCGGACCAGGACACCTATGTGCGATTGCTACCTGACTTCACGGACGATATCGAGAACAGCGTGCCGACTCCCAAGGCGCCCTCATTCTTGCCGTCCTCTACTCGTGCTACTCGTGGTGGTGTCGCTTAAGGGACATTCTCCCACCACAGCTTCAGACATACTCACGGCAGCTCTACGCCTTCAAGACTGCTGGCAAACTGTTGCTACGGTGCGTCCACACGGCGAGAGTGCTGCCAACCGTCTTGATTGCAACCGTCTTCGGCTTCTTCGCTGCCATCAGCTTCACATGGATATGGTGGTTTGCCCGACGCCGTTGCATCTGGATTGTATACCGCTTGGTCATGTAAGTAGGCAGCAGATTTTATAAGCGGAGATTACTGACCTGTGCCTAGCCCATTCGTATTGAACTCGCTCATTGCGCTGATTCCCACCAGCATCCCGGCGATGTATGATGCGCACTGGTCCCGCAGCGTCCTTATAGCGACGGCCATCTTTTCGGTATGGATATATATCTGTCGGCTATATCGGCAATCAGCGCCTCCAACAAAGCAAAGGGTGTCTCGGAGAGGAAGATGAAGCACAAATGGACTGTGCTGCGTGATAAATTATGTAGCATCGTTATCCATGGCGGCGACGGGTTTAGCGGGTATGTAGGCAATACTTGCTTTGCATATTATCCTATAATATACTTCGCGTATTGTCATTTCATTTTACTGCAGACAGGCATTTAACGCATTTCACGTTTATTTCTGGCAGTAGTGATACACCATGCGGCCGATGCCCAGTGATGGATAGAAACATGGACGTTTCAGGTACAGAAACATGAAACTGTGCGAAGTTCCTTTAGGTGCGTAGTTGATCCTATGCGAGATACCCATTGGTTAGGCGTAGTGCGTTCGTTTAGTTCTATTACGCGTTTGTTGGTTTCTTCTTTCTTGGCTTGTGCCTTTGCGTAAAATTTAGGGTCGCGTCTCTCGTGTCGGCTTCGTCTGCTAAGGTGGATGGGTTGACCTGAACTGAAATATTGACTCCCGGGAAAATGGCGTGGAAAGACCGGAGAGACTGAAAGTAGTACTATGACGCTGTTATACAACCAATTGGTTCCTGACGAGAGGCCGACCGTAATCGCACGTACGTAGCGGAGTACTGTATAAATGATATCTGTATGCTACACCGGGCTCTAGGGGCGGGCCATACCAATTGTGTGGGGGTGGAAGGGTCCACGTGTGTGAGCCCAGGGCCGACGCTCGATGTGCTATCGGCTCATGGCCACAGCCACCATTGCAATGTGTCCGGGTGCGTTCTTTGTAGGAGGAACAGATACAAGAGCGTAAAGAAACATCTAGTACCTCGGCCGTGGCTTCTATTCCGACGAGAAGCAAGAAGGATCCCACTGGCAGTGACGGCTTTTGAAGCTCGCATGCGACCGAAGGTGATGAATGGCGAGGTGAGACAGGTATTTCTTGCTTAGCGACTGAGTGACCCCAGCCCAAACCGAAGAATGCATCGCATCGGGTCGGAGAAAGGAGAGGAAAAGGAGTGATGCCACAGGATTAGGTAGTACTCAGCATCGAGGCAACCCTGCGGTGAGCCGTAGGCGGGTGGAACAGTTCCACTCTCTGTGCTCTTTGAATACCTCCTTGTGTACCTCCTGTCAGCTTTATAGGGTCTGGTGGTTTCAAAACGCAGACTACTTTGCAGACCGCCGGTAGCTAGGCCATAGTCGCAAGCAGAACGCAAATTATTCGTGGCGGCCATCGAGTGCTACAAGGATGACTCTGGTTTTTTAAAACTATCATCTAGCTGCTCGTCATGTTGATAATCCGGAGGGCCTGTGTTTACAGAGATTCTCCAGCTCTCACGACTAAATAATTATGATACGTGGATGTAACTTTCCTAATTTTCATTCATCCGTTACTCGCAAACGTAGATTGCTCGCTCCCTACCAGCTACTCTTTCTTCCAACCTGGGTGGAAGACTGCGAAGCCGTATTTCGCCGTATCAGTGTTCGTCTTGGAACCGTCGCTGAAGACTACGTAGCCCGCGGGTCAACCGGCGAGCCACTACTCGAAATCTGCTACGGCATTCTCTTTGATGTGCCTCTCTAGGTCCTTCCACTTGATATGGTCCGAAAACCTCTGTGGGATCAATCTTGGTCGGTCGATCTTGCTGTGAGATATGCGGTCCGCAGGAGTCTGGAGTGCCGGAGAGCCATTCGTTTCGCGATGAGTGGTTCCTCATTCAGTTCGATTTCTCTTTGCGACTGTCGCAGCCTTTTGCTGATCGGATGTGCTTTGTCTAATGTGGCGTAGTGAACTGCCACGCGTTCTTGGATGTGCAGGAGTAGGACGTTCGCTGGTGGGATGCCCGCTTCTCTCCAGAGAAGTTAATGGAGTTGTCTTCCATATAGGTAAGATCATCTTGCACGCAAGATTAAGCAAGGCTAGATCTTGTGAAATTTGTCTTCGAAATGTGATTCCACTCAACCGCGAGCCGCCTGTGTTTGGTCCTGGTAGCCAGGCATCCAGTCCGTGGAACAGTATTGGCCTCGCCAGACTGCTCCGCGGGCTGCTGTAGCTATTCATGACACGAAGATGGTTTATAACCCCATGGGCCTTCTGCGTTCATTAAACAATATGTTGGTTGAAGGTGGGTTTCTTATCGAGCCAGAACCGAGCCAGCGCATGGATGTCGGTGCCCGTATCTCCTTGTCGCCGTGATGTATGATGGGAGATTGGCTGTGATCTGCCTTGCGTCTAGAAAAGTGCATAAACTCTGTCTTCTTGGGGTCAAAGTGGATTGCCTCGCCTCTTCCCCGAGATTCCATGGCCGCGATTGACTCGTTTGCTTGCCTCGCCGACGAGCCACAGGCGTCCTCGCGAGTGCGGTTTACTCCAAGGTGGCTTGCCACACTCCATCTTGCATCAGATTGACGATCACCTTGAGGCCAAACGTCCGTCATATGACCCGTTCTTTAGTCTGGTCTGCGAGAACTGATGAGCTTACGTCGGTGAGTCTCTGAGGCCCGTGACGGAGTGATAAGACTGAAGCCTACAATCTATTGTGGGGGCAACACACAAATGATGGCTACAGACTGGCAGTCTATCAAACAGGTAGTAGCCTATGGAGCTGCTTGGAACCGCTGTCCATAGACTATCTGCCTGACCAGCTATATAAAGGCCTGATAGACCTGTCCATGAATGCAGGTCGAGCTCCCTACTACTCTCGTACAGAAAGAAGGCTGGAGCCAGACTTCCAGTCAATAGTTCCTGTCACTGATTCAGCATGACTTTCATTTTCAGGTTTATTTGTGAGCTCCTTGAGAGACTCGAGATAAAATCAGCAGGACCATTGAATACTGATAGGCTTCCCGGCAGTGATGCTGGCATCATCCCTACATGGTTCCAGAAGCACAGTTCAGCCATTCCTAGGCAAGGCCCCGGAGCCATTGCGTTTTTGTCATGCCTCTTCCCCGAACGAAGGCCGGACCGCGTCTTTGGGTTGAAGGAACGGCAACTCGAACATATTATCCAACGGGCACATTGCCTTGGGTCATCTCGAATGGTGGAACTTCAATCACTTCAATCCAGTGGCCAACTAGACTTCGCAGCGTCTGTGGAGCGAGTGACGGCCATAACAGACTGCGAACCTAGAGTCGGTCCAGAGTTGACCGTGGAAGAGATCGACAACACCTCGATCAGGTCGCGGCCCTCTCGTCATTCTCTTCGGCCAACCTACGAGAAGCAGTTCGAGAGAAGTATGGTCATCTGTCTTCTGCGAAGGAACTGCTCTCGAGAGTATTCGCACAACTGAAGAGCTTTGAGGCAAAATGGATGATTCGCATGATGTTCAAAAGTTACAGCCCTGCCCACATTCCCGACTTGCTGGCAACGAGCCACTTCCATTTTCTCCTACCGACCTCCTACGCTTCCAAGACTCGATTTCGGCTGCCGTGGAACTTTGAGCGCACCAAACATTCAGCATATGCCCGCGCGGACCACCGTAGACACCTACAGTGAACTGCGGGAGATCGCTCTTCGGGAGCTCATGCCCCGCGTTGGAGTCATGGTGGCGCGGAGCGACTATGAAAGTCAAGGAGCATCAAGCATTGTTGCCAACTAGCTGGCTCACGACAAATGAGTGTGGAGAGGAAGTATGATGGGAGTATTGCCAAGTCCACGTCAGGTTGATACCTCCAGTGCCAACATCCAGATTTTCTCGAAGAGCGGCAGGGATTCGACTCAGGACCGCGCAGGAATTCATCAAGCAGTGCGAGACAGCCTCCGTCTTAGCACGACAGGTTGCAGGATCAAGAAGCAGTGCATCTTAGAGGGCGAGCTACTGGTGTGGAATAGCGAAGTTGGCAGAATCGAGCCATTCTATAAAATTCGCCGTCATGTCCATCGAGCGAAACGGCACATTGGAACCGCTCGGGACTCCTCATCGCCAGGAGTGAGCGGCTTCTGATCATCTTCTACGACATCATGTTGCTGGATGATACGTTCTGCGCCCGACAGGGCCAAGATACGCGACGACACCTGCTTGAGCGGCTGGTCCATCGCATCCCAGGCCAAGCCGACGTTGATCCCGCCAAGTGATACGATTCTCATCCACCGATGCTGCAGAAAGTCTGCGCAAGGCATTTTCCAATGCTATAGCGCAGCGATGGGAAGGGCTCGTTCTTAAAGGTTGTCATGATCCTTACCCGTCATTCTGCCAGGACAGAGCGTCCATCAAACTCAAGAAAGATTACATTCCCGGCCTTGGTGATACAGCCGATTTCGTTATCCTTGGGGGCACTATGACGTGAGAGAAGCGCATGATCTTGGGATTGGAAAGGTATGGTGGACGTCATTTTACATTGCAACACTTGAAAACAAGGAAGAGGTATGCAGCTTCGCTGCCAAACCGAAATTTCGTATCATCGACGTGATCGACAAGCATGGCATACGGAAGCAAGATTTCTTATTTCTTAATCGTCATGGATACTTTTCGGAAACGCCGTTCGATCAATCGCTGTCAGAGTTCGAAGCAATGCCTGACCGTGTACGGAGACTGCAGCCCTCTACATTGTTCCGGATTCCGTTCATGCTAGAAGTGGTGGGTGCAGGGTTCGACAAGCCTGCGAATGCCGGATATTATACTCTGCGATTTCCGCGGGTATTGAAGATCCACGCCGATCGTGAGCTCAAAGACACTATTGGTTTTGTAGAGCTGCAGAACATGGCCAAGAGATGTACAGCAGCCCCTGATGACGGCGAATGGGAAGAGCAGCGTTGGTATACTAGACTGGGGGAAACAAACCTTGGACTAAACGACGGGGGAGCGATGCTCCAGATGCTGGTTTAGGTGCTGGGGGTGCGTGCCAAGAGTCGGAGTTTCGAACAAAGGAGAACGATGGGGCCGCCGATGAGCCAGCTCAGGTAGACCATCATCTGCCTCAGTCGCTAAAGCGGAAGGCAGAGTCGAAGAATGAATATCTGGGTGCGAAGGTGAATCGAGTGAAATAGGAATCTGCGGGCATAAACATGGGTCGGTGATTCCTATATTTGCCGCGGACCTTAGCTCTCTCACATCCGCAGTGGGCGTAGGCAGGCGACGTGAACGAAAGGGGAGAAGAGGCAGAAAGCGCCAACTCGGCAAGAGACATTCTATGAGGAATTTCCTAAGAAAAGAGATGAATAAATAAAATGTACGAGCCTGACGTACACCCCTCTGAGGCCCGCTTTTGCCCTCCACGAATGTGGTTTGTCCCCGTCGCCATTCGAAGGCCACAGTTCTGAGTGACGTGGGTGGGTATATATTTCGTTGAAAGTCTTACTGGCTTCCTTGACATCTCTTTACCTGTTCCCCGTATTAAGTAGTTCGACTGAAATAGACTGTATCGTGCATCAAAAGATGTCTCTTACGGCGTCGCGGCAATAATGGCCATTTCGGACGGTGGAGTGGACAACGGACCTTTTTCAGCAGGTAATTGAAATCGAACCAAAATGACTCCGAATAGTACTTAAATGTCTCTCAGAAGGCACCGCTCCCACCAGTTCAGAGAGGATTTTCAGCGAAATCGACACAACATGCTTATTGTGTCATTTTCTCTTTATGCTACGCTCTGTAATGTCCCCTTCACTTTCGCCACTCCTGAGGATGAGAAAGGTAGCACAAGGTAAAAGCACATTTACAGAGGCGAAAAAGTATGCAGACTTCTCACGTTCATAGAACTGCCTACACAATCGTTTCAGACACTCCTACTTCGACCAAAACGGCTATTGAAAGCAGTGATCCCGAGCGATCGCAATGGTCCCATGCTTCGTCCCCTTCCAGTCAAGTGCCATCCACCGCTTTGGATACAGTCATGGCAAGTACCTACTGGGCCACCGCAACTTTTTCAACATTTTGGAGAAGAATGATACTAGTGACAGATTACCCGAACCTACCAGCATTGCCACATATCTTAGCCATGAGCACAACTCCACGTTGGCGACCTAGCATCTCAATCATTCGAAACCTAAGTCGCACCGATATGGGCGGGGTTGGACATTTATCGAATGCGAACCGAATCGATAGATTCATTCGATTCATTCGATGCCAAGTCTTAAGTGGGCATTCGATTCGATATCGAATCTATAGTCGGCCTATTCGATTCGCATCGAATCTGCTGCTAGCCGATTCGATTCGATTCGAATCTCCCGTAGGCCTGTTCGATTCGAAGCGAATCGAATATGTAGGCACCATTCGATGGGACATCGATCGAATCGATCGATCGTTGCTAATTTTAGCACGTATTTGTTTTTCTTTTCTTTCATGAAGGCGGCTTGAGGGTTGAATCTACTAACTAGCTATCAGAGAGGTGCGGTCAAGTTACCGTATACATCAATCTGTATTCTTTCCTCAATAAGCTATGACTCTACAGCACTCTTGAAAAATATGAAGAAAATAGCCCATCACTTGGTTTAGGGTAGCGACAGGCTGCCTCATGCAACCATCAAAGGCTTACTCGCTCTGTTCTTTTCGACGCTGCCATAAAGCAAACAAAAACTCGGCGATACGATTACTGCATATGACGCCGGACAAGAGGTCAACAGTCATTTACGCAACCAGCATAAAGAGTATACAGCGGAGCAGCGCAGGCAAGTACAAAAAGCATCAGAGAGTATCTAGACGCAATCCAGACGCAGGCAGAGGTCCCGTCTATACCAAACCCTGACCCATACACACGGTGTAAAGAGCCACGCAGTTGATCAAGGAGCCTCCTCGGGCAATCCGTCATCTGCAGAGCAAAAGTTCGTCATCTTTTACCAGCCGCGCCCAGGAGTGTGTTCACAGGGTATTTTCTTTGCGTTTTTGTCATAGAGGCGGAAGGTGCCACGGCCCCCGAGCGAATCGGCCAGAACTGGCGGTGCATGATACCTCAGCCCATGCACGCCTAGCAGTACAGCAACTCCTCAAAGAGCATAGGAGACATGTCAAACAAGTGCTGCAGACTACGGGAATTCGGTCTCCAAGCAGGCATAGCGAAGTGCGAGTTTCATGCACAGAAGTGAAGTACCTAGGTCTGATCGTCGGCGCTGATGGAATCCGAATGGACCCTGCTTAACAGGGTCGTCAGTTAGTCAGTTGGATTTATGGGCAAGATTCCAGATCCTGGCGTTAGGAAAGTCGTGCGCGAGGAGATCTTTTAGCAGTAAACCTTCGGGGACTGTGCGGTTTGGCATTTAGCTGGGTGCTTGGCTGTGAAGCGACGAAAAGAGTCGCACAAGCGTGGAACTGCCAAAGATAACAGGGCTTCATTTAGCGGCATACTTTGGGGTCCAAAGGCAGTACACACGAACTCTCTCTCTGGGGGCAATCACTGCCAGGTTAGGCGCAAGTATCGATCGATCACGCGCTTCTTCGCACTTTCCATCTTGATGGGAAGTGTTTGTGTATTGCCATGCCCTTCAGGGTATATGGGTATTTCTTTGTCGAAGAGGTTCCCGGTTGTCGAAACGATATGAGGTGCTGCCCGAGTGTCTAGGCCGCCGTGCTCGGGCAGTGATACGATCACTTTTTTAAGATTTTGGCAAAGTCTCGTCTCGGACAGGCAATGGCGCTTAGTTACGAGAGTGAATTGGGCTTGTACATTTAAATTAGGTCGCTGAGAAATTCTGACATCCGTCATGAGCGCCTCAAAGTCCCCCATTTTCACCACCACATCGGGCTGTCGTTCCCCTGGCGATTTCTTCGAGCTCGACGTGCACATCACCACGGTTGCCGTAGATAGGATTGTGGCACTCGTCCTCAAGCGGGTGTTCTTGGTCATCGTTGCGCCGTATCCTTTTCCTACTTTGAGTCCGCTCATCATTCCAGGTTTCTTTATCAGAGTTGACCTTGTAGCTAACACTGGACGGCGAACCCTCGGTGGAATTTGGAGGGCCCTCTAGTTCTGATAGTACCCTTTTAATGCTAGGTAACCGGCCGGGTCTTGATGAATGAACAGCCGATGCATCGCGCAACTTGTTGTGAGGTTCCGGTCCGGAAGTGACGTGTTCTGGTTGTTGAACAGCTGGCAGTTGCGGTATAGTCAGCGGTTGAGTAGATGACTGTCGATGAAAAGCAGGCGGCCGATAACCGTTCGATGATCGTAGAACGACAGGTGCGACGGTTGGCGGTTGCGAGAATTTGACAGTCGGTGAAAGTTCGGCGCTTGATTGAAGATGGTTGACTCTCGCTCTCGGATGGCCTCGCACCATGAGGCCTCGAGCTTGTCCATCTGGGTCCAATGAGGGTTCATGATTTTCTTCAAGCATTCTTCAAACACGTCCAGCATCACCTGGCAATATGGATCCGCCCGGCACTCTGGGTGCTCCTGATTGCCTTGCTTAGTAGGTAAAAGTAAGGTTTCCGTTTGACTATGACTTACTTTTTCAAAATATACCTGTCGACGAACCGCCTCGTGAAGAAGTTCTGGCACTTTCATCACGGTTAAAGAGTCCAAGTGACCACCATCCCGCTGTAGATAGCCAGCGATGAACGCAGCAGTAAACATAGCCTCTTGGTTATAGAACGAAGGACCTGAGCTGATATATGGCTGTATGAGCACGCATTCACGGAAAACGAAGAGCCTCTGAGCAATAGTGAGTAAGCGTTTGTTTTTAAAGTTTGCTTTCTCCTCTTCTCCCCAGAAAAGGTATTCAGGCCTAAACGGCCTATTGAAGTCAGTGAGAGAAACCGCACGCTGGATTTCTCCAGGTGTTCTGGGTGTAATAGTTGACACACTACCCGCATAGTACGCCTTTCGAATGTCTGAAAGAAGGTGAGCCATTTTGCTTACTACTTTGTCAAGAAGCAGAGTCTTTGTAGCCAGGGCACCTCGTCTACTTATGTGTGCAAATCCAGTTTCAGCTGATTCATGCAGGCTGCGTCTGTCAATTTCATTGGAGAAAAGGGGCCGCCAGCCTGGTTCTGTGCTATTGCTCTTTGCCTGAGCTATTTCTGAAACAATTTAATTCCCGATCGTCTACTTGATACTTTCATTATATTGATGTTCGCAGCTGAAATATGGCTATTCATCTATTAGTAGGCTGCAGAGTGGCTCTTGAACGCAATTCACTGTACTAAAGGCCACAAGCGAGGAACCTTGGAGTAAGAAACCGGCAATAAATCCAGCAGTGACGAAAAACTGATCCTGTGACTTATGAAGACCTGGGTCTCTTGTCAATTTGAAGCCTTCTGAACATAGGAATCTTCTGATAATCAACAGGCATTGAATGGCATCCAAGGCTCCTTTTCGTCGGATGAAATGACGCTGAGTCCGTCTGAAGCATGACTTCGTAGGTTTTGCCATTTGGGCACAGTGTTTGGCATGATACCCAAATAGCAGGCATTTCGAATCTGAGTCACGGACATTATGTATGTTTGGTGTCCTCTCGAGAAGAATGCTTATCTGCAACTAGGGAACTCTTGTCCTATCTAATTGCTGCGCTCCTGATCCGTCGGTGGGTTACTGGGCTGGCACAGATTTTCACTGCCCCCATCCACTGAGCTGTGAGCGCCCTGAGCGGCCCTGGGCTGCCTGCATCTAGGACAGAAGCACTGGAGCAAGATCAGGCTGTGATGTATCTTCGGATTAATGTATGAAATAACTATGGACTCTCTTTATTCACCTGGAAATTACCCATTCACCCTGAACTTGAAGTCATTCAGTTGTAGAATAGTCCGTAAACAGGTGCCAAACCTTGCGAGTATGAGTCGATACTTACTAAATGGATACCAATGTACGATTCCTCTTCAAGGGCCGTCCTGTCAAGGTATACAAGTATTTTGCCAGCGTGCATAGCTTTTACTCATGGATCAATTCATCATTCTGCTTCAAACTGTGTGGCAAATACATTCTTATACTAATGCCAGGCCATATCTTGGTAGGTAGTCCTTAGGCATGTCCTCCTCGAGGTTGTGAATAAAGAGCCCTAGCTTGATTGCTTGCGTATCCTGTTCATGAGTATGTATCAGCGCTGGATCTGGTTTTGTTGTTAAAAAGGGAAAAAGAAAAGATGTCCTGCCTTCTTACCCTCACCAGTACCCCAGAGGTAATGTAGAGTCATTCTTTATGCAGTGCTGGTGATGAAAATTTTTCTAGTATTAGAATTATGTGGACAACTAGCTGATTATACTACTTCAGTATAGTTTTGGGTCACATCATGCTAAGATTTCAATCAATCCTGCTATTTTAAGCCCTATAATGCACGAGACTCTCGCTGGATTGGATTGACTTGCAGGCTGTTGAGGCGGAAAGAGCGCGCTCCCTCTTTTCGTTACCAAGGTGATCAAGGTATTATTAAGCGGTGGCAGAAATGATTGGCTGGATTTCTAACACTATGACGAATGCTGGTGCGATTCCCACGCAGTACCGCAACTGTGCAGGTGTCGGTCCTCTCTCGTGAGCCTGCTCGTGCATCGCTTATACGGCCAGCGTTGCTAATTGTGCCACCGAGACCGAGACAAGCACTCCTCCTGTTGTTACCTCGCCCGGGTCGGAGCTCACCATCTCCACTGCTCATTAATTCTCCGCTCGAGCGACAGTATCAGTAAAGCCTGAGTAGTATGGGACGCCATGGTGTCTACCTGCGATTACAACTCTAGGGTCTGAAGATGCGAAGACATGGGTAATATATCTGATAAATCTCTGGATTAAATTTACTACATTAAGGCATCTGCTCTCTCGTGGCCGGATAAGCTCCGCCTATCGCATGGCCGTCGATATTTATTCTTTCTATTCCACCCATGTCGGCCGAACCGGAGCGAGTGTTTTCGGGTGCTCGCCGTACAATTCCCTGGCAGCTAATGAAGCTTGGGCCGGTGAATATCGAGAGAATTGAGTGCTTGAAGTCGTGGATACGTACAGGTCTTCTGGCAGGATGGAGGAAGGAGCTTCAGCTTCTTATGCAGTGCAATACTCCGATTGGGCGGCGAGAAGGCTACCAGTGTAACGGGCAAGCCGCTTGAGAGGCGGCTGCGCCGCCGCCATTGGCTGGAAGCTATAAAAGTGCTGTTATGCTCTCTTATGGTTGATTCACTTTCTTCCTCTTCATCTTGATAGTAAACAGCATAGGAACTAGATAGTTGAATCAACTTACTAGCAACACGTCTGTCGGATAACTCTGCCTCTGTTAAATGGTCAAGCAGACTTGACGTAATTGTTCGATGTCATAAAATCCTCTCACCTCCCCGTGGTGCTGGCTGGGAACCTGGGAATGCCTATGGTGTTGGGCATTTGCAGAGCCGAGAAGAGTCAAGACCGACCAGCAGTTGTCCGCTGGTTTGGGCTGCGGTTGTGCGCGGGGCTCGCGAGCCCCGCCCTCCACAGGCCACAAGGGAACACTTTGAAAACCACCCGACACACGATCGCGAAGTCGAGCCTACACGAGATGGACATACGGGTCGTGTGATAGGACATCCTTGGGGTGCTTTGGGCTGCACTGGTGTAAGGGAATGGATTGCGCTGCGAGCGACAAGAAACGACATGACAAGAACGGAGAGAGAACGATAAAGGGGTAGCGCTTTTTACCCCGCACAGTGGACGACGAAGCACTTTGGTTAGTAGGCGGAACATCACCACGTCGCTTGGCCGTACGGTTACGGAAAGGATGCGGATGGACGGACCCCCTGCCAGACACGGTCGGCCTTGCGGAGAGATCTGGCAAGGTAGCGCGAAACAGGGATGACAAACTGCGGAGCGCAGCATATAATGGAAGCGACGGAAGACCAGGTGGGCGGACCGTGGCTACGACACTTTCTATATGGCTCGAGAGGACGGACGCGCGTGTCGGTCTGCTGAAGAGGACAGGATCTCAAAGATGGCCGTCGAGGATGGAATCTTTCAGTTGGCTGTTGAGCAGGCTTAAGGAGCAAACTGGTTTGACTTGCGAACCGGCTGTGCCCCGCAAGGAGCGGAAATAGGATCGAAGAGGATGCAAGGTAGAGGGTCTATGTAGGTAGACGTGCCTCCGCCTCTACAATGTATTTCGTAGGAATACAAATCAATACTTGGAGTTGGACGGTTCTCCAAGAAAATAGATGTGGCGCTACCTGGGAGCCACACACGCGAGATTTATGAGGAGTGGTCATGGAGGCAGCGCTCAACGCTTGCCCAGCTGAGGACAGACATGGCAAAACTTAACGGTTATCTCCGTCGTATCAAAGCAGTACCTTCGAGCAATGCGCTTGTGGGCAGGCGAAAGAAACGGTCAAACATTTTCTTTTACAGTGCCCGCAATGGGATGAACAGCGAAAAGAGTTACGAGCATGCACAAGCACGAGATGGAACGATTTGTCGTACCGACTAGGGGAAAATCGGCATCAGACGGACCGAAATGGAAACCAAACATGGGAGCAATCCGAGCGACGATACAGTTCACACTGGCCACAGGACGTTTCGACAATTGACAGGCGAATCAGTACAAAGGGCTTTTCATCAGACCATGAAACCACGTCCGCGGCGAGCATGACTAGCGACGCTTCGGCTGCTGTAGATAGGACGCCGAACACTTGGGGAATAGCCCTCAAGCTAGTTAGTCATTGGTAATAAATCACGCGGAATGTTGATGCTGGGGATGAAAAGACGAAGTGGAGAGAACAGAGAACGACAGGGATGAAGTGAAAGGGATGAGGCGAGTGGCCAGAAATGTACCTATGAATAGCTAGTGAGCCCTATCGGCTGGAAGCCACCGGGCGTAATAAAACAATGAATGAATGTATAGTTTATAATACAGTAGTTGCTTTATATTGCTAGAGTTTCCCCCCTGGCGTTCTCGGCTTGCTCAGAAGCAGGCATCGCAATGTCAGCACCTCGTGATTTTCCTATTCCGGATTTTTTTGGATAATTTCAAATATAATGTATGTTCCAAAAGTCATGGGTATTGTAACCGTGAAGTATACCCACCAACTGTGAGACACCTCTAAACCACCACCCTCTTCTCTAGATTGGAAATGAACTAACCCCATGCTGAAAAACGTCTGTAGATAGGTTAGTACTGCAATGTACCAAAATAAATCCAAGATATGCCTTACTGCGACAAATGTTGCTGGAAGATATAGCATGGTCATAGTAGCGATGGTTTTCATTGCCTGGCTATCCAGCTTCGTGGATTGTGCAATTTCCTGCATGATATAATTCTCTTGATGTGCGCTCTCAGCCATTTTCACGAGGGTTTCTGTATTTGTTTTCAGGGAAATGTCGTTCCGCATAGCGAAAATATCCGAGAGCTAATAGAAACGTCAGTAGCTCACACAAGAGGGATCTGGTTATGTAATTACTGATAGTTGACAAGGCGCTGTCAAGTCTCTGTAGTCTGAGCCTTGTATCAGCTAAATGGAATTTGACCACGCGACTATTGTGCGTAGATTCCTGTCCACACGCAACGATGTCAAATGTGGTATGTCGAACAGCTCAGTCGCAGCCTGGTGCTCCTGAACTGCATCTTGGGCTACCTTGAACAAGCACTCCCACGCTAAAAGCAGCCGATTGTTAAAGGGTCGGAGCTTTTTAAATCAAACATGTAGTTCTTTGCCTGCTGTATTGCCTCGAGGGTTATATCTTCGTTTAGGTTCAGAATCCATTGTTCCTGAGCATTGACAGTAATCAGACGAAAGATCTGCAATAATAAGGCCTGATATACTTACTATGAAGTTTAGTTCCCTGAAATGGTTTTCAGCAGATGCTCCCCAGTCATGGATGGTGGTAGAGAGCGCACATGTCAGGAATGCGAAGGGATCCGACCTTAGGTCCAGATTTTCGCTCTGACCGCATAGTTCCAAAATACGTCCCCGCTCGATTACGGATTCAGAGGCAAATATTATAGTCTTTTTGGTATAGCAGTCGTAGTCCAGGTGAAATGCTGCGTGGTCTTCGCGTAAAGAGATATTAAGACCAGATGCTGTGGTAGAAGACAGCCCCGTAAGGTATAGGGTGCCACTGACTTCTTTGTTGAAAGGCTCGGAATTGCTGATCTCATTCCCGAACTCAACCAGAGGAAGAAAAACCAGATTTCTTAACGAATAAGTTTTCATTTGCATATTGTCTTGTACGGTGCACGATCACTTACGATAGTGAGCTTTGATTGCTCGTGGCAGGACGCCATCCTCATGATGCCTTGACTGCTCTGCCCACTAGCAGAGCCTGCCTTAGGCAAGAAACGTCGCGCTAGCCCATTTGGTGTCAGCCTGCGTGTTCGCAGATCGAAAGACGGTGACAAGGCGAGTGAGTCGCTCAATGTGCTGTACTCGCGATAATGCGCGAAAAGCATTAATGGAGCTATCAGGTGACTGGTTCCCACGTAAGTCGATCGCATTAATACAAAATAAAAGTGCTTACAAAATCTCAATGTCGGACGTTGATAGACCGTCGAACCCTTCGGAAAAATTGCCCAGCGAAATTTCCCGCATCGCGGTACCTGGCCAGAATTAGTCACCTTCAACAAATTGTAGTACCTCAGAATACGTACAGTTTCCGTCAAACGTGTAAGAGTAGCGATGTAGAGGTGTCTTGCGCGCGGCGCTAGGCCCACAAAACGCAGCAATATTCTTATTTCTTCTTGCTCTCAAAATGAATGATGCTCTTCGGTTATCAATATCAGGTGATGCATTTCGAAGACCATGGCCATCTTGCGTGAAATTTTTGATGTCAAGAAGTATTTCTTGTACGACACAAACATCATCGACGTATGAACAGGACTCTCGGCTCTGTTCAAATGTGCCTGACGTGCGCAGCGATTCGATCATTGCGGCTGCTTTGTTGGTGATGTCGTTCAGTCTTCCAAGATTGTCGAAGAAAGGTCTTCCTTAAGGTACGCAGAAAAGTCGGTTAAGACCTGCATTGCGCGGAGAGTGAGAAGCGCATCATCTTGTGCATCGTTTTGCACGTCGTATTGTTCGTCAGAGTTATCGTGGCAAGGCATTTTGCGGACCTACAGAAACACGATATACCGCCAAGATTGACTCTTGGCATGCAGATGCGAAGAGTGAATCTGGGTTGGCTTAGTAGTTATATATTGCCAGTGACAGCTGTTGAGTGCGGGGCTCTGCGCTGTTGCCAACGATGCGAATACCTTCGTGGTGAAACACTCAGTAGCGAATCTGCCTCACCGCCCTAGGCTGAAGTCAAGGCCAATCACAACCACATTCTGGCTGATGTCCACTATGGACGTGTGACAATCCGCAGCAGCACCGATACTGCCAACGATTCAGATGCACACTATGCATCATCTACCGTGGCGGTGCTCAGTAGGAAACTGCCCAAGGCTGAAATGAAGGCAAATCCCAAGGCTGCAGTCAAGGCCAACCGTAGTCAGACCTAGTTAGCTGATAGCGAGATGCGCCACAATCCGCAGCACCTCTGCTTTGCTACCGAGAAAACTTCACTCAAAGAACGCACCAATTGCAAAACGGAAATGGCGAAATATCTCTTCCCGAGCAAGCAAAACGGCATCAGCAGGTTGCAATTTCAAATGGCTCAGCATGGACAACAATCTACAGAGCACTATTTGATGTCGATATTGCATTTGGTCATCATGCGCCCCTGGCCGAGCTAATCCGACGCTTTAGGTGCGAGCGATGTGATGTTAGCCATATTCGCCGCCGGCCTGCCAAACGCCTGAGCATTCGACTAGCCGATAAGCCTTGCTGAAAGTGGATGAAAGCACAGTTACAGGCAGGATACAAGCAAACTGAAGCTTCAGCAGCAACAGTGGCCAAAATAGCGGTTGCCTTCCCCACTCTGCTACTGAGACTCACTAAATGCATCCACGACACCCATTTCGGGTTTTGTGGTATCCCGCAGAGAGCAAGCAGCTCACTAATTTTCCGTTCTGTCAAGGTCCGTACGGCTTCCTCCACGGTCCTGGTGATGCAGCGTGGAAATTTAGAGCTGGAGATTGACTGTTTAGGTGCTTCTTACGCTGGTGCCTGCCCGCCATGCCTACGCGTTCCGCGTGCGCCGTTTCGCCACTAATTGGTACGGATCGTAGCTGAGATCCGATTCAGGGCATATAACTGATGAAGAGCAAAAGGCAACCTAGGGACTACTTTAGGGGCAGAATGGCGTTTAAGGAGAGACTCTCTGCTCACCAGAACCGCGGTGGGTCGTCGATCTCTTCGCTGCAGGTCAGTTCATCGAACCACAAGCGGCGTAGAGCTAACAAAGCGCAGACATCAGCGACGAAACAAAGCGAGACTTGGCAGAAGAGTATGCTAGCGAAAGAAGACCAGACGATGGAGAATTCTACTACAAGATACGAGAATACCAGGACGTGTTTGAGCAGAAGAGCCTGCGTCTCGAAAATCTATGGAAGGCACGCCTTGAAGCCACATCCAAATCGGGCGACAACAAGAAGACCCTGGACCGACTTTTCGAACACCAAAATTCTCTGTTGCATTTGATGCGTTCCGCCACATTTCCGCTCTTTATGGAGGGTTCAGTATTAGTCTGGCTAGCAAGATGATGACCATGCATTGCTAAGAAGTAAGGACCTCCACTGTATGTACCGATGTGCATCGCTGTTCTGGTATTTCGTCTTTGATGGCAATGAGAGCGTTATGAGAAAGCTGGGTTGGTCGTCTGTTCAAGCGCTGCAGCTGAAGGCGCCCGGAGCCAGTGAACAACAAGCGCGCCGGCTGCGAGCCCGCATACGCAGTGGTGACATTCTCGGTGACTTCTCCGAGAGTGGAAAGGAAAATATCTGGTCCAATATTCAGGTCGCTAACATCGGCTGTTCGGTGCCATTACTCCATAGCTTCTTCCAGGACCGCAAATACCTGGAAGACGCAGCGCAATGCTTCAAGAAGTTGTTCCACCTAGGCGATAAACAGACCATTCGCTCAACCCTGGAAAATGCTTACCTCGAGGAGGAGGAGCGCAGCACAGCATGTTTAGTGCAAGTCTCCTGCTCTTCACACAAGTCGATCGTGACAAATAGAACAGACCATTTCGATATCGCATACCGCCAACTGTGGCTGTATGCCCATCGCCACTTTGGAGACATGCCCAACGAGCAGAGGAGAAAGTTCGCAGGACCAAAGTCTGGGGAGTTTGATGAGATGGCGCTATTTGATTTTGCCTTACTGGCTTACAAGCTTGGTTTTCGCAGCACAAGAATCAAGGAAGAGGCGGAACCACGAGTTCCAGCGCGTATCATTGTCAAGTCCTAGGGCCTCCCCGCGCGCCTCCTAAACTCGTTCCAGCGGAAGTCGCATCCGCGCATATGCACCGAAATGTTGTGCACCTTACCAAGCGGTCGAGCCGCCTCCAGCCTTGTATTCTCTGGGCCGTGACCGATTCAGAGAAGTCCGCACCAAACGCCGATTCGTCTGTAAGCTCAATTTGCTCCAGAGCTGCCTGCGCTGCTTCTTTGGAATCCATGAACAGGAAGGCTTGTACAGCGAGGTTGAGGATATGGCCATGGCAGCGGATTCGCCGCGTCCTGGCGTCCCAAGCGATGCCTTTACCTTGAAGATGTTCGCCTAGAAGGCAGCATAGCTTATCGTTTGATCCATGATTATCGCCAGTGTAGAAACCAATCTTGTGCCAGATGTTGTAGTCTGCAAGCACACGCCGCAGAATCTTCCATTGTTCCGCACCGCCATGACTGCCGGGCCGGTCCAGTCCGGGTAGCTCCGGCAAAGCCAGCAGCGCTTGTAAGGCCCTCTTCGTACCTCCGTCAACAAGCCTCACGCAAATTCCGAGGAACGCCTTATGGTTCGGGGCGGACCAAACATCTGCGGAAAGATGCAGCTTCCACGTCGTCGACTGCAGCTTTCTCCGCAGGATGTCTTTGTGAATGCTGTAGGAAATCGCGACGAGTTTCTGTATAGAGCCATTTGACAGACTAATGACACCATCGGCCGCAGGATTGATTGCAGAATGAGCGCATGCAACTCCGGCCACGAGCTGCAGTTATAAGAGAGGTTGCGGACGGTGACTAGCTGGACTAGTGCCTCACGCGCCGCCTTAAGGTTAACGGCGCTTCTTAACGCGTCCTCTTGTCCTAACAGCTGCTTCGCCGCGTGTATCTCTCCAGCCTTGGCAAAGGCGTCCTGGATAAGGCGATCGCGCTGTCGCTTGACAGGATGCTCTGGTGCCTCTAGCTCAAAGCTGTGAATCTTCAACAGATGGTTTCGGAAGGTCGTCGAGACGCTTGTGGAGTATGGTGGGTCCATGCAATGCCTGCAGTAGTAAATCTTTTCATTTTGCGACCGCAGCGGCTGGGTTCTGAGCCAGCAGGGTCGCGAGCGTGGGCCCAGGTGTTCGCAGTCGTCTTTCGTTTTCGTGATGGGCGGTCGCTGGAAGAGAGGGCAAGCTGAGGTCCACTGCCAATGGTGGAACACGAGGCAGATCGCTGCCGGACATTGGAGCCACCAAGGATCCACTGACGCGTCGGACGTCGGCGATGACATGGCAGTCGCTGAGGAAGGATGAATGCTGCCGCTGTGACGAGGGGTTGAGATACTCGAATATCCTGCGCAACCTTCCTTGTTCACAGACACGGAAGGAGTGGTTTCTTCGACGATCCACTCACGTTCACCCCTAGTTCGAGTCCATTTTCGTCTTACGCTCGCCGCCTGTCCCCTTCCCCGCACACTACATTTACTCTGTCCGTCCATTTCTTGAAACCGTGCGAAAGACTTAGGCCACATACGTGAATACGATGCCTACAATACTTTACGGAAAACAGGTGCCCATGTCCAAGCAGGTGTCCGCGTCACCTCTCATCATTAATATGCCAAACCTGGCCTACTTTGGCCAGAATTCCTTGGGACACGAACAGATGCAAGCTCGAGGCTTTGAACGTTGGTGAACCGCGAAGCTTGCTGAACGATCTCACCGAGAACTCTGCTCGAATTGTCAGTCAACATGATAATGTCAAGTCATCGTACCAGAGCTTCAACTGGAGCGGCCTGCCTCCACTTACGCTGCGTCTCCGATGCGCATCATGGTGAAATGGACAGGTAAGGGTGAGGATAAGGGACGGGAAGTGCTGAGCTGGGAAAAGCGCGACGCGGTGTGGAGGTGCTGGGAAGACGAACGAGGCCACGGAGGTGCCACAGTGCAGTGCGAGGAGGACTTGAGACCTAGTGAAGCCGTTATGCTCGCGCCTGTTCGCGCATGTCCCGCCATGAACCAGCAACTTTCACTTTCCATGTAGGATATTTGCGTCTTCGAGGTCGCGGCCGTGGATCCGACAGAAATTCGCGGTAGCGAAGTGGGACTGTTCGCTTCCGTTGGGATATAGTCACAAACCCTATGCGCTAACCCTAGGCTCGAGAAAAACGATGATCCCGATTCACGTCAATGATAATCACTGGGTTATGGCTGTTGCTGGCGCAAGTCTTGACTTCGTCACGGTATTCGACTCCGTTTCCGACGGAATCCACAGGGTCAAGGCAGAGGACTATATCCGCGAGCTTGGCAGGAGGTTTTGGCCACAGTGGCGTGGCCGGATACACATTACACATACATCCCCAATCATACAAGGCGACGGCGATACCTATAACTGCGGCATATACGTCATCGTTGCGGCATATGCTGAGGCGTTTGGCCACAGCACACCGGCAGAAGTGGACACCTCGCTGATGCGTAAGATTGCTATGCTTCTGCTTATGCCGCTTGAAGAGAACCTTCAGTTGCCCGAGGATGGTTACAGAGAGAATCGGCGCCTATACAATTGCCAGCACAAGCATCTTTGACAGACATGCCTCAAATTCTTTGCAATCTACGAGGATGCATGGACCGAGCTTCTGTATCAGAGGCGAGATGTGGAGACCAGTGAGTTTATTTTTATGATCATTGATAAGATGGCATCGCTACAGGACAATACGATGCGTCTGGGTGTTGATGTTACAAATCGGCTATGCCGAACAAGAACTTAATTGCCGATCGAGTGAAGAAGTTGAAAAAGGAAAACGAGCGATTGGAGGAGTACTTTGAACAAGTCAAGCTGCCAAAAGTAATAATCCAGTCAGAGGCGTTGTAAAATAGCATACGGAAGAAATATCTTGAGTCACTGATGCCTGTTCCGTATCTACGATTAGGTTTAACGCCTGAGGCTGGGCTAGTCGAAGAGATGGTGGCTGTGCAATGTATAGTGGCTGTGAAATGTATAGTGGCTGTGTAATGTGTAGTGGCTGTGCAACGTGTAGAGCTTAGCTAGTGTCTGGGCATGTCTCTGTATTGACTATGCGAAAAACAAACCAGTTGCGGCCCGGAAGACGAGCGCTCCCCTTCGTGCCAGGCTGCCACAGCGCTGTCCACCTAGCAAGATGAAGAAATTTGAGGTTGTCCTTGCTGTTGCGGATTCGCAAGTATTATTGAGATGAAACCCAGGAGTAGAGACCAACTACGAATCACCATAGCTGTTATTTTCATGTGAGAGTTCTGTTGTTCGTGTCAATTTTGCATGAGTGGCTGAAATTCTTTTTCCTATTGCTTTAGACGTTTCTTTGGCCCTTCATCCATGTAGTGCAAAATTGAGCGCCACCTTCATTCAGGGTGGCGATCAACGCAATCCATTCAATCTCAGCCATCAATTGAGTGAGTTGGCTGCTTAATAAACTTTTCCTCCGTTGAGTTGATCAACCTCGGCCCTATGTTGGGTTGGTTGACGTTGCGTTGATGGTTGACGAAGCCCCTTGTCCCGCACTGGTACCTTACTCGCAGTATGGGAACCCGACTCAACTGGCCAACGCAACGCTACTCCCACCTTGTCTCTTCCTCCCGCATCTGCATTGGCAAATCTCGAAGCCATTCTCCTGCTGCATTTTCATCCACTGGTTGTCTGGTCACTGTTTCGTCGGCCTTCTTCAGTAGTATTGGATCTACCTCCTCCACGATACCCGCCTGCAGCCATGAACGCAGCACCTGGCAAATCGCTATCGTGCTTGCCTCTAAGTGACTCCGTAGAGGCATCACCATGCGACCTGCCGCCGAGAATAACCTCTCGCACTCTGCGCTCATCGCCTGAACCGTCATGAAGTCCATTGCCTTTTGCCATGGCCTAAAAATAAATAAACACCACTAACTAACACTCCCGCGGATCACGGATGTCGCTATCAGTTGCCACCTAGCGTACTCATCCTCTGCCTTGTCCGCGTCTCTTTCTTCTTCGCAACGGTGTATCCGAGCTTCATCCTTGTATCGTTCAAACGGAGAGTAGTATTGTGTCCGCGGACGCTTTGCGGCTGGCTCGTCCCCCAACGAGATATCTAAGGTCATGTATTCTTTATCCCAAACAGACTGCACTATATCTTTTGCTTTGGCGACCCGCCGGTCGTCCAGACCAAACGGTTTCGAAATAGCCCCATCGATAAGCCGGGTGCAATGCCAATGACGTGTAATATATCGGAGTCTCGTCCAACTTGTTGTAGTACTCGTCCAGCTTTTTCCAGGCAAGATTAATATTAACCTCGAAATGCTCAGGCTCAGGATATTGAAGGCCTTGGCTTTGGCCTTCTCAATTCTGCCAGCAAGAATTCGTATCCCACGACCACATCCCACATTACCATAGGACTCGAAGTGTCCCTGTTTGCGCCTGCGTTGGATCCCGTCACCCTCAAGCGCCTTGACGGCGTCCTCAAAGCTCTGCAAGATATTTCCAAACGCCTCTAGAACTGCCCAGTCCTTATCGTCTAGTTTATTCTCCTCTCGGCATATGGAAGGCATGACTGCGCTTGTCCTCAGCCGCTTTGACCGCTTTAATGGGTTATCCTTTTCCCAAGCTTGTTTATGCTTTAGAACCAGTGTCTCCTAAGCCTTAATGCCCGTCGTATCATATACAGTTGCGACAACCAGCGCGTTTCGTTGTCGACCACAACGTCCAGAGGCTTCCGGATTCTCACGTGGATCCTCAGATTCGTCGAACTCTAGCCGTTGGATACTGCGGAGAAGTGTGGTGAGCACATCGGATCGGTGGATCGCGACCACTAGATTATGGAGCTTGCCAACCGGCCCTTTCCTCCGCCACAGCTCATGCTCGGTCGTGGCTGAAATATCTCCTTCTCGCGAACAGTATTCAAATGCGTCGGCATCCTTCCCAAAGAGAATGGCTTAGATTGATTACGTGGCCAAAGCAGCGGCCGCGTCGTCCCCTGCCGCAAAAGGTGAATCTCTCCCCAATGGTAAATATCCTTGGCAGTGTCTTTGTTTGGTGCGTTGTCAAGTGTAAAGTACCCGATCTTCTCGTCGGGGATCTCGTAGGACTCAGTATCTCGATGATTTCGTGTCCAATATTAGCCCCAAAGTGTCGAACTGTCAGCTCAGGCACCCCGAGGATAAGCTTGCGTGCCTTGCCATCCTCATCTCGAAAGAAGCATGCAACACCATATAGAGAGTGCTGATTTCGCGATCTCAACCATCGAAGAAATGTGTATTAAGCCAGGAGCATTTTTAATATCTCAGTAACTTTCTCCTTGTGTTTCTCGAACTCGGCAATGGCGCGCTTCCGAACCGTATCGTGACTGATATGCGCATCGGCGCTCGCAACCAAGGGTTCAGGTACTCAAAAATGTCCCGCAACCTCTTATTCTCAGGCTCTCGGAAGGACAGGTTGCCCTCCACGATCCATTCGACCACCAGACGCTGGAAGACATTTTGTCAAAGTTCTTGATGATGTGGTTCGCAATGGCCTGCTCTCGGGGCACGCTTGGGTTGAGGTTGAAGGCATTTGTGATCGTCTGGTATCCCATGGACGGTTTTTCGAGACACTGGCGCCGACCGTTTTCCGGAAGGATCAAGAATTTTGTGGTGGTCCCAGAGATGCCGCTCGGCGTTTTGGGTGCCAATGGAAATGACGTTGCCGGGCTTCGGCCGGTTTGCACACTCTGCAGACCCATCGCCGATCTGAGCCTTTCTCGATATCGAAGCCATACTCCCAAACCCATAATTTTGTATTTCTGCTTCGTTGGGACCACGTGCTTAGCCACGGAAGTGTCGAAACAGCCGATGACGAAAGCCGCTAACAAGGCTATTCGAAAATTGCTGCGCCAAAGAGCGTAATGGGTCGAGGAGAAAGAAGATAGACGGATAAAACTTGACGAACTCAAGACGCAATACCAATGACACTCCCCTGCTACTAACCAGGTCTGTCCCAAAATTGCTGTGCCAAAAATAGACAATTGGTCTAGGAAGATGGACGAACAGACTACTTAACGAGTTTCGCGAACTAGGCATAATACCAACGACACTCCCCTCCTACTCCAACGAAAGTGGACGATGCCAAGTGGATGAGCGAAGGCGCCAGTGAGGAAGCTCAGTATGGCTTGGAACATGATCATAAAAGCACAAAGTCACAAAAGCACAAAAGAACAAGTGTACATGACAGCGAAACCAGAAGTGGAAGAAATCCTGAAATGGAAGATATCCAGAAATGGAAGATATCCAGAAATGGAAGAGATCCAGGAAGGAAAGGGCCAGGAGTTGGCGCGCCGCCCCTCTCGCCTATACAGTTGACATGAGACACTTTGGTGGAGTGAAGGGCGAATTGATTTAGTACATACCAGCGCACTAAATCGGCTTCAAGGAACGGAGTCGTGTATTGTTTGGTGCATAATCAGATTCATCCCCTCACTTACACTGTAGAAAAAAAGGTAGGCCCACTAGCCTAAGGCGCCTGTTGTAGCGTGATGGCCTGTCAACACCCACTAATAGCCGCTCGTTTTAGCTGTTACAGCGCATGCTAAATTTGAAAGATAGAGTAAGAGCTGAAGCTGTTTTTGCACCAAACAATAAGGCACTGGTCGTCTGTCGATAGCTTCAAGGAGCTTATGCACTGGCCGGAGAGGACGGACGCGCATGTCGGTCAACCAAGAGGTCGGAGATCTAGGCCCAGCTCGCACCTGGGGCGCGTGCTGCGCGATGTCGTCCTTAGATGTGCTGACTGCGGATGGCTTAAGGTGCAAACTGCGATCGCACGACCGGAGTGGTGACTCCGGCACCGTTGCTAGGCCTCGCCAGCCTGGCTTGGAGGGAACATGAAGGTCTTGTACCTTTGTCGCACCTCCACGCTTTCGTAGTCTGGACAGCTGGCAGCGATTGCGTATGCTCTGCGGCGTGCGCTGTCTGAGCCTTGGGACCAACGAGTGGTTGTGCTCACCAGCAACAGGGCGGCAGCACTTGCGATACAACGACCGCAACAACAATCTGGTCAAGCGCTGATTCGCTCAATTTATGACTCAGCCGACACATTGCGAGCTCGTGGAAACACGATCCTGGTACGATGGTTGCCAGCAAGCCCGGAGAATACTCTGCTACAGAAAGCGAAGCAACAGGCGAAAGCCATGACTCAAGTGGGGGCTATCGCGGAGAGGCCATTTCCAGCAATGCGCTCCACGACCCTGACTATTGCACGAACCAAACTGCCCGTCGTTGATGCCCTGCCTGAAAGTGTAGGCAGATTCTCTAAGCGTATTGACCAAGCCCTACCAGGCAAGCACACGAAGAAGATGTACGATCAACTCACCCGCAAAGAAGCTGCCGTGCTTGTACAACTGAGGACAGGCATGGCAAGACTGAATGACTACCTGCACCGCATTAATGCTGCACCTTCTGCATTATGTAGTTATGGCAAGCAAGAGAGACAGTGGGGCACTTCCTGTTCACATGTAATCAATGCGCAAAGCACACAATAATATGTATAAGGCTGTAGATGGCGTTATCCCTGTTCCCTTTTACATCCAGGGTCAGCTGCCTGCTTGAACAGGGTACTGAGAAGACCTGACTGCAATGTCTGCCTTCCTGCCCATCCTCAAAAACCTGGCAGAATCCCAAAATGGCATAGCATATGCTGGCAGAAAAGCTGGCGGAATTTCCAAAAGAGAATAGTTTGGGCTGGCAAAAAAGTTGGCAGAATTCCAAAAAGAGGATGGCTTGTGGCAGAATTCTAAAAGGGTATGAACTTTGCTGGCAAAAATCTGGCAGAATGCCAAAAGAGAAAAGCTTGTACTGGCAGAAATTGCTGGCAGAATTAAAGAGTATGGACTCTGTTGGCAGAAAAACTGGCAGAGATCCAAAAAGAGTATAGCTTGTACTGGCAGAAAACTTGGCAGAATTCCAAAAGAGTATGGACTTTGTTGGCAAGCAGCTCTTCATTGGTTGTTTTTGACACGATTTTTCCTGTCGGCGGATTCTGTCAACAAGTGCCACGAACTTCCACATCAAGGAATGGCGTTCCCTCTGTGCCATACCCGGATTGGAGCACAATACGACGACAATAAGAATGTCCAAATCTGTCCCCTTGCCACTTTTGCTTCTGCCGGAGATAGTATACATCCACTCTAGTTACATTGCTACTTCTGGGCCTCCCACCACCTATACAGTTATGCTTCTGGCAAGTATCTATTGTCTGCAAGTCTACCTTGATCTTTCACTTTTAGACCCCTTCCATTCCTAGATGCCTCCTACTATCGGACCGCTTCCATTTCGGAGTCGTTTCCGCTTCTGGGCCATTTGCACCTCGTAATACTCGTTATCACCACGCCCATGGTCTGCCACCCCGCCTTTGAACCCATGACCCCATCGCGTCACTCAGCAAGTTCCTGACAGGTTTCTTGTCGCTCATAGCTTTATGGCTTCTCGACTCTCGACGCCACTGGTTGGCAGCTTTCCGTCTCTCTTTTTGGCGCACTGATGCTCGCATATAGGTCCATTTGCCTGCATGTCAACTTTCGGTCCTCCTCCTTCCACTTTAGGGTTTTGCAGCCTATCCGATTTCGATCCTTCCGCTTTCCTTCCACTTCAGTTCTCTGCATCTTCAGGCGATCTTTGATTCTGGTTCTTTCTATTTCCAGAGCACAATCCTGCTTGTTCACTTCTACTCCTTTTGCTCCTTTGAGAAAAAGTCAAATCAGCCGTAAATGCGGCGGGTGTGTACAGAATGCGGGAAACGAAGATCCCCTAATGGACCGGCCGTTTTCTGTCTGTTTCTTGTTGCCTTACTTTGGTTCTCTAGTTGCCTGCACTCATGACCTATCAGCAGTATAGCACCATATTTTGGCCATCGGCTCCGCCCTCGCTAACTCATTCAAATTTGTCTCTAGATATTTTTGCATTTAATTTCCTTTTGAAAGATGAATGATAATACTTGATATTATTCTGCGCAAATGTACTGTAGCTTCCGGTCTCCACATAGTGTCATTGTCAGTGGTAGAGCCTGAAATTGCATGCACCCAGTCCAAATCAAATGGTAAACTCCTCCTCATACCGTCCAAAAGTACAAAAAGTATTAAAAAAGTATGTTATTGCTAAATTCATCGTTAAATAGTATTTTCTGATAAAATGAGAATTTTCGGCGCCGGAAAATATAGCAACAGAGTGTTTGCAGAGGAAGCTACTTTCGCGCAGAATAATATTTCTAGAGGAAAAGTAATGTAAGCTCGATTCACAAGACAAGATTTTATACTACGGATCATGCACAGCATACAATTTAGCCATTCTCCAGTTTTGTCACTCAAAAGTTGGAGAACACAGGCCCAGTGCCATTTCTGGATGTTGCTTTGGCATCATGTCTACAAATGCGTTACAATACGCGCTAAAATGGGCGGGCGGAATTGGAGATATTTCGGTGAGCAGATGAGCAAGATGTCGACGCATCAAGCACGTTACTGACGGCTCCTTCCAATGGCGCGCGCCCACCGCCATTGTAAACTAGAACAGTGGATAATCTGCTCACACTTATTCATTCCCTAATTTTATATAGTATCGTTCATTTGAACATTGCCAAAGAGTCTCTGACGCCCTCGTGACACAAGAGCAGCCTTTTCATATACTAACTAGATCTGTCCGAGAAGCCTCGTTCAAATAAACCACGGACAAAGACAAGACGGGACGCATTGTATATTACCACCCCAGAAGGCAATGTCGGCCTAGTGCGCTCGTCAAGACCGCCTGCCTGCCTATGGCCTCCACGATGTCCCTTCGCGGTGAGCTAGTCCCATTAGTTAAGCGGCCCGTCCCGCGCCATAGGAGTCTCGTCAGGCAGTGCGACCAACCCGGTGTCAGCATCTACGCAGGGCTTCTTGTTCTTAAGCTGTTCTGTGGCTGCTAACAAAACATCTGAGGCAGTGACAGCCGCTCACCCGAAGCCTCTGTATGGACAAACGGACACAATCATCTGTTTATGAAGTCGCAGCGGGCCTGCAGTCGGGGATAGGATGTACTCAAGGGCCTTCGTTGTAGTAGATGCGTTTCATGAAAGTGTGAAGAAAGGCAGTTCAACATTCCTGTCACAGATTTTCAACCCAGGCAAGAAGTATAGCAACGTCTTGGCAACGTCGCGACCTATAGAAATGACCAATCGAAATTTGAGGGTAGAAGCGAGATAGTATTCATTCATTCATTCATTCAGTTTATTACGCCCAGTGGAGAAAGCTCCAAAAAGGCAGCTATAAGCTCATGCTAATATATCCAGTCTGAAGCTAAGCTGTTATCCATAAAGCCCATAAGTCATTGACATCACGTTTCTGCGCCTCATGGCTATTTCTTTTACAGTCGCGGTTTCTCGTGTATAGTATTCTCGGATATGGACTTGCCTGAGGTCTTTTCCTCAGGTGTTTAGTATCCTATTTTCGGCAGCTAAAGCGGTGTCTGCTAGATCAGGCACGAGTTGTTAATGGGCGGGAAGAGGCTTAGTAGTGGGTTAGTGGCTGGTTAGCGCTGCAATCTGTGCGGTGTTTGTTCTCAAAACGTCTCGTGGCCAGTGCAAACCGGATCGTCGCTTGCACTGCCTTCATGTTCGGTTTCCAATCTGGTCCATCTGACGGTCCCTTCCTCCTAAAGAGAATGAAATGTTCCCTCTCTGCGTTTCAGTACACTGATACATCGGTGGGAGAAACCAGCTTGAGATCACACTCTCTGTCTTGAAAAATTAGCGTACGCTGTAACCGCTAAAATTGAGCCATTAGCGCGTGTTTACAGGCTCATCAGCCTGTTGATTAGCGTGACGGCCTGGAGACGCCCACTAACACCGCCCAATTTTAGCGGTTACAGCGTACGCTAATTTTTCAAGACAGAGAGTATGACCTCAAGCTGGTTTTGCGCATGACAACAAACATCGGTGCCAGAGAGAAGGCGTTGAGAAATGCCTGGAATACGAACTGAAGACGGTGCCACCACAAGACAAAGGCAGCGAAGCTCTGTCATAGAAGAGCAAAGAAGATATCGAAACCAGAATCATGTTTACAATTGTCAAATGCATCAACTGTACATGAACTAGATACCGAGTTGGAATGCTTCCGAATAAGTAAGATGTGCTAGCCAAAGCATATGAAATCTAATAGCGAGAATCGGAAGCCAGCTCTCGGCTTTCGAACCCTTGCTGAGAGTTCCCACATTGCTCACCTCTGCCAAAAGACTGCTCTCAACCTTGATCTGTCTGATCCAAGGGAAACGTTTTAACCATAGAACCAGTATGTGGCAGTGTAATCTAGCTGTCAAATGTTGTGTAGCTTCTTCCTGGCGCAACTGCGCGAGTTGCCGCCGGCGGTGATGACACGGTAGACCAGCTTCGCAGGGCCGACACCGTCACTAGTAGCGCTCAGCTTGAGCCAAGCGACTGCACCGGTGCCGTCCGGGCCCGTCGACGCCGAGCTGGGGGCGTCGACGGCCTCATCTTTCTTCGCAGTGAGCTGGATGGTGCCGCTGTCGAGCACGAACTCTGGGACACCCTGACTAGTGAAAAAGTGGTAGCCAATGTACTCAAGGGCCCGTCTATGCCGTCGACGAGGAGGGCGCAGGCGCGGGGAAGGGTTCGGTTGGCGAGGCGCCGGGGTGGGCAGGATCGATGCGACCCTGGGCGGAGGAGTCCATATTGAGCGGGAGCTGGTGGTGGGCGAGAACGTCACCGGGAGCGCCGTGAACCTGTCCGCGGAGAGTGATCGGGGCCCTGCTTGGGATAGAGGGGCTGAGCGTCGTAGAGGACGGCGAGGGCGCCGGTGGCTAGAGGCTTGGCACCGACGGCGGAGCAGGTGTAGTTCTGGATGCCGAATCCCAGGGCGATGTGAAGAAGCTTCAGGCCATCGGGGGTTGGTGAGTTCCTTGGGGCCTGGGGTTGTTTGTGTTAGTGAGGCTGTTGGGGAGGTGGTGAAAGTTCATTGGAGCCCAGGTGGTGAGAGGAGCGTGTAAATGGTTTCAACTTAGCTGCCGGAGGCGGGCACGGTAGGAGTCTGGAGGTGCGCCTGAGGAGGAGCGCAGGGCATCGGCGCAGCGACAGCAGAAGCCGCCGAGGTGAGGAGGATAAGAATCTTGACAGCATCTTTGCAACTGGTTATCGCTGTGTTTTGTCAAGCCTGCGTGTGTGGGTGCGTACGGAGGTGGGTTGGTAGACAGGGCAGGGATGCAAGATGCAAAACTGAAGAGACAATGTCCTGGATTCTAAGATGTGATCGTGATGGGGATCTGAGTTGACATGGTCGCAAAGGACTGGACTGTCTCCGATATAAGTATCCGTATGTGTAAAATCGAAAGGGAATGGAGGGGAGGGTCTGGTCAATTTATGAATCCAACAACGACGACGACAACGACAACGATAAGAGGACAACCGGACAAGAGGTCAAGAACAGGAGCGGACGAAATGACTAGGTAGTCAGAATTTCGAACGGTCAGAAAATCAACAAGGCGTTCGCCACGGCCAAAACAGCGCACAGGCACAAACGGACAGCTACTACATCGCTGGTACTGACGGCCGAGAAGTTACTAGCCACCAACCAGCCGACAAGAACATCTTGGACAGGAGGCACAAAGACACAAGAGCACAAGAGAACGGCTGGAAAGCAGGACGAAACCATGCAAACGCAGATTAACGGCACCCCCCTTCCCGGAGTAAGGCTCGAAGACGGTGGGTGCTAAAATCAACAACAGGACAAGCCAAGAGACGCAAAGCCAGAAAGTCGACGGCGAAAGCATAAGACACCACTCGACATGGTTTTAGAACCACAAAGCAATTGAAAAACAGATCATGGCCGGGAACAAATGAACCACATGGTCGCCGATCAGGCTAGATGACCCGGGAAAGTCAATATCTAGGCCAACCTCTCGGGCCATGCGTTCCGCGATGAGTGGTTTCTCGTTCAGCACGATTTCTCTCTGCGACTGTCGAAGCCGTTTGCTGACTGGGTATGCTTTGTCCAGTGTGGCATAGCGGACGGCTATGCGTTCTGGATGTGCCGGAGTAGGACACTGACTGGCGGGATGCCTGCTTTTCCACAGGAACTCTAGTACCTCGCCAGTTTTGCCAGTACGGGCTAAGGTTGCAGCCAAGTTCTGCAGAGTGCGCCTCAATTGTCTGCCCGCCGGATTGCGGAAAATCTGCTCCGAGGTCTATAATCGACCGAACGACGATTTCGCTACCAAGGGATGCCGTGCCTCGGGCGACACCACCTGACCCTGTGCGGCGAGCAGGCGGGGTTGCATGAAAGCTGAGAGCCGCCTCGACATGCCATAATAGCTGTCGCATGTCTTTCAAGCGGAAATGATACTCTACAATTTAAATAGTAAAGCATTTCTTGTTATTATAGAATACACAGTATGATCCGAGCAGTAGCCGTCCTGAGTGGCCATCCTCAGCAATCCTAGCTACAAGCGGGAGTTTCGCAGATCCATGTTCATAAGGTAGCTTTGCTTGCTACTGGGGCGGCCCGGCCGCTGAGGGGTTGACTGGGTTTTGCCAGCTGTGGTGCAGAGCACCGGGCGAAACGCACTCGGGCAACGCGTCACTACGGCCCCAACAGCGGGCTCTCGGCCCAAGACATGCCACTGAGAGTTGCGGGCTGCTCGGGTGTTTTAGCAGCCTGTATCCAGCTCTCCACCTGCAACTGCATTGCTTCCTCAAAGCTAGCCTCGCCGCCCTTCATTCTATCCCGAGCCGATGGCATTGGCGCTTGCCAGTAGGACCCAAAGCTGACCCACGTAATGTCGCATATGGCAGGCCACATCCCCAGGGACCGCCCGATCTCAAATCGCGAGCCAAAATACGAGATGAGTCGTTGAATGACGGAAGCTACCTCGCGAAGCACCAGCTGCGTTGCCATATCGCTGCCCTCTGGTGTCCCGCTACCGGTGATGTCAATGGCCACCAGCTCGGCGCGGGTGAGTCGAAACAGATGGTGCAGCTCCGTGGCCAGGCTGCGTCTGCTCGTCTGTAGCTCGTGGAGGTTATACCGGACAATGACGCGTTTGATTAGGCTGGCGGTGGGCAGTCCGTTTCTCGGAGACAAGAATTCCCGGAGGGCGTCCCACCAGACGAGGAAGGTGTTTCTGCCGTAGAAGACAGCTTCCGCTTGGTTCACCAGCTCATCTCCCATGACGGACCTATCCAACAGTGGTAGCGAAGGCGACGATGCCGGGGTTGAAAGTCCCGATTTCTAAGATTGGGTGGACGACAATGTGGCATTCGTCGACAAGCCGCTGGCTCAAAGTCGCCAAGCGTTCTTCGCCAGTGAGGGCGTGCAACCGGTCCATGGTTGCTATGGGTGCTGCGAATGAGCTGGTGAGGAAGGGCAGACGGCGACGCACAAGCTCCGAGAAACGAGAGAAGTGACCGGGCAGGCGACTGCGCCAAAAACCATCTGGATGAAGACGGCTTGTGTGCCATTGTGCGTATGATATACCATTACCTGTGATCTATGCTGTGCATCAATTCCCAACCAGGTACATAGTCCTACAACTAGACAAGATTGGCCACGGCAGTAACTTCCCGCGGCTACTGTTCTGGCGAGTTGCGTACCACACGAAGCGTGTTGGTGCTGTTGGCTGGGCAAACCACCTGGGCGGCGGCGCCGAGCAGCCAGCGTAGGTGACAAAGGACAAGCCGTTTCCTGCCGTTGTTCACCTGTTGTTGCCGCTGGTGGCGGTGCGGAACAGGCTGCGACCGAAGCCTTGTCTAAAGGGATCCGCACCGTCAAAACGTGCTTTCCATTTCGCTTTGCATTCATTGGCTACCAAGGACCAGTGCATGCGACAGCGTAACAGGTTCAGTGCCTGAAAGTGGGCGCTGTCCAACAGTGGACTATAGGACACCTTGGCCAACGCTATTGTGGTATCGCAGCATCCCTGTACTCGCGCTATGAGCTCGTCACGTCGCTCCTGTCAGGGCATCTCTGATGGAGGACGGATTCTATGGATCCAAGCACGCAGCCTCAGCACAAATCTACGGGCACTGTAAATATATATAGACATAATCATAAGTATTATAAATATCAGCTTCTCTCTTCCAGTTCTGTAGATACCAGTGCACAGTCCACCATGCAACCGCGACAGAGTAACGCCCTCCAGTCTCGGCGCACCCAGCCGACTCAGTCGCAACAGCGCGGGCCGCATCACTTTTGGCCCAGATCGAAACCGGCGCTCGGAAACGGCGGCCCGTATGGTCCTCCCCATACCCAGTCGTATCAGGCGAGCGGCGATGAACCAGCGGCCGCTGCACCTCAGCAGGGTGCTCGCACTGAATTTTCGGGTAGGCCACGGAGCCGGGGCAGGTCCCCTACCGTACGGTGACCTCACTTCCCTTATCAGCCCGCTCTGCGCCTAATACTTCTTAGGATGGCCGACGCCGTGCTAGGCGCGCTCCGCCGTCTGAAGCTTCGTACGTCCGCCCCTAGTCCGTCATGACTACTAGCGATTCAACTTACAGATGCAGACCGGAAGACATGATGAACGATGAACCAGTAAGGAGCAATACGACACAGCGGGAACCTCGTGCCCGAGCATGCGCCAGGCCATACACTGACCCGCGACTCTTTCCAGACTAAAATGCATGATTGAGAGGATGCGAGAGAAGGCCCGGAGGAAGGCCAGTCACTCTCCTACCTGCCTTCCGAGTGCCAAGACGGTGCCTCCGCAGATGCCAGATATGAAGATCATAGCCAGGAGATAGAACATCTCCGAACAGAAGTGGAGAACCGCAAGAAGGAGGTGGACACCGTCCGGCAGCAACTAGAGAGCGTCAAGAGAGATCTGAGGCAGCTCGAAGAAGCCAACACGCACCTGCAGAAGATGTACGTGATGACGAAAAAGTGTGATGTAATCGCTAATTCCACATGCAGGACCACCGAGAGTCTAGAAAGTCTTCGCGACCAGCTGTCGCTCCTCCTCAATACCTTCCTGCCCCGGGGACGACCCTTTGCCTACCCTCCGATTCCTAGCGCATGATGTTCCCGGCCTTCGCCTGTTGACTAGCTAGCGTTGGAAAGCTTGAACTGCGTTTCAAGGACATATTTACGAATAGAAAAGTGATCTTCTGTGCTCTCGCGCTTTCCAAAGCCCATTCATGCGATACGTGGTGCAATCGGTCTCTTCTCTCCGGGACACGGTCGCACATTCCCTCTATGCTACTGTACTCGGCGCTGTACTGAGTAAGTGTACCAATTCTTCTATATTGGTTCCTTTTACTTGAGATCTCTCCACGAAGTCTGTAGAAGCCGTGGACTCTACGCGGCTATTCACGATAGCTCTGCCAAAGCAACCCATAGATTTGGACGACGACGGCTGACGCGGGAACTCATGAGTTCATGCAAATGGTCATGAGAATGCTGACTGAATGAAGGCAATTGCAATCAATATTATGCCGGCGACGCTGTAGATTGATTGGCAGAAACTACCATAGTACAACAACCGGAAGTAGAGAGTGCTATGCCGGCTACAACGGGTGAAGCCGCCGCCGCCGCCTGATCTGGAAGCTTCAATGGCAATACATGGACCAGTAACAACAAGCACAATGGCGAGGCCGAAATGCGTCCATTTGTAGATCGTCAGAGGCTTCCTGATAATAAACGACACGATGCCGATCATCACATGCAAAGCGGCGCCAGCACCTGCGGTGATCGAATATGCAATCAAATGGGAACAGCAGGCCAGTTGGCTGACGCTCTCGTTCGTTTCGGAGCCGCGCGACGCCGCTTTCTTAGTCGGAGAGATGAGCGCGTATGTATTAAACGAGTTGAGAGCAACCAGCACAATGTCGAGGATCAAAAGAAGGCCAGTGCCACATAACCAGGTTTTCGGGGTTCATTCGTGGATAGGGCCGGACAAGGTCGCCCATCTATCTCGGTCGACCCAGCCATAGAAGTTGTTTCAGGAACTCGTTGTCTTTCTCGTGCGGTGCTTCTTAGCACAACGCTGCAAGATGTCGCAGAATGCCGTGTGATGGTTTCAGCGCGTATTTTCGGGGCGTGCGCGTTCCCGCCGACTGCGCTGGCTTGGTGGAAGGATGTATGTCTTTATGTTCCGCTCTACCACCCTACACCGAGTAGTTTACGCCACGGCATTGGAAACTCCGCGATTGGACACCTGCAGAGTGCCTCACGGCCGGTAAAGCACTTTGAGCCGTAGGAATAGGATGTCATCCCTATGTGTACTATTCGCACCTGAAGCATGGGGACAGACAATTTCTCAACGGTCTTTCTGTCCCAGTAGACTCACCATGCTCCTCGGTAGTGGAAAAGATATGAGTGGGTGACCAGCTCCAGCAGACGGGAAAGCATATCGACAAGAAGTCCGCAGCCTGTGCGCACAACTATAGTCGGGGTTCAACTTCGCGAATACAGCCACGTATAATATCAGTGTTAATAATCGCCGACCCACAGAAGCAACACGTTCTGGAATCGGAACCGCTTTGCTGTTGCTTTGCTTTTTATTTAACGTCTATGGTGTAGCTCTTGTGTAAGCAAAGAGACGCTAGCTTATGCACTACGGTTATACGTGCCGCCGTTTCGGTTAGCATGATGGGGCGCGTCCGGAGGCGCGCCCACGTTCTCGCCAGGGGCTACTCGTAACAACTTCTTAGCCTGAGCATCCTTCTATTGAAGTCAGCGGGCTTTACGTAGGTCTGATAGGATCTACCCAGGTATCTCCGTATCGCAGCTACGGGCTCGGGGGTCAGCTGAGGCCTGAGGCTGCGGGGATCTTCCTGCAGTAGAATAGGTGAGTCGAGACTTCCGGCGCCCGCATGGCAGTTGATCACAGCGTCTTCGTGGTTGAAGCGCTCGTGGTAGTCGGCGAAGTCTCCATGGTGTGTCCTCGCGGCTAGGAGATATCCTAGCCGCCGTCGTTACGTCAGCTATAACTCATTGTGCAATCGGCTGAGCGGAATAACTGCTCGGCGCGATGCCATTCCCCTTCTCGGAAATTCACGGATCTGGCGTAATTACGATTGAAGACCACCAGAGAAGAGGTCGCGCACCGAGGCATGAGGAAAGCCCGACGATGTGGCATCGGTCGAAATCCCGGTTATAATGCGCGAACTTGTCAAATTGGCGTGTATACATATCATGAAAAAGGGTATCAGCTGCTGAAATTGATTGATCTTCTATGCTGTGGTTGTTTAATGGTAGAATTTTCATGAGGCAGTGGTGGGTGACCAATCCGCTATGTTGACCAACTCGCTATGCGCCCACGTTAACTACAACCTCACCATGTATAATCTTTTGGCTCTCAGCTACTATTAGTGGGAGTCTTCCCGTCGCGTAGGGAAAGCAACCGCGTCGTTATCGACTGATATAGCGCCGTTGTAGGCAACCAACCGACAGTGTTGGCAGGTAGACGACCGACTTTGCCAGGCGTACCGAGGCTCTTGATCCTGTCCACGAGCTCTTGCACCGTGCGGAAGTTCTCCAAAGCAGACAGGCAGAGTGCAATGCCAGCAACATATGGAGCCGCGAGAGAAGTTCCACTGACTCTCACCGGATCCTCGTCTCGCTCGAAATGGTAAGAACGTCCTTCCCCGGGGCTAGAATATCTATCATGTCTCCATGGTTTTGATTCTTTCATGTATTGCCAGTTTTTATCAATGGCGCTGACCGTGAGAGCGTTGGGAGCTGAGGCGGGATTTACCCAGTCAACTCTTTCCGAGCCGTCATTACCCGCCGCGGCGATAGTAAGAACCTGCCGAAAGGCAGCCTCTACGGCTCTGTTGATCGGTGAGATGCCGTTAGGATCAGGGCCGCCGTCTTCGATGTCGTTAGGTCTTATATTCGGGAAACTTTGGCTTTCTTGTTCTGCACTTACCCAGTGACACATTGATAACAGCTTTGCCGACTCGCCCACCCTTGATGATATCATCAACGGCCCAGTTTAAGCCGTTGAGAATTGAAGAATGTAAGACTGCCTATTTTCCGTGAAATTCGAACATCGATAATTTGGCGGATGACAAGCGTAACGGCCTCACCTGCTGTTGTAGCGGCACCCTACAACGATAATATCGGTCTTAACAAGACACGCTCGAAAACTATAACGAGCATAGGGACGAGTCGTATGCCCTATTTCAGAGGCAGGGTAGAGCTAGACAATGCCAGTAAGGAAATCGCCAATAAAAGCTTCACGATGATCTAGTACATTTAATTGGAAAGGCGAGGAGAGTGAAAAGCGGGATTTGGCAACGCCTACGGCTTGAAAAGAAAATACAGCAAATATCGAGGCAAACTCGCAGAAGCCGTATTTTGGGATTGGAATCAACCAGCTTCCAATCCGTCAATCACATGCCGGACCCAGATACACAAGTTGGAAACCTCCAAGAATTTGGTAGACGATTACTACAACCTACAACCCAGTCCACGTTTCGAGACGGCCGCTGAAAGATACTGGTGTATAATAATCGCACGACGCTATCGTGCTGCCAAGGACAGCAAAGAAAAGCACATGTTCAGTCGCCGAAAGTTTTGCTAAAAATATTTACCGGCCAAGGTTAGGCAGGGCCTGTCGAGAAGGAAGAAGCGGAATAAATGGAAAACCATCATGCACCAACAGAATTTCTGGGAGCAGCTTATGACCTTGTTGTGGGGTGTCGGCGTTATTCTTCTGTCCGCAGAAATCCAGAATGAGCAGTGAGTTCGTCTCTCCAAGGATGACCAATATTGGTGGCTAACGCAGCGCACGACGACTGAAAATCGAGGATAGGGCTGCACTGTTCGCGAGTATCGCAGCGAGACATCCAAACTTGAAACAGGATATCACAGCCCTCACGGAAATCTTAACATACTTTGTCTACAACTAGGCCTTGCCGGTGTGGAAGATACCTTTGGAGAATTTGTCTGAAGAAGATATCGCTACAAAGGACTGCGGGAACTGCTCGATTGTGTCGATATCACTTCCCAGATTGCGGTTGATAGTGGAAACACAGCAACGCTTCCTGCCCAGTGAACGAGCACCGCAACTACAGCCAGCGTGTACCTCACCACGTTGCCATCGAAAAGGGACGGCCCTTCGCCGTGTCTGGCCGCGAAGCGCAGCCAGTTCGAGTGCCGTATCAGCATGTTCGAGGAAATAGCAGCGGCCAGCCAGTGTCGTTCCACATTGCTCCAGGACGAACGAGGAACTGGCAAGCCGGGCCACGTCTTTGCCGCGAGTGTGGGTGTAATAGTTTTGTGACGACGTCGGATGGATGTGTCACCTTCAACATTGTACAGGATTCCACCACGTGTGCATCGATTGGTGGAGGAACAGAGGACTTTGGATCGACCCATACGGCGTAAAAACATCTCAGCGGCCAGGGACAGAAGATGCTTCCTTGGCTTCGTCTCAACCTGCTTGAACATTTATCCTCTTTACTATCAGGAATCAGAATCTTGACAAGAAGGGAATAGGAAACGGGACGACAGGCTCGCACATTATATCTTCCAGGCCTGGCACGGAACCACCCAGCAAACATCCTACGACGGTGGAGGCATTGGGTCGCTGCACCCTTGCCTGGTACCAAATGGTATTTCGGAAGAACTTTGAGACTAGGTATCGTCTGTGACAAAATCAGTGGGAGTAGACGGCCTACAGCCATCCCGAAGCAGCCACGCGTCTCGCCGAAGCTCTCAAGCCATTGACGCCGGGCGAATTCCGATCTTTCGTTTCACGGTGAGTACACACCAGCTACGCACCAAGAACATCGGCATATAATATACGCATCGCAACGAAGCGAATACGCCGAGGCAACAAACATTTGAACGAGGATGTCAGGCTTGAGCGAGTGCGTCAACAACAATCTTCGGCCACTGCCCTGGACGGTGGATGTGCAGACGCAAACGGATCAGTTGATGGAGGTAGTTTTGGACGCAATTCACGAGCTGACACCGCGAGCACGGCCGCTGGCCTACGCAAAGCGTTGGTGGACAAAAGACTTGACAAGATGCCAAAGCGCGACAGAACGAGAGAAAATTTCACCAAGGCTACGTATCGCGTGATGAGAAGATGCGATCAATTAAGCCGCCGGTACGGGGCCGACTTTATGTCCTAGTGCGCCGAAAACATCAGCACTCTGAATACTGCTCAACGGACGACAATTGCTTTCCAACTCGTATTGACATGGTATGTTCTATCGATGGGGTCCGTGTAAGAAGATATTGACCAATCTGTAGGATAAAATATATCCTCTGCCAATTAGGCGAACACCAAAACATTTCAAGGAAAATGGAACGTCACCCATGCAAGCCGATGTTTGACTGGTTAGTGTTGCTTGCCCTCTAGTGTGCAGCTGAGGCAGGGCTTGCTGAAAGGAGTGGAGATCCGCTACGCGTGCGGCTGGTTGGTGTGCGGTCCCAGGTCAGCAATAGCGGCTCACTCAAGTGAATATAAGATCAATATATATTTGCAACCTTCATTTTACCTGTGACCGACCCGGATAGCTACATTTCAGATGCATGACTAGCATTCAATTACTGATATGAACCCGATTTTCTTCCATCACCCTTTCAACAGTACATTAATGCAGCGATGATATTTTCAACTTGCAGCTCAGCCCAGTATGAAAGACAGCCTCATCTGCTCCTCGCTCATGCTGTCGGAACTTTGCTGGTGCACTGGGTAGCTTGGTATGATGGGCGAACCTGAATGCTGCGCCGAGAACTCACGCTCCGCGTCGTATCACTGGTAGACAGAAGCTTCCGAGCACTGGTAGACAGAAGCTTCCGAGCGGTGCTCGTGGTGATGTTATTTCGATGCTTTGATGTTGAATGACAGCAATTTTGCATGGTAATGCTGTGCTCAGTAATGGCAATGCCTGTATCATGCCTTCCCGTGTGCCGGTTCGGCAGCAATACTCCACCCTGACGGGGTCCTGCTTCCGGTGCCAAGCGAATTGGATGCAGGAACGTACGCGCATACCACCAATTGTTCACAGAGTTATCGCTGCGACCGTGTAACACCCAAGTACCAATCCTGGGCCTGTCATTTGCCTACCGCCGAAATGAGATGTTCGATTTGAGCCCCTTCTTCAGATGTGATAGGCTTGTGGTTCAAGGATGACTCCAGATTCTGGGGGTAGCGCTTGCGGCATTGCTTTGCTGTTTTTGAACTTTTTCTCAAGTGGGGAACTTGTAGGATTGACCCACAAACAAGAGAGATACATCCTCAGTATCATCTCTTCTTCTTTTCGGTGTTGGTTCCGATGCGAGCTCTGCTTCACCGGGCAGGGTAGCTTCTTTACCGTCATTGGGCTCTTCAAGTTGCGACTGCTCAGTAAGCCCGGCCAGCCCGTCTTCTGATAACTCAGCATCCGACTTTCCATCACTATGCACTTGTTCGATTGTCCCAGGTGGGGAGGAGACTATTATTTGCAGCGTTTTCAGAGCAGCGAAGCTAAGAATCCTTGGCTTACCGAGATCTAGCGTGCGGTGGATATCTAACTGCTTGAGGTCGTCTTTTGCACCCTCTAATGTCGCGAGTTTCTCGTTATACCGAATCCTTTCTAGCATCATTGCATGGCTCTCTGTTGCAATATGAGCTATTTCGTCATCTCGCATGTCCAATATGGTCTCTGATGGAAATAACGCCGGCAGTCTGCTGATCAGACATCGCTCCACAGCCAGCACACTAACATCGTCGATAAACTTCTTGCTTGCGAGCTTTGGCATATGTTAGCGAGCTGATACACTTCGAGTAGATGGCCCATGGGCAATTCCTTAGTAGTACTGACCTTATAATAAGCTTCCATATAGTCTACTGCAAGTTCACCGCCATAACGCTCCATATCGACTTCGATATGTTTTCGCAGTTGATTGAGGACTCGGGTGGGATATATGCTGGTCTGATGCCCGCTAATAAACTGGTCGCGCCCTATCGCCTCACAAAATTGGGTTTCAAGCTCTTCTGGCGTCTGTCTTCCTGGACTTTTTGCACCGTATCTGTCAAGTAATGATTATATGTTATCGGATGGCTTTCGATGTGCGGTGTGCAGCTCCGTGAACTTCACCTCAAGGTCGCTCTTGAACAATTCTAAAGATCCACGCACGATGGACGAAATACCGGACGCCGTCTCTTGCACCGTAACGTGGTCCACTATGAGCTTCACAACGTCGTTTACGACTCTGAGGATTTCTGATATGAGATCTGAAGCGATTCGACGCCAAGGAGTACATTGCTCAACGAAGAGCTCACCAATAACCATGGGATTGAATGTACCCGGCAATTCGCGGCCTCTGCTTCGCTGAATTCGTTCTTCGCGACATCAACAAAATCAGAACGGGACACTTCGTCCGACCCTAGCTCTTCCTCGTCGGAAGAGGTATCGACAATAATCCGTCGCCTACCCTGCTCCTCATGGTGTCGCTAAAGCCCACCAACGTGTTTTGTACTCGCGCCCGAAGCCGTTTGCGATACCCGTCAGCAGTCTTGCGCTGCCAAAGAAAGAGTCATTGTATACTCCATCAACAGCTGCCTTCATCAGCAAAGTGAATTCACGGCTCACTTGAAGAAGATACCGCCGCTGCTCTGTCAAATTTGTACGCGGGGGTCCAAAATGCTGGAGCTGAACTTTTGTCGATGATATTTCTAACTCCATATCTTGAATGAGGGCAGGAAGCTGCCTCAAAATCTGATCTTTCAACACAGCGCTAAGTCTTGGCTTCAAGGCCTTCACCCCCAGTTGTGCTGGATTAATTTTTGTCCAAACTCCGGATCGGAAGAAAGCTTCCTCAGCTTCATCTCGTTCCGCGGACGAGGCGTCCCGCATCTGGTAATCTCGATTTTTGAGAACGTGCCAGCCTAGACGAAACGCAACGTCGTCGTTCTGGGCAAGCTTTACAAACGCAGCCTCGCTATCAGATCCAGCATCCAGCGTATCTGGCTTCGTGATTAAGCCTAGCGTGCGAATTCCATTTGGATCCAGCTCGAGCCATTTCGGTTATTTCTTGTAAGGCGAAGTCATTCTTGGCTGATACAACGGCGAGAATGATGCTTCGAGGGTTTCTGACGTAACCGCGCACCATTTTGTGGACGACTTTGGCGTCTTTAGTGGTCTGTTCCCGGTTTCCCGCACGGAAAAGGCCCGGAAGGTCGACCATTGTCAGATGTGGCTGGGACGGTCCAGACAACTCCACACGAAGAATATCAGTGCTGAATACTTTGAAGTCAGATATCCCCATGACACTTTGGCTTCCTCGACGACCTTTTGTAGGTCTGGATTTGTGACGTCTATTTCCGCGCGAAAAGCGTTGAGTTGCCGTCGCTCGTCGGCTGATCTTTCTGGACCGGGATGGATGGAGATGTTTACGGTCTTTGTCGCTTCGCGGCGGAGAATCAGCTCGGTCGCAAATCGTGTGCAGAGATTATCCTGGTGGGGAACGTTAAGCCAGAGATGGCTTCGAGAACGGAGCTCTTTCCTGCTGATTGATCGCCGCAAACTACTATTTGCGGAAGGTCCACATATCGACTGACACCTTTCGACCTGAGCCTGTCAATTATGTCGAGAGATTCCGGTGATCTTCTGATTGTAATGCTTCCATATTGATGGTGTTTGTGTAGGCAGAACGCAACTGTGGCCAGGGTCGGTCAGACCGGCGGTTCAAATTTATAGCTACCGCAGCAAACTAGTTGATTCCTAGTGCAAAATTGTGGTTGACAGACTTGGGCCAAACTTTATGTCGCTGCGACTGCTATTGGTCAGATGACCAGGTTTAATTCCCCAGGATGGCACTAATGCGTTACGAAAGCCCGAAAACGTCGAGAAAAAAAGATTGAAGGCGATCAAGAAGGTCCATGGCTCAACACTGCAGGAAACTAGTGCTGACACGCAACATCAGCGTCAACCCCGCTACTCAGCGCCTTTGAACGTGGCGAGCGTGAGAGCCTTCAGCTCGTCCACTGAGGGTTCTGTTAGGTTATGGGCGAGTAAGTGTGTATGTAGATGGTTTCAGTAGAACCGTCAGTAGGATCATTCATAATGTACCTGAGTATCATAGTTGGTATGGCAGAAAAACTGCATCATGCAGTCAACGGCAATCAGGTGCTCTCCTCGAAAGTTAATGGTATCCAAGTCTTCGGAATCTGTACGCCGCGGAGACTGCGTCCGCCAGGCAATGATCTGAGCTCAGCTGCTGGCCCTGTCTGGTGCGTCTGTACATCCCTGCGCTCACGCCTGGTATTACCCAAGCGCCCAGACGCGAAATCCTATAAACATAACGAGTCATGCTTCCGAACTGTCTCATTTGTGCTAGGGCTATCTATTACCGGTACACTGCAAACTTCCGAACAGTACTTTTATACTGTATTAATATTTAAATATTTATAATATTTACAACACACTCCTATTAACTCTTCATGGTCCAAGCGCCGCAAATGTCTTTCGCAGTGCGTCTAAGAGTGTTTCTGTTCGTTGCTCTAGCTGCGGCACTAGTCGTCCTCACCTACTCCAGCGCCCATTCTACGATTGTACTTGAGTTGTCAGGAGGTATGATCAAGACATCTCGGTCAGCCAAGTGTGGCATTTTACAGGTCTGGACGAGCAGAAGTGACTGCCAGGCCAGTTTCTCGTCCCATTTTCGATCTTCGCTGCTCTTTGGGCACGAGCATGATCGCCGGTTTGCAGACGGTGCATTCTCCTTGCGACTATGACCTAGCTGATCTTGATGGCCGCTTTCTTGGCTTGCCCTCGCGGTCTCTATCCGCTGAGAGGCTCATAGGTTGTACAGTGGCTGCGGAGGAAGCGATAAAATAGGACGAACCGATGTACTGAAAACCAAAGACCGCCCTCACCCGTCATAGCTTGTTCTTCGGCCCACGTCCGCTTCATCTCTGCATCCGTCCAGCTCTTGGTACAGAATCATCCAGGTTTAGCGCCCACACGTTATGTGGGGAAAGATCCCGATTCAGCGGCCACACATAGCCTAAACTGATTTTTTTTAATCCAAATTACTGGACGGTGAAACTGAACTGCCCTATACCGTGAGCTGTCAAAGTGCAATGCCTTTGCCGCTGTCTTCACTGATCATTCTCTACTTTTTGCCGCAGCCATTGCCCGACAACCTAAACTGTGGCCTTCCTCTTGTTGTTGCTTTTAGGCTCTGCAGTCTCGTTTGATGCGTTCGTGCGTCGCTACCCTCCGCTAACGAGAAGCTCTCACCGCCGCCAGACTGACCCGATATTCCATGCTGTCAACATGTTTGGAAGAGAGAACAAAAGAACACCGGTGGTTAAATCTCGGCGCTGGCGCTGATGGAGTCAGAAAATGACTGCCGATATCAACAGCCAGTCAGAAACAGCGTCGCATTTTCTTACCTGGATGGTGCTGTCGCCAAAGGTACGCCGACTGACCGACGCGCAGGTGAGCAGGCGGCACATGGACGACATCTCGGGCACAAAAGGCCGCTAAAGCCTGTCATGGGCCCGCAAAGCCCTCAAATGTCTCATCTTCAACATCATGTATTCTCAAAATATATCTACGACGCTAGCACGCATAGCAAAAGTCGCCACTCGTCTACCTAGCAATAGCATTCCGCCCGGCAAGCAGACCCCGACATGCAGGACAAAGACCGCGGGCCGATGCCCCTGCTTGAGGAAAAACGAGGAATAGGAGAAACGAAAATATTTCCAGGAGTCTCCAAAGTGTCATGCGCAAATTAGACCATCTGAATCGCAAATACGGCGTCCAAGTATATCTATGCGCCAGAGACAAGAGATTCTACAGTATAGCTCATCACCGTCATTCCATCCCACAACTCTTGATGTCGTAAGTGTTGCGATCTTCAAACAGCTCATATGCTCATTAAAACAGAGTCAAAGTTATAGGCCACTGCGCAGGAATCCAGCGGACTTTGACAATGGGAGTGGCTAGTGGTGCGCAGGATGCGATGTCTACGTAAAATCTGGACCCCGCTGAGATGGTTTCCACTCAGCATGAACTGTTCTGTGGAGGACGCTGTTGGCAAACAAAAACGGGTTACTGACTGGACTGTCAATATTTTCCTCCTTACATTATAGCCCAGATTGGACACTTATTTGAGATCAAGCCACTGTCGATTGAGAGAATGCAAGAGGGTAGCAGATCGAATGCAGATGTCTTGGGTTTTGAGTCTTGTGTTTACTTACTGTAGCTTTCACAAGCCCACACTTGACACCTCCGTGAGTGCTTGGCAGTTGGCCGGAACGTTCTGGACCGATAGTAGTTGCTTCTCCCCCTTTCGCAACGTTATGCCCTCGTTTCTGCAGAGCTATGAGCAGTTTTGCAGCCTGAGAATCTGCAAATGAAGCCGCATACCTCTTGATGGCCGTTTCAAGTCACAAGTGGATCTGTTTCTTCTACAGCAACAATACCAGTCTAAACAGTACTGCATGTCCAACAGTCACTTGCGTGGCTCGAGCTAAGCTGCACACCTCGAACTGTAGGAGCGAGCTGCGAGCTGCGTAACAGGTGCCATTGATTGTCATGATGGAAGTGATAAATGCCTTCCGCAGCGTCATGGAGTCTGGCATAAAGCCTCGTCCCTAGATCGAGGACTCGCTGCGACAGCTATGCGTCAAGAGCCAAGGTACAGGTCAGATCTGGCGACGATACATGTATGTCGAGACCAGCTGTGTGGAGATCGTGAGAGATAAATCGTTGATTGCGCACTCTCCTCATGTGCTTCATTTCATTTGTTTTGTAATCGGTCCTTGGCTACTGGACGCGGTACAGCAGCGGAGAACAGTAGCGGAGAGAGATCTGCTCTACTTAGTTTCTGGGTCCCATCGTATCTTGTTTTCACAGCTTCTCCTTAATTTCGGCTTCATGCGCCATATATAACTACCCATGGGCCTGCGTACAGAAGAAAAACTAGCAACCTATGCCCCTACTGACTGGCCAGCCTCCCAACTTCTACATGCCTCCCTAACCTCGACATTGTACTGTTCCACCTTGCGCTGCAATTGGTCGACCGTTTCTCGCAGGGCCGGTACAAGTTCCAGTAAAAGCTTGCATTTTTCACCTTCGGCGTTGATGTCACGTCGCAGACAAATTTTCTCGTCTTCGAGTTCTGCGATGCGCTGTTGTGGTGAGGCAGCCACTGCCTTGCTCGGAAGCTTCCAAAGCTGTAAAGCCTCAGTCTTGCCACCTAACGCTTCGATAGCGAAGTCGATGGAGTCAGGAGAAGATGGGCGGCACATCCTCAGATGCTGGCCTTCTGGAGGCGGTGACGTTGTTCTTCGCATTGCAGTGAAAAGTCTCTCTGGCCGGGTGAAATCTGAGACAAGAATCCCGCAGCTTGCCTGGAGCCGCCTTCGTACTCTAAATACAACACTCTAGTTCGGCTCACCAACGCCGAGGACCATGCTCTAGAGCGATGACAGTCACCCCAGAACTTGTCCGAATATTGGCCAGTGCTTGGCCGCTAACAATTCACAGTGGCAATACTAAGCAGGATGGCAATAACTAGCTGAAACATATCACGAGCGCCGCGGAGGTTGTGGCGCATTGAGGTTCAGCTTTGGAAGTGCAAACATCACGGAGCGGTTGCAGACTACACCGTCTCAAAACGGTGTACTCTTTCAGATCTCATAGCACTACGTCACTCACGATCCCAATCCTTGGATTTACCGAAACGGCATGCAAGGAGACGTTCTCGACATGAGGTTGCAAGGCGGCTTTCGGCAGCTGCAAGTGGACAAAGCGCACTAGGTCATTAATATCACTTTGTGCGCAATAAATGGACATTGAAGTACTACACCGCTACTGGAAGTGTAGTCTACTATCTGCCTGACATATATAAATTGGGAGCAAGTTTCAACACTGATACGCACTCACCTATATTTTGCTCCTCAATCCACCATGCTGAGAAGTGCCGTCATCAAGCACATAATCTGCCTTAGATGTCGAAAGATCGCCGAGGCCATGTCGACAGACGACCCAATAGATTTCGAATTCTACAAAATCGGCCTCAATCTATATTATTGCGATAAATGCGCCAAGGAGGTTGGATGGTGGACGGCGGCCGGCGCTGTCTTGATGGATGAGCTACCTAGTAACAGCCTGAGCGAATAAAGCAGCAGCTTTACTCAAAATTCACAAGGAGAAAGAAGAGCAACAGCCCGGGATCAAGTATAGAATCGCCTCACTGGAGAAATTCGGGAAGTGTATCAATAGAGAGAGCGCCTAGGTATTATATTATACTGATAGCGTCCAACTGAGAAATTTGGAACTGAAACAGCGCGTGCTCCTTATACAAACGAGCGGCACAGGCGCAAATAACCCACACACTAGCCCGCAATGCTCGTGCGGTGATAATACTAGCTGGTAGCCTGAGGAGGAGGAGGGTACGATCTGCTGGGTCGAAACAGCTGGACTCTTTCCATTTGCTTCGGCTCGGTGCTCATTCGTAGTCATCTCGTGCGAAGTTAGATAGACGCATTGAATTGTCGCCGCTGCCGGGCGCAGGCGGCTCTAGCCTTCGAGTACTTGAAGTCAGGTGCGAAACCTGTCCAAGAGTCCTGCCATCATTCTAGTAGGCGCCACGATTTGCAAAGTAGAAGTGGATACAGCTAGCGCCGATGCGACACATCTGCTCAGAAAGTGGCCGCCGTCGCGACGCGACGCGCCCGGTTGGATACGCAGCAAAGTGATGGAGGCACACCCCACCGTAGACGACGCCACCGTTGTGTCGGCAAATTCTGCCAACGCTTGAGGTTGTCGATGGGCCGACTTCCACTCGACGTGGACCAGACGTCCAAGTTAGGCCTCCCGTTGGCTCCGAGATGCTTCTGACAGGCTCGTGGTGTAAATGAAAAATGATGGGGCGAGTTGGTGATCGTCTTCGTTGGAGAAACATTCTTGGTTTGGATGCTGGTCATCTTGGTAAACGCATACATCGCGAGGTGCAATCGTGACCCATTGCGAGACTTGGCGGCGATGTTGTGGAATCATCGAGACAAACAACACGTCAAGGAGCTTCAACCGCTACGGAAGCTCTGCATTGACTCATGATCTGCAGCATGTAAATAGCTAGCGTAAGGCAGATTGGCTAGTGGACACTGATACAAGCATCGCGGGACCACACACTCGGACACGCGAGTTAGGCCGGTCACAACCATTTTCCTAACTCGAACAGGGTGTGAATCTTGTCACCGGCGATTGAGGAGGTCAACATCCACAGTGGTAGTTTGACACATATACATATTCTTTCCGCCTCTTCACATCTTTGGCCAAGCTTCTGCTTTACCCTCCCCACGTATCAGGCGCAATGGCGACCCTTGAACCAGTTGAGTACGATCTTGCGGCCCATTCTTGCTCGTGCGGTTGCGAATCTTGCGGTTATGTGAGTTTAGAATTATCTAAATTCCATTCTCTCAAGCAAGACTAACCTTCATCATAATTACAGACCTTCCAGCGCGGCTTGTTTACCGCCCACACCAGCGACCCTGCTTGGTATGCAGCAGCCTACGACCACGCTCCCAAGCTTGGCCGTATGATGACAGATGTGTTTGACGATGAGACCTACGAACCAAACTCCATCATTACGCCTCCGTCACTAGTGAGCTCACAGAGCGCCAGTTCTTTCGGCAACAACCGACTACTCAGCGCTTCCAACCGTCAGCAGCTATCTGCGCTCCAAACCCCACCCCTAAGGCATCCGTGGTCCGTCACCTTTCCGGGCTGCTCTACTCATGCGCCGATCCAGTCGCTGGACTCGAGTGGCTCTCTCATCTCTTGTCAAAGACTTCAAAACAACAACCACGGCCTGTATGCCAAACTTGAGCCTGACCCCTGACTCCCAGAACAATCTCACCGAGTGACACCATGGTTGACTTCATCGAAGAGGACTTCGAGTCAGACTTCGGACTTTTTCCAGAAATTGCTACCAAATTCGATCTTGAACATTATGGCAAGGCTAGCCAAGAGACCAAATGGGACAAACACCCCTTCTCGTGGACTCAAGCGGCAAGCAGCAGATCCATCGGCACATCACGATACAGCTGTTCAACTGCAGAAGTACAATGATCAAAGTCGCCGACAGCCTCAAGATATTAGTAGATGGCAACCACGTGGTGTCAGTAGGAAATCACCTGTTTTGAACAGCAAACCTGGACCTCGCCGATGCGATTTCATCAATCCTGATACGGAACAACCGTGCCGCAAAGCTTTCTCCCGACCCAGCGATCTCATCCGACACAAAAAAGCGTTCACGACAAACGAAAGCGCATAATTCAGTGCGATCGTTGCCCAGTGAAAAAAGTTCAGTCGCGTCGATGCGTTGAAAGACACTGCCGCAACTGTCATCCAGAAATGCATCGCTACTGAGCAATCTGATGACGATAGGTATGCACGGCCGGGTATCGCACCAGCTCCTTCTTTCGAACATCCATTGCATTTCTTGATTCTCTCAATTCAGGCGTACCGCAGGTCAGGATTAGCTGATAGCACGACACAGTCAGTTGTCAACGGGATCGCTGGGTTAGCTATTTAGTTCCAAGCAGGCGGTGACTTACTCGTTCTCGGCGCAAGAATTACACAACGATGAATCACCGGTAGCTCACCCTTATATTACAGAACAGTGATCGCAAAGCTTGAGTGTAGGTATTAATATAGTCGGTATAGCCTATTAATACAATCACTATCTGATAAGCAGCACCCTGAAGCTGGACACGTTATGAGTTATAACCCGCGTATATGGCCATTGCACGCCGTTTGTGACCTGCGACGAGGGCCAGAAACACTAGAAGCTGGTTCTAATTGCAAACCCTGGCTCTGCTAAAACTGAATATCAATTTGGGCACAAACGTTCTATAGACTCATCAGGCGGAACTGCAAGCACCCAGATGAAAATGCCGTAGCGTAGTAGCGGACGAGTCACGAAGTAGACTACAGAGGAGGTGAGAAGGTGTCGAATGATCCCCGATAGAAGAACATATGAGGGCTATAAAATAACAGACGAACGTCCGGCACGGGGCTCGAAGATGAAATATTTCTGTGTATTTTCGAGTGCATATTTACAGTACATATCAGAATGAAGCGGTGTTGGTTTCTTACAAGCTTTGCTTGTCTTTCGCATGGAGCATTGGCGATCCCGGCAAATTGCAGCTCCAAGGTGTCGCAAGCAGGCTTTTTCACCTCCGTTCCACCATCCCTATCAACAGCCCTTGCAAAGCTTCTGAGCAATTCGACGACAAAGCTTACTGCTACAAAGGAAATTTTACCAGTACGGCTGGTTTCGGTTTGGGCACTTTCGAAAAGTGGGCGCGTGACTTTGCAACCAAGCACACGAACCTCTTACCACTGAAAACGGTGTTTACAACAGCGCATATACCCAGGGCACGCTCGCGTGGGATTTTCATTTGCATTGGGACTCATTCAGCAAGAGTTGCAGTGGCCAAAGAGTTATTGACCCCGGAACATGTTACGCCGTCCTGTCAGACATCGAGGAGGAATGCCATGGCTACAACCATGGAGGGACTATGGCGAAGGATTGTGTTATTTACACATTTGGGCCAAGCTGGAGTAAAGTTCACTGATGTAACCTCAAACTGAAAACGCATGTAGAAATTTTAATTCGATTCTTTCTCGTTTTCTTCTTTCAAATTCTTTATCCGATCAGTAATAAATGCTTTTGTGCGGCTGATTCGCTTTGATACATCAACAGCCAGCTTCGTCGTCTTGCATTGTAGCGACGCCAACTTGTCAACTATTAAAGAGAACCCATTGGTCTTCAAAGCTCGTTTCTGGCGCAGGAGCTCAGTCCGTGCTTCCCCATAGATCTTGGATAAAATTTGATGTATCTCTTTGAGAGATGCTTCTTTTGGCATTTTTATAGGCGACAGTTCTCTCTGTTTCCATTTTTAGGAAACTGAGGTCCTCCTTTCAAGTGGCATGAGTAGAAGCGTAGCAATCTGACGCATCATCGAGGCGTCCACTTCTGCCGGTGTGCTGTGACCAGAAGCTTCAGAATATGCTGCAACTATGGCATGAATACCGCAGTCATAGGTATCGCCGTTATGTTATATGATGGGAGATGTATGTGTAATGTGTATTCGGCCACGCCGTTGAGGCCAAACCCTCCTGCCAAGCTCCTGGATATGGCCCTCTGCCTCGACCCTGTGCTTCGGGTCGGGAAGGAGTCGAATACCGTTACAAAATCAAGACTTGCGCCAGCAATAGCCATGACCCAGTGGTTGCCATTAATATGAATCGGTATCAGAGTTTTCGCGAGCCCAGGTTTGGCACATAGGATTTGTGTCTCTTCAGCGCCAGCGAGTCGACAACGCCAACATCGTCGTAGGAGTGTTCCAGGATTTGCAGCATTGCGAAGATGATTTCGTTATTGAGCCACGCCTGGCGACTCTCCAGCAGTTTGAGTGAATCGTCAGTGATGGGGAATATTTTGCGCGATGGAGGGGCGGCTCGTTGCCCTCGTCAGAAGAAATATCCACGAAGTCGCCAAAGTCGCTAAAGTCCCTTGATTCAACTGGTCCTACCAGACCTATTGAGCCTAATGGGCCTATGCCGGCATCGCAGGACCCTTTCACCAGCAACTGCGCTTGTTTCTTGATCTTGTTGTTGCCCAATCAAGTTCTCGGCCGAAGATGATCTCTTTAATTCTTGGTCCGGCCGAACCTGGATTTGAGCGGAGATGCCGGTAGCGTGTGCGCGCATGATGTGGGTGCCCAGTGTGGCTAACAGACAGACCGTCTGACAGACCGTCTGAAGGTGGTCTGGCAGACCGCAGTCAGACCGACCGACGATTTTCACCAGACCGACAGACCGCAGCACTCGGCCGGTCTGAGTCGGTCTGAGTCGGTCTGGGTTGGCTGAAGTGGGACATTATACGGCGTGTTTAGTGCTCCGCCACACACATAACCCGCAAGCGGCACGCTCTGAAATATGTGGATGAATGCCTCTCGAAGCAGGCGCACGCCACCGCATTATGGCTTCTAGCAGGACGTCAAGCCCAGTGTCCATACGCCAGTCTCTTGCATCTTATCCACCTTCAGTCGGGCCTGATGATGAGAGTTCGCCAGCCACGCCAGCCACGCCAAAAGCGACGACGGACGAGACGGACGCTACGAATTGCGAGCTTGACATCGATTGGCATAACATCTGGCACTGTGGAAAAGGCTGGTTGGCGCCAAACGGCGACCCCGCCACAAACGGGTTGTCGGTACAAAGATCAAAGAATCATGGATTTACAGGCATGGCGCGAATTTAGAGCACAATGGGGTGCGCTACTGGCTTTGTCGCATCTGTCACGAAAAGAAGAGCTATACGACAGCTCTTTACGCCTCATCAGGAACATCTCATGCCGCTCGGCATCTGCTTCGGCAGCACCAGATCACAGAGTTTGGTGAAAGACGTCTAGGTTTGAGAACTCCATTCACCTTGGCAGCATCGTCAGCATCAGCATCGTCGCAATCCTTGCCACGACAGGGCAGACTAGGCTTTCAGCTCGCCTCACGCTTTGACGAAGCAGCATGGAAGCCCGCTTTGTGGACTGGGTCATTCTTGAAGATGTCACACTCGACAAGCGTCTAGCGAGCGGCTTCGGTGGCTGATAGCGAACGGCGGGGAGCTTGCAAGCCAGATGCTTCCCGGACATCATAGCACGGTCTGTTCGTGGATCCGTCAGACATTCGAAAGCCGACGACAGGTTATCTTCAATCTTGTCAAGAACTCAAAGAGTGCTGTTCATTTAAGTTTTGATCTATGGACGGCTTTAAATGCGTTTAATTACTTGGGGATCGTCGGACATTATGTTGTTGTGGACGGCGAGAAACGTGATGTGCTTCTTGGGCTACCGCGTCTTGTCGGCCCACACTCTGGTGAAAACATGGCGACCTATGTCAATGCCGTTATTGATCAATACGAACTGGGCTCCAAGCTTGGATACTTCATGCTGGATAACGCGGAGAGTAACGATACCTGTCTGGAGACCCTTGCTAAGTGGTTTCCAATGGATGTCCGGCGTCAGCGCTTGCGCTGCGTAGGCCATGTTATCAACCTGATCGTCCGGGCGGTTATCTTCGGTTCCAATGTTGCCGCCTTTGAGGCACAGCCCGTGGGGCCACCGATGAGTTCCGTTTTGAGCTTTGGGCCCGGAAGGGCGCTATCGGTAGGCTTCACAACCTTGCTACGTACATTCGTCGGACGGACCAACGACGACAGGCTCTGCGGCAATTCCAAACAGAGCTCGCCGGCGACGACGCCATTTTTACCCTGGAGATCATCGTTGACGGCAAAACACGCTGGAACTCCATTTACCATATGGTTGAACGCGGTAGCTGTCCATCACTATTTTGCTATAACCACGGTGGTCGCTGCTAACAAGTTGTTGCCTGTACTAGCACTCGAGATTCGTAACGCGATCGAATTGTATCAATCGCGGTGGCAAAAGCCCCGGCACGACCCTACCCATCGCGATCTAACCAACGATTTCCTCAACGCCACGGACTGGGCGGAGCTCGAGCGCTTTTACCATTTCCTGAAGCCTTTTTACATCTTGACAAAAACCATGGAAGGCAACGCCAACAAACCGGGAGTAGAGGGAGGCCACGGCGCCGTGTGGGAAACATTGAAGACGATGGACTACCTGTTCATTAAATTTAAACAGGCAGCAGAGGAAACACGGCGGGAAGAAGCCTCACATTTCAAGTCTGGCATCGATTGCGGATGGGCTAAGCTGGAGGACTACTACGTCAAGACCGATAGGACGCCAGTTTACCGAGCAGCACTTGCCTCCATCCATCCTACGGATACGACTACTTTGAACGTCACTGGAAGAAGGCGATGGGTAAGCCGCAATGGTATAGTGACATGCAGTCGGCTGTTGGTGGACTGTTCGGCGAATATCGACGGCAAGCGGAAGCCGAAACCCAGGCGCAGGCTGGGCTTGGGCAGGACGATGATGACGAAATAGATGCTGACATGAACGAGTACAGCTCGTTCGGGAAGAGATCAATCAGTTCACTGAATGCACAGCGGAAGAGGGCCAAGACAGTCAGTGAGCTCGACCTATTCCAGACACGGTCGATTTATGCCGAGGATCTTGATGTCACGAGCCCTCTCGAGTGGTGGACCCGGCATCAAGCCGAGTATCCGGTCTTGTATCAAATGGCGGTTGATCTATTCTCGATCCCTGGCATGAGCGCCGAATGTGAGCGAATATTTAGCCAGGCCGAGAAGATGATCACCGATGAACGGAACAGATTATCGCCGGAGACGGTTGAGGCTGATCAGCTTCAAAAGCAATGGCTAATGAGAGGCTTAGTAGTGTAGCCATAGCAAGTGAACCGCGATGCTTCGAGCATGAACATTAGTAAAGTAGTAGCTTTTGGAAATGAGGGTCAGGCTTTCCAGACCCAGACCGTCAGACCCGGACCGACCGGCCCCTCGACTCCAGACAGACCCAGACCGACAGACCGCAAACCCTCGTGAACCCAGACCGACAGACCGGACGGGTCGGTCTAGGTCTGTCGGTCTGTTAGCCACACTGACTGGGTGCCGAGCCCCAACGATGGCTGGTCCTCTGATGCTGTTTCGGGCTGAGGACGCCCTGCGCTCTGGGAATGGTTTGCTTTGACGGATTGGACCGCTTTATCAACGACCGCAACCGTCAACTTATGATGGTGGCGCCGCCCATCTGGACTTTCCTTGCTGACCTGAAGCGCCTCTCGCAGCGCTGCCTCTCCTTCGGCCAAACAACGGACACTCACAAGCTGCCTCAAAGACTTCGAAGCAGCACCTGATATGTAAGCGCGGTCTAAGGTAGCAGCCAAGGCCTGCGATGCAATTTTCCAGGGTTTCAAAATTGCGTCCAGGTTCTCGGTGCCGACCTGATTGTGTTTCGTAGCATCTCCAGTTGATGAGACATATGGGCGCGTCACGAAAAAACCGGCCGCGTTCTTTTCGCAGTCGGTGTACTTGACGGCGAAGCGACAAATGTGTGATTTTGGTTTCGCCGTCCGCCCTTGACTGGTCACAGTCGACATACTTTAGAAGATGGGACTTTAGGGACAATGATAGATGGGTTTCAAAACGATGGATTTCCGACGCACACCGGACGGCTTTGAATTTAATACAGAATACCTTAGAAAGCCAGGTCAGTCATGTGAAGAAGTGTAAAATACTGGGTCTGACTTTTCTAGGATATTCGGGACGTGTGTGGACAACTCCTTGTCAGGCCTTATTTGGGCTTCATCAAGATCTTCGGCAGCAAGCTCCCTCGGATTACGTCTACCGCTTTCTTCCAGGATCGCTCGAGCCGATCAACGCAATGACGATACTGTTATGCAGTCCGGATTCGGAGTTTGTGTTTTGGAAAGGTTCTGCGGTAATAGGCATCAAAAAGGAAGATAATAAAGATGACGAGAACAGATGCATTGAGCAGGACGAAGAGGAGAAAGCAGTATCTACGCTCTGGGGACTCCTTGCTGGCAAAGAGCACGCTTCCGCGAGCTCGGAGCATGTGGCAATCCTGTAGCGTTGAAATCAGGTGGATTGTTAGCTCTATATTGACGTTTGCCATTATGGTTAATATCGCTAACATCTTGCAGAAGCAATGTTCCTTACTTGACCTATATGGTCGAGATTTGGCTTCGCCTGTAGACGCGCCGACATGACAACGGCGACGAGGACTGACGTAATGAGTAGTGAGGTAGGCATTTCAGCTTTCATCGAGGGCCCTATCCCAGCACTATTCTGCTGTGAGTCACGATTACAGCGCAGTATGACCGAGTGCATCTGGCGACCCCGTGGTTCCCACTTGGTTCCGCTCTCCTTCCTACCAGCAAACGATAGCTGTGTTGGACCACGCCGCCACAACGGTATTGGGACGACAATAGCAGGCGTCTCTCTTGCAACCTACTTACATCCTACTTATCACGCCCACGTGACTTCACTACACGGCCCCCAGCCATTAAAAGTGGCAACATGCCTCCCATTATTCGATTACTGCCACACATACCTTATCCATTGCTGCGTTCCTCTCTGTACTGACACATCAAATGTCCAGTCACTCTGGACCGAGCGACCTTCCAAAAGGGCTAACGTGGTGTCCGTTGAGTGTTCTCAATGTCATACATCATTCGGGCTGGGATCAGGAATTTGAGCTTATCGAGAAACCGCTGATCATGAGGCTGGAGAAAGACATCCTTGACCGATGCGACGAAGAATCGGCATCTGAAACTATCGCAGATGAGCACAAGCAGTGCTTCCTCAAATACAAAGAACTGGCGGTCAGAGCTCGCAGACTTGCTGATGTATATGGCCCTTTCGTTACGGATTGGGAGTATGAATGCATTCTTCCTCTGATTTTCGACGCAAAGCGCAGGAATGAGCTATTTCCACCGGGCATACGGGGCCCAGTCGCCTTAGATGAGATATCAGGCGAGGGAGTAAAGTTTTTGGCTGTCATCTTTGCTGGGCCGTGATATTACACGGTGATATTAGCCGCCATTATGTTGGCGAACATGGCCAGTGTATTGTTTGCAAGCGCGACCCTACAGACCTACTTCACCATATGCGTCAAGAGCATCCAGAAAATTCGGAGGCAATTCAACTCGTCGAATTATACTTGAAGGATTGAGGTCAACATTTGTTGCGTGTTTAGAATGCAGGGTCTACAATGTGCGAGGCCACGACGACTCTTACTGCGTCAACTGCGGAACGAACTTGCACGATACGCCGGTATTGCCAGAGATTCAATGTGCTACGGACGCGGGGTTGCTCGTCACCGGATGCGAAAGGAGAGTCCTTTGTAACGACAGAATTACGATGCCCAACTCCAGAGGGGCCAATTCCCGAAAGACCGGCCCCACAGTCTTTGTCGCTGCATAGCAACAGAGACCTGATGAACGCTGAGAATGAGTCATCCGACGACGATATCCCGCTCGCCATCTTGCGCGGAGTTCGAAAGCAGACAGCCACCCCACAATCAACGCGGCCAAAAGAGAACCGTTCCTTGACAAGCATCAACAATGCAAGACCGCATAATGTTGTCCCTTCGATTACTTTGCAAGGCTCTCACCACGCAAAGAAACGCAAAGCAAGCGATGATATAAATACCAACCGCTTCGTCTGGAGAGAACCCATAAACCACCGCAAGCATTCCAATTCTCAAGTTTTAGATGCCACGGTACATCAGCGAGCATTGCCGTTTTCTCAAGACCGTGATATATCTCGCCTAGCAATAGCAGAATCTGTTGGCTCTAAAGATCCATTTATTCAGACTCTCACAGACGCATCCATCCATAGAGACTCAGCGCAACAAATCAGCTGCCGCAAACTGTGGTTTGGCAAACCGGTGCAACGGAAACGCTGGTACAGGCAGTGTAGAGCACACCACGCGGCAGATATCTAAGTCAACCGGATATAATAAACCCATGGACTTTGGCGACGTTCCCAAAGATCAGCTGCCTCCGAAGGTGCTTAGCAATCCCGCCTGGTTGCAGGCATGTGAGTGGATGCGACAAGAAAGACAAGAAGGTATGGCAGGAGATAGCATTCATAAATAATGCAGTCATTTCATTTGACGTTATTGGAGAGGAAGACTGAGTTTCAAGTGCTCGACCTACCCTGATGGCGGATGCATCGTACATAGTCTCGCTGATGGTGCAGACATCGCGCATGGACAAAGGTTTGTACATGGCGGTCTCGTGGCTATGAGCATGATGGGAACGCTCGTAAACGTTCCGGATGGGGAAGAGAGGGGATGGTGTTGCATTATGAGGCCGTGTCAGCTCAAAAGCTCCGGCGTGCCTGGAGAAGGAAGGCTCCACGACACTGCGCGTGCCCTCATTCGTCTCCATTCTGCTCGGCCATTTTGCGATTTGCAATAGCTCGTGTTCTCCTTCCACGAAGGATTCAGTGGCTGTGGAACAATGATCGTATCATCTTTGACTGCCTAGCGACGGCTGAGCTCGAGATCTATTCCTGTATATCTGCAACATGGGTTTATCATCGGTAGGCGGACAATCTCTTCATACTGCCCGCCGTGACTCACGCTTCCTGACTCGACGGACATCACGATTACTTAGCAATTCAAGGATACCGACTCGATTATGCCCAAAGCCACGCAGTATGCTTCATCAGGCTAGAGGCTTTGAGTACGAGCAGGGTTTTTCTGCCTGACACGAGCTCCCAGAGGTGTTATACAATCTAGTCCGACGGCTACAAAGCTTTTTCGTCGGCCTTGTTGCGACGGCTGCAGCCCAGTACTGAGCGGGCGTAAGGCGTCCTCGGTGTGATGCTTGCATGTGTTGTTTGCAGATCAGTGAGATTTACGAAGCTATAAGAGGGCACTGACGGCCGACTCATTTCTCGTTCCAATTCTACTCTTCATTCAACCTTCTATTCCCCAAACTAACTACCACGGCTCGAACCGCAACTCCGGTTGAGCAGGCAACGCGATACTCAAAGACATGCGTGTTTCTGAAGAACCCGCCTATGTTCCCAGCCAAGACAACCTCGACAACTTGAAACTCGGCGATTTGAAAGATGGCACAAGAACCTACATCCTCAAGGTTTATGACACCATTCAGCCTTTGATGCTCGATGGCAAGCATGGGCTTAGCTTCGAAGGGGTTCTGATCGCTCTGAGCTACTTTGGCGCAGACGACCTGACTCAGAACTGCTGATGGCGCAAGAGGTCTATCATCGATGGACCAAGGCAGGGATGCTTATGGATGACGTCGAGCTCTCATGGCTCGTCGAGCATGCGAATCTTCGCAGATGGAGCTTGGAAGAATTGAGACGATCGCCACGAGATGGCTAAGAGGAAAAGATGAGAATTCGCTTCTTCCGGCGGAGTGAGGGGAGTACTTGCTTATAACGAGCGGTTGGCAAAGTTCGAAGCGGCATCCGTCGGGAGGCAAAGCGGCAGCGGAGAAAAAGGAGGCAGCCGAAGGAGCAACTGGAATGATATGTTACCTTACAGATTTGGAATACGGCTTGTAAGATCGTCTTTCATGGCACGGCCCCGCAGCTGTTACCCTGTTACCGTCGTTGCCAGGCTTTCGAAAAGAAACGTTTTTGTAAGCACAGCGTGGAAACATTTCTGAAAAGTATAAATTGTAAGCATACTGGTACTACTTAGCACAGATCTATCCGATTGATGTTTCAACTTAAAACGCCTCTTGTTTTCTCAAATTTTTGTTTAGTGGCGTGTGATACAACAAACATGCTTGTGGCGAGGGCACAAAAATATTTTCTTTTTCCTTCCTGCAGCATACGAGTATGTTAGAAAGCCGGAACGTTCTTTGATCTTCGAGCGACCTGGATAGTCGATGGTATCCCATCTGGCTCAAATAGGCATGGCCATTGTTTTTGCGATACTTGGCCCCATGAATGTGGAAGACTCCTTGACATTTCCTCATCGCTGGACAACCCGCGTCACCGCACCTGCTAACTCATCTATACCGTCGCCAGAGTATCTCCAAAACTTCCCAATCCTGCGTGCTAATAAAAAAACTTCTTCATTTAATTTTATATTCAAGATGGATAAACTCCATGTAATATGCCCCGTTACTCCCTGAACGCCTGCTTCGGGCCTTCTCTACAGTGTGGGTGCAATGGCCCTATGGTTGGAGCTACCGGTAAGGCAAGCCAGATTGGCCTGTTGACCACTAAAGATGCAGCATTTTTAACGCCAGACAGATTTTCCCATTCATACATGTATATTGACTGTATTCTTCTGAGCATAGCCAGCGTCCGGCGCATCTCTCTTTTAAAAACTAGCTTAGCGCTAAAAAGCTGAAAATGGAGGCATAAAGTGGCCGCATCGCACTAGCATTTTGGCTTTTTAGCGTTAAGCTAAAATTTTTAGACAGAGTCGAGCCGGACGCTGAATATGCTCAAGACAATACATGTATAGAAATACCATTTTCGAAGACAATACCTACCCCGAAGGAAGACTTTTCTCGGATCGTAGGTGGTTCGATTTCGTTTAATTATCTATTTTGTTGAACTCTGTTGTGGTGGTGGCCGATTCTGTACCTGATGGCTGGTACCTAGTAGCATTCGAAGGGACTCTTGAAAAATGGGAGCTGCCAGATAAGGCGCTACACCAAGACCTCGCTCGCCCAAGCAAGCCAGTCCCGAAACGCAAGGCCAAAAAGGGAAGAAGACCTCGGAGGTAGTGTGTTGAACGCTCGCTCATTCTTTCAGGTAGACTTCACCTACTAGTGCTAGCATTGTGTTTAAGCTAGAAATGTTCATTGTACAGTACAAAATACCAGTATAATATGACATGATCTTTGTGCTTGCTGTGCCTTCCAGTTCATTGCCAATTTTCGAGACCATTGTGACAAAGCCGCGACGGTATCAATTATCGAGATGTCGCATATGGAAGAATTTCCGTCGGCACAACGGTTTGGCTGCGTGCGTGGGTTCTCAAATTTGATCCCTACATTCGAAGCGCACCCTACGTGAGAACGTGAGCGGTGGCTAGCAGCTCTCCGTCTGTTAGTGCTAGTAGTGGCTTGATTCACCCCCTCAATGTCTTCCGCAACAGACCATGGACCGAGCCCTTTACTATGGCATCAGCGGCGGCTTTCCGCTGCGCATACTACCGACACCCGCCGGCTCCTTCTTCAGATGAGGTGTTTTTGGCTGTGCATGTTGCCAAACCTCGCTGCAGTTCCACTCTTGGCGTGAACAGTGGCTTTCTGCTTCTCATGTGTTCGCCGGGAGCGGTGCCTAACGCTGAATTTTCATCGGCAGCGAATTTCCGCCGCCCAACTTCTGGCACAGTCTGGCAAGGTACTCTGCCGCTGGGGTGTACTGGTGGCTTCTCCTCCCCGTCAATTCATGGATTAGGCCGGCCGGACCGGCATCAGCGAGGTCTTTCTACCGCGCATACTGCGAACGCCGACTACTTAGCTCGACCATGGTCAGTGGTTTTCCGCCCCATTGACCCCTTCCAGCTGCGGTGTTGCTCTATGCTTCTGCTATGTACTGTAACTGACTGGCAAGTGATTGTTAGTCAACTGGCTGGCAAGTGTTCGTCAATGGATTGCAAACGACTTGCTCTGCCCTCGCGTTGCGGAATTAAGCTTTAATTGACTGGCAAGTGCTTCGCAATCGAGCGCAACTGGTGACTGACAAGTGCCGCTACCCTAGGCGTTGCGGGAGCTCAGCCGCAAGTGGCTGTCCATGTTTGTCAATGGATTGCCAATGACTTGCTCTGCCCGCCTCGTTGCGGGGCTGAGCCGTAACTGACTGTCAAGTGCTCGTCACTGTACAGAGTCCACAAGCTTTCTTGAAATATCAATGTTTTGCAGAGAACAGCCGTTCTCTTTTCAAATGTAAATTCTTCTCGCTGACTTGATGATGGCAAAGAGAACGTACGCGTCTGACATGGAAGTCGTCATTCTGATGTGCCGCTTGTTAGACCATTGCAAATTCGACCTTTCTTGAACAAGGTGAAAGCTCAAACCAACAAACGAGCACAGTGGTGCTAAAAGAGAGCCGATATTTTCGCCGTCGTTGATACTTGGTTCTGTACTAAATGAAGTGTTGAGGCGAGGACTGGACCGAAGAGATGTTGCAAGTCGTCGACTCACCCATCAGACAGGTGGCGGAGGAATACATGGAGTAAATCCCAGTGTGGGTCACACTGTGAGATTGGACCAATCATGGAAGCATACAAGAGCTACTACGCGCTACTTAGCTACTAGCACGATTCAACAGTGCAACAGCATAATACTCCATCGTAAGAAAGGCCACTTTCAGCTGTGAAGATGTAGACTAAGTAGCGAGAGGTACCCACCACTTTTTGCTTAGCCCTTTAAGAAGACCAATTTGTTTGAAAAGTGGAAGGCCTTTTTGTCCATAACTATATGACCGCAGTACTCAAGTAGACCTGCTGGTGTATGTAGGGAGTTGGCGGCAGCCGTCAGTCGCCAAACTATAGCTTTGCTTCGCACACTCGCAAGCAGACAGCCGTGAGGATCATTTTCGTATGGTGTTCCACCAACGAGTCACCTGGCTCTGCACGGCGGGCAGCCTCGCGCTTCCACACCATGGCAGGGTCCAGTGCATTTGGAAGGACGAAGCTCCGCCATGCGATGACCCGGTGGCCCTCTTCATTCGTCAAAATCTTCCCTTCTCGATACACGCGCCGGCGTTCCACGCACGTATTCGCAGGCGATACATGTACGGTAGATAAGTAGTAACCCGCTACTCTTAGTACAGCCAGCCATTGTAACGACTTCTTGACGTCACAGCAAGCTGCCACGTCTTTGACCCTCTGATCTGCTGGCCAGAAGCTACCACTCAGGCAGTCTAATTCATGTCTGTAATATATTCGATTGCACAGCCGACGGTACCAGTTCAACGCCATTCTCGTCTCTTTCCATCTTCGCCCTCGAGATTAGCGATTCGAGCCAGTGTCCTGAAGTGACACTTGCCCACACTCTCCTATGCCGCTTTTCTTTTTGCTCCTGGTCTCCGATCTTGCCTAATGCACAGCAAGCTTCCTGCGCCATCAGTGAGAGACCTGTCTAGCACTGTGCATGGGTATCGACAGCTGAGTAGCATCAAGTAGCCAGATTTGCAAACTAACGTTTTCTCAAGACTTTCAAGATAATGACGCCATATTCTCCGTGCCCTACCCCTTTACTGACTCAAAATCTATAGAAAAGATAATATAAGGTTTGAAGCTCCGTCTTGAGACTGAAACCCGTTCGCTATCTCGGCGATACGAACACCATAGCAAGCGACTCATAAGTCATGGCAGATCACGCTAGTGCCGGAATTGTATGCATTGGTATTGTGAGTAAGCCTTTTACAAGACTCCTCCGGAGGGTCGAGTTGTTCACTAGATCGGACGAGATTGCTAAGCTAGTTCTTCAAGTTATTGGATGATGTGCAATTAAAGCGCTCCAAGCGCACAACAAATTTGGGGAAGATGCAGTGATAATTTATGAGTCCACCGACCATGGTGACCAAGAGATCATGCTTTGCTGCAAATTGAAGATGGCTAAACGAAATCAGCGACTGGGTTAGCGAGAAGGGCTGGTATTTGCACGATGCTCCAACGCATTTAGCAGACGATATGCGGTGTCATTATTCGCAGAGGCAATTTCGTTAAAGGATTCTAGCGTTGTATTCGATCAATAACAAGGCAATCATTTCAGAATACGGCAGAGTACCAACGACCAATCACACTCCTTCTTTAAATCCGCCATCGAAAATCCATGCCGACCTCGGGCAGGCTGCTTAACGCCACTACTGATGACAGTAATCCCCAAGCGTCACTTTTCTCACTTAGCCTCAGTACTTCTTACAACTTGCCTCGTTAGGCAAGCTATGTCCATTTTCGTTATCACAGCAGCCTCTTCGCTCCTGAGAATTGCAAGTTATGGGGTCATAATGATGCTGCAGAAGTTCGATTACGAAGCTATAGCTGTCATGCCCAGAGCACCATTCGAGCTAAGTTACCGATCGGATGTGGATGATATACACCAACGTAGGAATCTGGGGTAACGGCAAAATTGACCTGAGTAGATCGCTTTCTCCGCCAATACGGTGCAGTGAGCACCCAGACCCGTAGCTATTTTTCCTCGTGGTTCCAGAATATGGTCAGGCTGTACAGGGTAATAGTTCAGGCCTGTGCCCGTGCCTACTGGCCCAACTTCTGAAGAGTGGCTTCCATAGCAGAAAACGAAGAACGTGGTAGGACAACCCAAAAGAGCCTCGTGACACTTCTTCTCGAGGACCAGTCCATCGAGCACGAATTTTCTAGGCAAATTGTCTTGCAGCTCCTTTGGCAGCCACGGCAATCACAGAGAGCTAACGCTAGGAAGAAAACGCCCCGCCCTCTCAGCACACACGCCCCACGATCCAGTCAAAAGGCGACGTCAATCTTCATCTGCACTCTATCCTGTCAAACAGCGAGAAATTATGCAGCTTCCTCAGAGTTGTGCGAATGCTTCTATTATTGCGGCTTTGGAATTTGTTGGCAACGCAAGTCGACATGCACACCTGCCGACTTTCTACTCGCACTCAGCCGACGTCCTAACAATAGCCGCACAACGGGTAAGCGAGCATCTCAACAGAAACAGTGCGACAAGAGCCCGATTATTGACAGTGACCAGGCGTCTGATTACGTTTTCGTACACCCTATGGCTGCTGCGGCGCTTGTGGTAGGATTTGGCATGGTAGCAGCACCATGTCTGGTCGCCACTCCGCGCTCAGGGCAGCTGGGTTTACTGCCAATGGCGTCCTCGCAGGTATGTAGCAGGCACCCGCACGGCATCCGCATATATTGATTAGTTTTGCGCAGGCTCTGCAGCCGCTGCAGTGCACGGATGCATTGGCGATGTTGTAGTAGGCAGCAGTTTCGCCATAGCGCAGAGCGCAGCGGCGAGCGGCTACGGCGTGACGGTAATAAACGGCTTGACTCAGGCTGCGGGGGTAAGTGTCGGAGCAGCTGGGGCCTTAAAGATACGAGCGAAGCTATGAGAGGATGCGCACGAGGAGCGGCCCCGAAGAGGACGTTGTCGTCGTTTCTGGTTCGACATTGTATGATGACACAAAGATGGATAATCTTCTTGTTCTTTCTGGTAAGATCTTGGTGGAGGAGCTGGAGAGTGTAGGCGAGGTGGAAGGCACAGGTATGAGCTCGCCGTCACATCCATCTCAGTCACAGATGATGCTGTACAGTTTCTACTTGAGGAATCAATATGATCTTTGTGATTAGGATTGATGAGCTCCTTATTGTTTCTTTGCAACGTTGTCAGCTATAGTCCGAGATTGACAAGCTTAGACATACAGTGTCTCGCTCACGGCATCTCCGCCTCCGTTATTTGAAGCACTGTATTGGAGTGTTACCTTTAAAATATCAGTCTCATAGCGCGAAAGCGAAATGTGACCTGGTGAGGCGGCGAAAGGAAGTTTAGCAATTTGATGCCCCTTGCCGACAACGACGGAGTCCTAGGCAGACAGCGTATTCCAAACTCCCTTCTGCTTCTGATTGGTGCAGCAACACATTTTTACTCCTATATCTGCCGTAGGTGTCTTGATGACTGACTAGCTACATCCGATTACTTTCGCATTTTCATTACGTAGGCGTTTTTATATAAGTTGTGGATCAAGGTCATTCTCGACGCTATCTGCCTGTTCCCTTGATACAACCGGCGGAGTCCGTGCATCGATTTGACACTTGCCCAGGTTTCCTATACTGCAGTTCTTCCGACTGCTGGTATCCTTTCTGCTCTAATGGCACTGACTTCTTACGCCGTGGAAAATCCTGTCACCGTATGGTGGCATGATCCGTTTCCGTTTGCGGTTAAAGTTTGCTAGTTTTTACCACGTCGAAGGAAGTGGTTGGCGTGCATCCTCCACCACACCATAAAATCAGGCATATGACTGGCTTGAAAAATTGCATTTGGAATGGGACAGGAAAGCCTCTGGTATGTATGTGGACTTTCAGCAGGTAAAGCAGGTCAAAACGCTTCACAAAGCATCAAGCTGTTTGGTACGCTAGAGGAGAGTGAAGGTACGAAACAACTCTACGGCTTCTAATCATGTTGCTTTCGCAAAGAGTTTAGTGTTATGATGTGGGAAAATATCGCTTCCGGCTCACCTATCTGGCTCGTCTATTTATACCTCGCAAACACCTAGCCTGCAATCTTTGCCGTGTACGGTGAATCTCAAACATTATTTGAAAGCCGGAGTAGCATCATGGTACCGCATCGCAGCCTTTGACAACTAGAATCGCGCTAACCCCGATTAGACTCAGATCTCTTTTGACCTTCGCACCATTGCAGAAATCAATCTGGCGAGACCCCGACAGGGCCTCCACCGTGCCATCGTTGTCACGGCCCGAGCCAGGAATATATCACTCGCCAGTCAAACAGAAAAGGAAACGCCGGACGCCCTTATTATAAGTGCAAGCGCTGCGCGAAATTTCTAGTCTTTGCCGATGAGCGGGAAACGACCCGCTGAACCCGCGCTGCCACTGTGGATCGTCTAGTAAAACGCAGCTAGCAGGTCGAGATAAAGGCGGCAAGGTTCATTATGTGTGCAGACTAGGCACCTGCAGCTTCTACCAAAGTGATGGGGTAACCATTGAAACTGAAGCTGTTGTGCGCCTCTTAGCCACCCTGAGAATCATTTAGAGCGGCAAGCAACTCAATATACAGCCTCAGAATATCGGGTTGTTCTTAAGTACTTCCGTTTTGAAACCAGTCTTGCCATACATGTTCTGCAGGGTCCAGTTGTGCATACACGGTCGGGCCGATTTTCGACAGGAGTAACTCGGAAGGTAGAAAAGAGGAGGTCGCGGGCTTGTTGACGCGTACAGCGTGTCCATACGATATAGAAACTGGGCCTTGCTATCTCAACCGTGCAAAGAGCAGCTGAGCTCACAACAAGCGGGCATGTCGGGACATAGAGGAAATGTACCCCAACATCAACTGTGACCATAGCGGCTCGATTGATTCTGTTTCAAATGCTCGTTCTTCGTTTACAGACTCTGCAACGGAGATTCACCACAGTCACCTTGTTGGCTTTATTAATTCGGGCTGACACGAGAACATTTCTAACTCTGCTCTACCTATTGCCGTATCAGACCCATCGGAAAATTCCAAAACTTGATTCTTCAAGTGTGGCCTGAACGAACTCCCATGAGCATGACATCCTCATTCCAGTCTTCAAGGGCGGATTTGAGAAGTTCCTCATCCCACGGGCCAGAAATCTTCCTGGCGCCTGGCCGTCGTACCCTGGATGTCGGGACAACTCCACGCGTTCTTGGAAGCCTCTCTGATCATGTCCCGCCAAAATCCGGAGCCATCCGGCTTGCACACTCGAGTAGCGTATGTTCTCCAGAGCATTGGTAGAATTTCACATCTTGAGAGCAATAGTCAACTATCTTGGGGTCAAGAGGTCGCTTGTTGAATACCTCATAGGCTCCGTCTTTCTTTGGATCGAACAGCTTTTGACCGTGCGTTTTGCATTGCAGCCAGTCATGCTTTTCTTTACATGATACCGACAAATCCCTCTCGACATCGGGCCAAGCCAGAGACGCTCGGCTGGTATAAAATTTCTCGCATTTGCCGCGAGCTCCATGAGCTGTACGTCCTGTACACCACCCAGCGATATGCCGTATATATTCCAAAGTGCGTCTGCGTCATTTCGCACGTCAAAAAGACCTTTGGAATAGGATACTCGAGGATCAATCTCAAGCTGTACTCGTCTCGAACTTTTGTGTCAAATGCAGTCTTCCCAAGCTCGTAGACGTCAATAAGATACGTAGTAGCATCGGTCAGAAAGTGCAACGCAAGGACGGCAATCGAACCATTACGACCGAGCTGAACTCCCTCTAAGTCGAGATAAAGCGACGGGCGTTCGGTGGGGCTCGGTTTGTTGTCAGTCGTTGCGAGCCTGTCCAGCATTTTTTCGAGCGCCGAAATGCTGTTCACGATTTTGGTGGATGCTGACATGTTTGATGAGATTATGCGTTGTTCGATTGCCTTTCCGATAATTCTTGAAACAAACAAGGCGGGCAGTGACCAGCTTACTTTAAGTCCCCGGTCCGTCTCGGAACAATTTTTGCGATATTGTCCGTAGCTTTACACCCCGCTCGTCATCTCATGATGGGGCATTCTCAACTTCGCCGGATCCGGCACACGATAAACCGGCTGCTCAAAGCAAGGACACGACCTCAGCCTTTCTTAACATACCAGTATTATGAACCGCATTTTTTTTTGGTAATGTGGGTTTTCAACGGCCAAGGCAAAATCCAGCGAACACCATCGTCGATATTTTTCTCGACGCTTGCCATGACTATAGTCTAGGGTAATGAGCGCAGAGCCGCGCGACCGGTTGTCTTCATCTGGTCGTGTCATCTACGGAGGCCTATAGGGAGACTGTTGCAAAACTCCCCTGTCAACCAGGCTGCAGGGATCCGTCGTCACTAAATCCCCACTTGTCTCTCGATGGGTACATCGAATGGGCGGCTGAGAAGTCACTGCGGACTAGCAGCGGGTTCGCTGCGGAGATATTTTTGGCCCAAGCCTCTCCTGCCGAGAGAGCTGACTACCCGGAACTAATGTCAAGATTTCTGTCAAGAACCCCCTCGATAAACAGTTGATATCTCTCCAGCCGGTACCTAAGCATTGATACGTTTACAGAATGTTTGAATACGATCACGTGTAATTCAGTATTCTACAGTACCGTTGATTACTCTGTTATTATTGCTTTTCGAAATGTAGAGCCTCGCTTTTGAGCATGTACTGGGCAACGTTGGTCGGCATCATCCACTGGGCCAACGGCGCCATATCGGCTACCTTTGATGTACAGGCTTGTTAGGTCTATATGTTATGCAGGTATCACAAGCCATATATGCCATTGAATCCTCAGGGCCATATGTGTGCACAGGGTTGAAGGGTTTGCTTTGCTTTTGCTTTTGCTTTTATTTAACGTCTATGGTGTATGTAGCTCCAGTGTGAGCAAAGAGACGTGCTAGCTATGCTCTACGGATGAACGTGCCGCCGTGTCGGCTAGCGTGACGGGGCGCGTCCGGAGGCGCGCCCACGTTCTCACCAGGGGCTACTCGTAACAACTTCTTGGCCTGAGCATCCTCCTATAGCAGCAGCTGCGCGCCAATCGAGATAGAACTGCTTCTTCTCAATTGGCAGTTCTTGCTGTAGGTCGCTTCCGTCAGCGGAGAGTTACCTGTGCTGTTTTACAGTTTTGTTTCTGTGCCTCGGGGCTTTGACGCGTGTTGCCACGTAACAAAGGAAATGATTGGGGTTTTACAAGCAGTTTGCGCTGCTTGGGCGGTTGGTTCGTCTCCTAGTCGCCAACTAGGAGCGCTTTCCAATCCTTAGTATCGCTTGTTGACCTTCGAATAATAGAAGTCAGGGGTTGAAGGGTTACAGCGTTTGCATTTAGCTCCAGGGTGGTCAAAAACTGCCGAGCGAGAGCTATCCCGCAGTGCACCCGCAGCGGACCAGCAGCGGACCAGCGCCGATCCTCTGCCGTAGTAGGCTTAGCAAGGCAGCCGCAGCACGTAACTAATTATCAACAAGATTGGCATGATTCGTAACCAAAATCTTTCCAATGCCATTTTCTCAACAAAACTTCTGCTTTCCTACACTTTGCTCCTCTTTGGATAGCGACAATGGCTTCCTCAACCATCCCGGCTGAACATGTTTATTGCGTACAAGCCGGGAAGAAGCACCATGATCTATTCACAACTACCTACGCAGGCGAAAACTTCTGCGGACGATGCGGCCTCGCCAACCCCCTTTTATCCCAACGTCGAGCCACGTCTAGAACTCCTGCTCTGCCTGGCCCGGACGATGAGGTGGTTGAGCTCGAGGATACCCCGCCACGGCCAGTCAGTCCAGCTAGCCACCTGCTCAGGCAGAAGCCAGTCCCGTTCGCGGGCGTCGGCCACGCCCAACTGCTCCCGAACAGCATCATTTCGTTCTCCAACGGCGCTAAAACAAGAGCACAAATGACTAGCCCTATCCGCCCGCCGTTCGAGATGGTCACATCAGCTGCAAGTCAAGCCATACGCAACCCCACAACCAGCACCAGAAAGGCTACAAGACACCGCACTGGGTATCAATGGGTTCACATAAGCCTGTTACTTGTGAGCCTGGAAACCACATTTTCCAACGGCCTCGTGGTAGAAGTTCCGGAGACAGTGCTGCCTCTGAAATGTCGTGCTTCTCGCTTTGCTAAGTGAATCGGTTGTTGTATTATTTAGGACACTCTTGTGCTGGGCCTTGAGATTTTATAGTACACCGGCCTTCTAGTGACTAGGCCGGGTTTTAGTGCTGCGAGGGTATTAGGCAGTCTGCTCCTGCGTCGCGCCATGCCCCGAGCCCGCTGGGTTGGCGTGAGGTGCCTGCCAAAGCGCCTATAGCTTGCAGCACTACGCTTTTGCTAGATAGCTATATGGTCAAATCGTCAGAACGCTTTCTGACCTCACTACGATTTGGTTCTGTCGAGAACGTTCATCTGCGGCACGAAGAGGGCAATGGAAGTTTTGAAATCTCCTAGTAGCTTATCGCAGATGCATAGTCATGGTTCTATTTTTTTCACATTGTATTAATAATGTTTTTTCTCACCAATACAGAAGCACCGTCTCCCGCCAGAGGCACGAACCCGATAGCGCTTAGCGATACCACGGATGCTGTTGACTGGAACTCCCTCCTCAGCTGCGATAATTGATGGTTTAATACCTGCATCGTACTTTTAGAAACTGGTCCCAAGGACATCTACAGTCGACAACCTGCCCAAGGCCCTAATTGAAGGATTGAATTCTTCTGACGAAGAGGACGATGGCCTGGTACCTTATTCCAAAGGTTCCGACCCTAAAGATTCCGACGACGATGCAGAGCTTGTACAGCGCAACAAGGTGAAGCCACCTGTTTTGAGCTTGACGACTTCAGCGAAACGCAGCTAGAAGAAATGGTTGCTCTCATGGTTGCGCAGCCTCAGGGCATGGCGCCCTGGTTTGCCATAACTTTTTCGAGGGCGACTACAGCCTATCACAACGTACGGCCGTTCTTATCTCCATAGGATTGGCCGCCAGGGAGGTAGCCGGGTTCGACACCGGCACCTTCCAGTTCTTTGCCGGTTTCCCATCCAAGCAGCTGCCGGAGAAGATCCAAAGCTTGTACCTGGAAGCCAACAAAGACGCCGGCATGTAGATTGTATGGGCCTCAGCCACTGGGCCAATCATTAGATTCCAGGCGTAGCGCAACCCGAAGGACAAGAGGCAGGTGCCCTTCAGCTGCGGCTTGCCCATCTCAAAACCCTCATCTAAACCAGGCACGGCTACAGCGGCGCAGAGGGCATCTCGCGGGCGCCAAGCATCGGCGGCACGTCGACTTCGCGGCCGGAAAGCGCTAGGGACCATGCGCGCAGCAATTCCCGCTGTTCCATGACATCCGTCAGCACGTGCGGCCACGAGAGGCCGACCAAAGTAGCGTCGTTGAATGAAGTGACGTGGAGTGCGAGTAACGGAGTATCGTGGTGGATGAAGTCTAAAAATCGTGTCCTGGTGTCCCCTGTCCAATGTTATCTTGGATTGGCCACACGCGTCACTGAGGCTTAGCATGGCATGATTCATTGATATCCAGGTCCCATTTCGTTCACGACTTGGGCAAGGACGTCGCACGTCCGACAGCCAGATAAAATAGAGATAGCAAAGTTTTTTATGAAGACAATAGCTTCTAAAATGGTAAATGTACGCTTCGTAGTAGTGGTACGATAATTACTTCCATCAGGTAATTTGGAGATTAGATCCCGCGTACTGATGAAGGCCAGAATTCCAGCCTACAAAAGCAAGTTGTTATTAATATGCCTACGATATTAAATGGGTAGCAAACACAGAGGAATAGTAGGCAATACGTACCTTGCTTAATACACTGGTTGATAATATTCTCAAACCCATCCCAGCAAATCTGGGTAGTCGGACGTGTACCCCAGATAGCAAAAGCGAGGAACTGATTATTCAGGTTTCCGCAGTAGTTTCCTGGTTGCGTCGCAATGCAGTTGCACGTCGCACTGCGGGCATTCCAGAATCGCTGAAGGGTAGTGCTATCAGGGACGCCCATCCATTTATTTCCACAGTCAGCCGCAGAAGCTAATTGTGTGATAGACACAATGGCTAAGCTGAAGATAGCGGTGGTTTTCATTTTGGCTTGGTGAAAGGCTGGCAAAAGCAAGACGGACGATGTTACTGGCTATTCAAGGTAAAGGTATTCAAGAGGTGCATATGCGACTTCAAAGGAGCAAGATACAAAACGTCAGGCAATTTACCTTTAAAAGCAAGCTAGAAGAAAAAGCAAACGTAGAACATGTGATGGAAAATATGAAATGTGAGACATTGGGAGGCGGCAATTCTCTTACTGGCTGGCACTTACGGAAAATGAAACAAAGTCCTAGTTGGATCCATCAAGACCCTTGTCACACTCCTGCACGCCAATGACAGTTTAAACAGTTAATTCTCCCTAGATAAACCCAAAGGAATGGATGTAATTCTCTATAATTTTGCTATAGTGTCCGGGGCCCGAGGTATTACCCTTGGAGAGGCTAGCGACTGCTTCACCACTTCGACGCGTCCCGCCTTTACTGCCCATAGCAGCGGTGTCCAGCCGTCTCCTGTTTTAGAGCCTGGATCGACGTCATCTCGCCTTAGTAACAGTTATACCACTTCTTTGTGGTCTCTTCCGCCCCCATGAAAGTGGTGTTCGATGAAACCAGTCTTTGGCGTCCGATTGATGGCATCTGCTTCAACGGGTTCGGCTGGCGCTGGCAAAAATTCTGCCGCAGTATAGCTATTTTCCGACGCAGAGAAGAGTGAGCAAAGCCCATAGGTTCTATAGTTGATATTATTTATTGATTCGTTAATTCGTTAATTCGTTAATTCGTTAATCTATACATCTATAATATACCATAAGCACGTCTTTAATAATCACAGCCTTACTCCTTCGCTAACAACATTCAACTTGCACCTCGCCCTCTGTCGACTCATCACTCCACCTGACTTGTTGTGCCTCGACTCTGGTAGTAGTACTGCCTCCACTCGCTTGTCCAATTTTCACCTAATTAATATTTTAGGCAGGAGGAACAGGAAACCGCAGAAGACGGCGTGTCAAAGTGGCACCACAGCGAACGCCAGGCTGTGGCTATCAACTCAGCTATGCATAGCACGTGTGTCTCGGAACAACACTTCTTACGGACACAGCCGTGACATCAGTACATCTTCATCTTGGAGCTAAAAGGGACGAGTATGTGCGGGGTTATTCGTTTGCGCGAGGCACACTTCGAGCGATATTTTGCCTTTCGACATAATCACGCCACGCCCTCATTCGCATTGATTCACACTATGATGAACTCCATTGCCATTCAACCCATTGTCTGTGGCAACTGGCGGCGGGACGGGCCTTGTTGTAAACATCCTGGGCTCAAAGCTTGCGGGGATGCCGGCTGATTGCGGTGAGTGCCTCTTCTGACTGGCACCATCCGCAACTAATGGTGGGGAAGTATTGTGGAGAGAGTTGTCAAAAGACGCATTGGTCTATACATCAAAAGCATGCCGTTCCCCGATGGCTTCCTCAACATGGCGTCCGGCATGGGAGCGAGAGGGCCGTGAACCCTCCTGGGCGGTGGGACTAGAAGCTGGGAATGCCCACAATCCGTTCGGGGGCTGCAAATTTCTATGGGGCAACACACCAGCAATCGACGTTCTTCAAATAGACCGCAATGAAGGCCGCACATACCGCCGAGACATTGCACTGTTGTTCGCAGGTAAGTGCATTTAAGTGCATTGGGGCAACGTATCAACTCTCGATTTCTGATTGTCTAAGCCTCTGGTGACCTGCGTCATGTCGTAAAGACAATATCCGCACTGCAAACATCCGTGAAGAGGCATGTCACCATTGATATCAACGATCTAGGAATTCAGTGTCGTAGCACGGAATGCCATTCTGCTGCTTCTGGCACTTAAAACTCAAGCCTCCTCTGTTGGCTGTTCAGAGAGTCCCGCTCCCGACATCGCTGATGCTATGATTCACATATGGTATTCTGCTTTTCTTCCGTCCAGAATATTGCTCCTACTGCAGGAGGTTGTCAAACCTTTGTTGGTTGACGTCTGCAGCCAAATTGGTGCCCGCGCTCCGGAAAAGAAGCAAGGGAAAACTTGGAAATTTTCGATCATTGCACATTCCGTCTGGTCTGAAGAAGTCGGACTGGATCCGGCTACGCAAGTTTCTGGATGGGCCAGAATGCCCGGATGCCACCGAAGTACGAAGGGCTGTAACCTTGGCCCAAAGTCGAGCAGACTACAGGGATCGATGGTACTTCAAAGAGTCAACACCGCTCATGCGCGTCGCGAAACGAAGATTTCAGGAAGACGGTCTCCTGTTACCCTTGGGCATCCAAGAACTGAGTTCAATACTCCCAACCCGTGAGCAGCTCTCCATGCCACACTACACACGATACGGCAGGGACTGACAATCTCCAGAACGCTCTTCAACGATTCGAGCTGGCCCATGGACGACAAGGCAGATCCCTCAAGCGGATGGCCGATAGACGATGTCCAAGCGGTTTCGTTGCCAGCGTCAGGCGACTGGTACGGAAAACTCTACATCTATCTTCACAACCTATTCCAAGACTTTCTCGCACGGATTCGAGGTGCGACAGTCACTTTTCGTCTGTTCAACGTTGATGCTGTGCTACTACCGAGTTATCTTGATCGCCAATATACGAGAATAGAGGTAACACTACGTTATGCCCTGTTATGGCTTGTGAGCTAATCCTGGCAAGGTATCCAATGTGTGCGACGGAGCGTACATCGGCATCGAGAAAACGATAAGCACATTCCTGCCTTTGCTAGAGCCGACAGGCATCAACCGCCATGCAACTCTAATCACACTTTTTCTGAATGCTGTAAAGGAGATGGCGAAACAGGAAGGTGACACCATTCCGAACCTTGAGCACTTGTTCGGTTTTCTTCCAACCCCGCAGGTAGGACGCGTTCGATGGGATATTGACGCCGATTTTACTCGAATCTGGGACGCAAGAGATATGACGTCAGATGTGGAAAAACATTTCTCAAGGTGCGTATTCAAAGGCAGAGCTGTAGATCCCGGTTTCGCATTACTCCATTGATCAATAGCAGATACACGAAGCTGCTCAATTTTGCGGGAATCTCCAAAACGACTGGTGCGGTAATGAAGGATGGAAATACAGTCATTGAAAAGTGGCCGACCAGGCCCAAGCTGGGTGTGCATGAGATTGGCGCGAAGGAAGAATTCTGTCGCCTTCTAGGCTCGAGTTTTACATGCATCGAACGATATGTCGAATGGCGGCGTGCTTGACCTTGTTTTCATCGTCACTGTATGCACAGGAATACTAAATGGAAAGAAGATAAACCATCACGAATACAAACCCCGAATGTTCGAAATCGCCTTTTTTTAATCTTTTTATCATGAATTTAACTTTGGCCGTTGAACTGAGTCCATTGTCATGGTGGGTTCGACTGTGGTGTACTAGGCGGGGCGTCCGAGCCTAATTAATACGCGTATGGATAGAAAGCCTGGATGGACGAAAGTGGCGTAGTTGCCTTGCGACTTGCGTGTGCCAGTTGTTCTGTTACCCTTTTAAGCTCTTCTCTAGTTTCCAACTACTTCTTGCCAATCAACTCGCTGCTTTGAGGACGCTTCCTTGAGGTCCTTTAGTTCGTCCTGTCCCTTCCGGAGCAGCACCGCGTCGGTTTCAGGTCCATCGCCGGCAGTCAATCCCGAATCCGGAACCCGATTCCGTGGATAAAGCCCGCCGGATGCGCTTATTCGCCGGTCTCCCATCATTCCTAACCTCCTAATCCTCTCGTCAAGATACCACTGCCTTTTCTCAGTCAGCTGCACTAAGCGACCAGATTAACGCACCAGAGCGGTTATTTTATACGCCATATAGAATATAATATATAAATTATTCCATATAGTATAATTATATTCTATATATATGCGCCAACACTGCAGACAGAGACGGAAACTGCCACGGCTACGGTTATTACGGCTATGGCGGACACGTCGCGTGCGCTACTGGTGCTAGGAGAAATACAAGACCACGTTGAACAAGCCATCACCAGGAGAGACAGAACTAAGGTTCCGACAGTCGCCCACGCAGAAAGGATTGCAAAGATTGATGTTCAATTACAATACTATTTCCAACGATTTCGCTGTTTACAGCCAACCGACGATAACAAGACCGTCGAGGATGATATCATACGGTACGCTGGCGAGCGGAAGATGCTTGAGGTTAATGGCCTTCGAGATGCCGAAAACGCATACGAGAACCAGATCGCAGCCGTACTTCAATCTCTATCAGACCAACTAATAACAACACTCGGGCCAGCTGCTGTTAACCACTCATTACGAAAAATCGATGTCCAGAAACTAGAGGAGTATATTCCAGATGCTTTGCTCAACAGAATCACCCTTTCTCCGCGAAATGTGCGATACGGGGTAAGGTCTCTACAACTCAGCTGGAAGATTCTGTAATTAACCTGGAGACATAGTATCGACCGATCGGGGCCGTATTCGACCCAGTTCACAACGGTGCACAATAGACTCCATGCGACATGAGGTAATGCTCACGGAAAAAGACCTTGGCCAAGCTCAAGCGGCAAGCAAGAGGGGAGTTATGTCATCGGCGACCACCAGTCGGCTGCTGGAAACACATGCATGGCGGTGCAATGGCGGGATTACGACTCTTTACATGGGAGCTCGAAGAGGAAGTCATGACACGGAAATGTTGGTAGCACAGGCAGAATTGGGGACAAGCTGACATGCAGCGCCGTTCGGGCGGAATGCGGTCACCCCACAAATTTCACGTAACTCTGCCGCCTGACAGAATCGTCTTCCTGGCAATCTGGCGCTCCTACTTTATTATGTAGTGCTTTACATATCCATGTTTGGCGAGGGGGTTGGTCCTATATACTACAATACCTCAGCTCGCAAAGGCAGAACCGACAGGTAAACTACGCTTCGCAAGTCAGCAACTAATCCGAAAGGTGACCGATGAATGGCACTTCTGTGGCGGTTAGGTATCGTCGGAAATTGACCAGCCATGGGTACATAAAGCCAATTGCGGCACGCTGGTTATAGTCGACGAATAACCGGCATGAACTATGCACCCGTTTCTTACATTATATTGCTTAGGTACATGAATATGTACAGCACTACATAATACAGTAATAGGAGCGCCCGATTGCCTCCTGAACGGCGCTGCATGTCAGCTCACCCCCAACATATCCGTGCCACAACAGCCAAAAGGTGGCTGGTTGGCTTGTAATCAACTGTTGAACAACGAAAATCCGAATGAGCGAACAGCTGTTCTTTCGATGTCTCATCAGCAATCAGGATGTAGTCAATGAAAGGCACGTTTGATGCGTTAGCGTTTTCAACCATCACTCTGGCCAAAAATATCACCAAAGACAGTCAAATCCCAGCGTTTGCAATGGCGGCCTGTTCGCGTTCCGGAGGGCCGGTTTTACGGCTAACGGTGTCGCTGCAGGTAAGAAGCAATACGTCAAATTTGAAATATATTCCAGTTCATGAAAATAACAGAGATGGTAGGTTCTGCAGCGGCCGCCGTGCAAGCGGCATCGGCAACGTAGTTGGTGGCAGTGTTTTCGCCACGTTGCAGAGCGCAGCGGCTGGGGTTATGGCATCGCGGCCGAAATACGGCTGTCCAGGCGGCCGGAGCGGCTATTGCCTCAACTGGCGGGGTGCTTCTGGGACGATCCAAATAACGTGAGATGTGATGTAGGAAAGCAGCGTTTCTGTTGCTTTGGCGAGGCTGATTTCTTAAGTTTGGGGCAGATTCTGTAAAGGATTGTTCGTTCACACATGTTATCGCACAATGATTAATACAATTTTGCGCTGGCTAAAACATCACTCAACAGTCTGCTCACTCTCCAACTCATCAAGTTCTGGAACGCAAAGGCCAGTCTATCCCTTGAATTCTTCAGCGCGGCCTCATACTTTCCGACCCGGCTGCCAATGGCATGCCGAACTAGGAACTCAGTAGAGCTTTTCAAAGCAATGCCTTCCTGCTCCAAAAGATGTATTACAAGGCATGCTAAGTCCTCGTCGCCACTGTCGACATGAACAAAACGATGCGCGGTGGGTGAATCGTCCACGCCAGAGACACGTCCTGCTCTACCGGCGCCACCAGACAGGTTCACCCTCGACTTTGAACCGGTGTTTGGCGTTGGCATCATCTCGGTGGTGCGCCGAGAGACTGGTGTTGTGGGGACAGACGGGACTTCTATATAGGACTTCTCAACCTCGCCTTCTCATCATCTGCCTCCGCAAGGAAGAATTTGCAGTCTTTGTCGGTCCCCCAGTCTTTGCAGCGTGCAACTGTAATCTGGTTATTCATTGCACGCAAAGTTATTATGGGTAGAAGGAACAAACATCGCTCGCCTTTGCTGTTTTCCTTGGTCGATGTGTGCCATTTGGCCTGCTCGTTGCAACCGCAGCACCATTGGCCAAAGTGGAATGTACCATTTTGGTATTTCTAGTTAGTCTACGCTATGGCTTTGGGCTGTACCCGATATTCAAGCCCGTGAGCACCTGAAATTGGAACCAAAGTGCATGAAAAGCCCTTTGCTTTTAAAACAATCAACTTCTGCAAACATCGCCTTCATTTCCACAGACGCTATGAGGGCATATGGGCGACGAGGCCGCTTTACAAGCTCGGCGGTAGTCTCCGGTTTGGCAATTCGCGCTCAAAAGTCCAGGTTGCAAGGTGATTCCGACTCTTGAGCTTGGCTGTTGCAAGGGCATGTCCAGGCGGTGCGGAGTACCTAGTTGGCTCGCCTCTCGTCATACACACCTCTTCTGCCTTGCCCCGGTAGTTGGCGGCGACTGCTCCTGTACCAACCAAGTGTTAGAAATAAGCGGTGGGTGCGTTATTAGCATATTGCGGGTAGTCTACGGAAGAGCTGAGAGCGGGCTAAAAGCGGCTATCTACTAGGCACGGGGAGAGATTCAATTTTTACAGCAAGGACGACGCGGCCGTTGCTTTGGCCACGTAATCAATCTTGTAGGCTCTTGCAAGTTCGTGCTCTGATGTAAGATATAAACCTTCGCTGCGGAGCATCAATCTTGCAATGCATCACAGAATCGTGGCTCCCAGTCCCAGAAGACCTACTTCACCTCCTGAACCACACACCTACGAGCTTGCAAGCCACACGAGGTAGCTCTTACCTACCGAAGCCATTCAAGATGCCGTTCGGGACGCAGCAACTATCGCTACAACAGTTACGTCGCTAGAAGGCGCGAGCTTACAATACAACCGATGATATGCGCTCAAGTTGATTAAAGTGCTGCGCAACCTTGGTTGAGATGTAGAAGCACCGCCACCGTTGTGTGCAAGATCAATTGATGTACCTATCAAGAACGGAGTACCACTAAGTTCTAGGCGGATGGTCCGCTAGCGACTCTCTTCCGGCTGCCCCACGACTTCTGTGGCCTGCTACTAATTACAAAGATTGGGGGCCAGTTGACATGAAATGAAGCACTGCTCTGGAACTGAGAAATAGGTGTATCGTAGCCACCGCCACGCTCGCAAAGGCAAGGTCAAACACCAGGCCCTTCTTCACGCTGCCGTCGCTCACCTGTCGCACCTTTTCGGCAGTCCAGTAAACAAGAATGACGACGAATGCCGATACTAGCGAGCTGACCCATGCCAAGATGCCGAACCCGAACGCGACGAAGCGCAGACTCGACAGTCGACGCCGATACGCCAAGATGACGAGCGCGCAGGCGAGGACGAAAGCCGAAGCAAAGCCAGAGCAAGGGCTGCATAAAACCGAACCCGTAACATTTTTCATGGCTGAACTCAAAACATGCCTTGTTCGTACCTACTGTCACCGCCCGCGGTAGTAGCTGATCGACAAGGTGATCCGCCGCCTCCGTCGCACTGCTCACGAGTCTGCTGGCCTGATCCGTCACACGCGTGGCCTCCGTAGCTAAGTCGCTACCTACTTGTGTCGCCTGCGACAAAATGGTCTGAAGAGGATCTGGCACAGACGGAAATCCGCGGCGGGTGAGATGGTCGTTAAACTGCGTGTCACTGTCAGCATGTAAGCCTGAAGCGAGAGGAGCGCGGAGCGCTTACAGAAAGGGTAAGTATGCCTTTCGCTGCACTGCTAGAAGTCATACCAATGGATGCAACCATCAAAGAAAAGGCTGTTGGCGCGGCATACAGACAGACTGTACCCCAATTCTCAAAGAACTCCATGTTGGCCCTTGACATGAAGCTGTGCGCTCCTGGGAAGAGACACTACTATATGCTTGCCTTTAAAAATAGATAATGCACAAATAAGCCGTGGTGTAGCGGCTAGAAGATCGAAATGTATGATTGTTTCATGATGTGCCGAAACGGCCTCGCCCACATCCGATCCGACTTTCTAATCATGGCACGATTCAGACCATGTGGCCAATATCAGTGCCTACATCTATCTACGTACACACCCCTTGCGTTCCATACAATAGTCACAATCTATAAGTTGCCTTCATCTATGCACTGTATTTTTGTTCTTTCTCCCTTGTCTGAGATCGCTGTGCCATTTTATTTTCTCTCAGCTGCTGGGAACACCGCATCTACAACAAACGAGTCAGAACTATCTACAATGTCCATGCCAGCAAACCACGAGCCATGCCTTTCAATTGCTATGGAGAGCAGCACCGAGAAGGTCAGCCCCTTAGAAGCACGAAGCCGCATAACCGATCTCGAGCGACAAATTGAATGCCAAGAGAGCACTAATAGAGATCTTCGTCGTCGACTGTCGGAAGAACAGGACATGCTGAAAGAGCTGCGGCAGCGAACCATCCAAGCCCAAAGCGACTACGACAACACAAAGAGGAAATCTCAGCTTTTACCTAGGCGGAAAACAAAGATCAGACAAGACCAATTGGCAGCCCGACTTGAGAGCGGTGAGAGCGACGATCAAATTTGCTCTCGCGACCGGTCGCCTCAATAACTACTAACCCCAAGCCTTCCTCGAATCCGACCTCCAATCAACCAACCCTCACTACCCTGCAGAATCAAGAGCAACCGCCGCTTCAGTTGCTATAGATAGGATGCTGAACACTTAAAGAAATGGCCTTTAAGCAGGTCTGCTTTGTAACTTTACCTCGTTTGAGGACTGTAGGAAGAGGTGGGACACAAGCAAACAGCCAAAATCGGACGTAAAAGAAGTGCATGGGCTTTGGCGAGAATAGGACGCAAGGGTGAGAAGAAACTAGGTACACAGCAGATAGTTGCCCTTCTGGCTTCGGCTACCGGGGCGTAATAGAACTTGAATGAGTATACCTCCAACAGCCAAGGACCGATCACAAGAAGCAGTAAAGACATCAGAAGAATGCACAATCAATAGCTTAACTCTCAGGCGACTTCACAACTGGTTCTGACACGTATGTATCGTTACCAGATCTGATTATACCGACCATCAATGCATAGCAGCTGCCGCAGCAGGCCCTCGATCCAGGGGCCGAGGTTCGTCAACTCTACGACGTTGCATTCGTTTCTTTTGGCACGTTGCTGGCGTCAAGGTTTCTAAGCCTCCGTTGTGACCCTATCTGTCAACCTCTGCTTTTTCGATCATGTTCCAAGTCATATGAGGGCATCTTCGTAGTTGGCCCGTCCACTTCCTCACTAGCGACTTTCGCTCATCCGTTTGATTACATCGTCCATTTTCGTACTTTTTCGATGTAGGAGGGGAGTGTCATTAGTATTGTGCTTGGTCAAGTTCTGTTTGTCCATCTTCTCCTCTACCCATTGTCTTTTTTTGGCGCAACGAGGGGGAAGTCACCGGGTACCGGACATAGCCCCTCATTCTCTCCTTCTTCTTCCATTACCGAGGTGACGATCTCCAAAATCTCCCGTCGGCCTCCTCCGGTCACCTATTCACCAGATCCCCACATCATCTTTTACTTGCCGCCATCACCCACTTTTAGATGGCGATTGCGACTTCGAAATAGGCCTGAGCGCGAGAACGAAGACGATATTTCAACTTATGTATTATCCAAGCTGAGCTTGCTAAGCCGCCTTAGCTGGAAGGACTCTACGGTTACGGGACAGATCATTTAAATCCCTGCAAGCGGCGTATTCTTGTGGGCACATCTCGTGGTGAGAGGAGCAGCAATAAATAAGATCCGTAACATGGTCAATGAAATTCCGACAGAGCTGACAGCTATGTACCAGGAGCTAGTCCGAAGCATGGACGAGAAGCGAACGTCTCTGAAACTTCTGCAATGGATTGGCTTTGCCACGCAGCCTCTCTCTTTATGGGGACTTATTCCGTTCTAATCTATGGCGCTCTCCGCCCGCGGCGACCAGAGACCGATCAGAGGGTGTAGTCTGGGCAGTCAGATATGTTGTTACTGCAGCCGCAGCAATCACTGAACTTCATGCTATCAGTGGAGCTGTGAATAAGGGGGCACACACAGTCCAGTCGCCATTGGCCTGGTTGCAGCAAGATACGGAGGCTCTCCAGTCGGGTTTGGAATTGTGGGGCTGGTTGCACTTGCATGCATTGCTGGTAGCAAAGAAGGCGGCGGCTGCGAGGATAGAGGTAGCGAATTTCATCTTGACTTGATAAAGGTGCTGAAAGTTCTACGGCTTTGACCAGCAACGCGTCCCGGTGAGCCGTCCATGAAATCGCCCACCGTACGTAGAATCACCGTCAAGCTCATGATCAGCATAAATTTTTGCCACACGATGCCGGTGGCAAATATACTTGCCCTGGTGGCATCCAGGCGATTCTCTGCATGTGTGCCATGCTTCTTCTTCCAGCTCTATTATGGCCCCGATCGCGGGCGCAAAGGAATAGCTCCCGGGGCCCTGATCGCGGAGGCATGCGCCGGCCGCATGGATTGCGCAAAAACATCCCACAATCGCTCCTGGAGCATGATATGAGCCCTGCGTCGAATCGCTGGCTCACGACACCGCTTGGTGGTGAAATGAAGTGCCTTTACCAGTGATGATGCAAGGCGAGGCCCATGTGTGGCGCCAACACACCTTGTAGCAGTGCTGCAGGTTTCTGCTTCGAGAAGCAGCATGGCCTGATTAAAGTCGTCCTCGAACTCATCCCAGCAAGTCTCATCTCTGAAGTCATTAGGCTCCCTAAGTGCACTGTCAGTTGTATATGGACCAGCATACCCTGCACATCAAGGGCTACACGATGCATGTCTCGAGGCGGTAGTGGGGCTCCAAGTTGGTGATATCGTTTTCCAATTCTTAAACTGCTGGCGGTATTTTCGACGTAATACGTGCGCCGCCGTGAGCTCTTCGAGGCTTGGACGAAAGGGCAGCCCCTCAAGCATGGCCTGCAGACTGGTCCACAACATCTCCATTTCAATGCAGGCCTCCGTAGTGGACATGAGTCGCCTGTTCCGCTTCTGCAGCGATTGAAGGCCTTTATGCCATTCCAAAGTCGGCTTGTCTGCATTCATCATCTGGGAAGCCTGAAAGACACATTCGAGTCTGATAATCCCAAGTAGTAACTGCGCTGCCAAACCGGGTATGGCACCAGAGCTCGGAGGCAATCCCAAAACCTCCACTGCCTGATCAATGCACGGCTTCGCAACCAGATGGAAACAAATGTCTCAAATTCGCCCCGATTCAGGCTGCAGATACCGTAGAGAAAGTTAACCAACAAAATTGTGACTTTGTCCTGCAATGTAAGGCAGCGCGACTTGGTAATGTCAAGAACCCCCTGATGGAAGCAGAGTGCTGCCGTAGGGATTCCTGAGAAAGAATCGCCGCCACATCTTGCGTCCTCAGGTTGCTTTTTCGGCGTCTGACCAGAGCCCTGCCGCCACGGCGTTGCAAGCATGCCAAACCGGTTCCAGGCTGTTTGCGACTTGCGGAATGGAACGGCGCCAGAAGTCTTCATCATACTCATTCCAGCCAACAACAACAACTTGTGCGTAAAAGTACTTGCTTAAAGCCATCTCGATAGATGTCGGTGTCTTTTGCGCTATAGTCTTTAGGGCAGGTTGCAGCGTCGTTATTCCCGTGGCCAACACTGCTGGGTCGGCGACACCGTAGCCCAGGCCACTGCACTTTCGGCCCGTCGACGCGCATCGCTTACAATGCGGCTTGCACTCGTCGCATTTAATTCGTCTTTCTCTGGTTCTCGATCTGTTAGACTGATCAAAATGTTGCCTGTAGGGAAGAAACCACAGTACCGACAAGTTTGGCAGCCTGTCCTTGCTCTTGGCGCCCACCGCTTCCGTCGTCTCTGTGGTCGAGCTACACTGCCATTTTGCCGCGCAGAATTTTCAGAAACAAAACTATGTGCTGTTTCTGCAGAATAAGCCAGGACCGACTTGTCTCTAATGGCATGCCGTTGCTTTGGAGCAGAGGCGTCGCCTGCTGTTGAAAGGCGCTCGGCGTTGCTGGAAATAGATTTCAGAGACAGCATGATGCGGATGTCGTCAGCGACTATAATCGGTAATCCTGGGTCAAGCTGCAAAGAATGATCAGTTAGTCACCGTAATAGATGAAGAGGGGTCGAGATATGAGGCTGGCGAAAGTTTGGTGCTGTTGAGACTAACTAAGCCCTGCTGACTAATTTTCCGCGCCCCCTTCCCAGTGGTCAGTGATGAATGAGCGCATATGCGGTGAAGGAGTTGAGGGCAACCAGCACAGTGTCGAGGATAACGAAGAAGACCAGTGCCACAAAAAAGATTGTCGGAGTGAATTCGGGGATCGGGCCGGGCAGGGATGCTCGCTTATCTCAGTCGACCTAGCCATAGACGGTTCGGGAACTTATTATTCCTTTCCCACTCTGCCTCTGCCAGTACACAATCGTGCGCTGAACGAAGAGCTTCAAATATGGGTGCCTCTCTAACGGTTTCGATGAGGGCCGCTAATGATGAATGGCATGCGTCCTTCCAACCTCCGACCTATCATCGAGGTGCCTCGCTCGAGCGCCCAGACTATTGTCGGCCCTATCAACTACATCCACGCGCAAGCAGCTTTGTCACCGCGAGCCACTCGCCGCAACATGCTCGCTACCGAGCTGACTGAGTCTCTTCGTCGCCATCTTCTCTGGGAGCGCCAGCAGAAGAACTCGACTGCCAACGCTGTGCTCAAGCGTCGCCATACCTCCACGATGTTGCCAACCTGAGGCATTTTCCGGAAAAGCCCTATCTGAAGCAGAGCGAAGACGCCAACGCCAACTGGAATCAGTATTTCAACAAGGACACCTTTAACGGCTACCATTCGAAGGCTGGTGATGAGCCTGTTTATAGATTTGAAAGCCACGAGAAAGCGATCAACTGCGATGCGCCGTACAGGCCTTGCAGGGACAACAAAAAGACAGGGCTGCGGAAAAGGCTTTTTATGACCAGCTCATCGCTGAGCAAGCGTCTTCCATACGGTCTCTAGCAAGTGACCGTGAAGCTGTCAAGAGCCAGACTGGTGGTCGAGACTCGGAGCATGTACCACCTCGCCCACGGACGCCCTGGCCCTCAAGCACCACCGCTAATTCCCTACCGTGTGCGAATCGGGTATGATCTCGGAGGACTTACAGCCGGCGAAAAGAATGAAAATGACATTGTAATTTGGTAGTTTCTAGTTCAGGCTTCTAATTGTTGAATACACTCTGTCTCTATTGAATTTACCTTTCCAGTACCATCATTTTTCACGCCATAAACCGTAGCGGGCCTTGTATACCTTCTGTGTAGTACGTTTCGTGACAGCAAAAATAAGCCGGAGGAAAGAGTGGCAACAGAGCCGAAATGAGCCTTGCAAAAGCCAAATGCCAGCTTCTGGCTGTGTAGGGCCCGTCTGATCGCATCCTGTGTTGGATATCCTGTGGTGACTGTGTCCGGCACCGTCAGAAACGGGGCGCCCAGAAATATCGCGCATAGTAATTCCCATGTTGGGCAGCATCATTTGACTATAGTCGCAGCTAAATCATTGATGCAAGCGATCTTGAAGATAACACCGCGCCAGCAATTGCAGAAGCATCGGCTGTCGCAATGGTTTGCAAGAGCGAGCGGGCAGCGTCCGAACAAGCGGTAGACTTCCATCGTTTGCTTGTCTCTGCAGCCGACGAACCGGTCAAGATGCCAGCAGCATGTTATTTAAGGTATGTGGAATTATTTCTGCGCCAAGATTGATATATGTCTCACTTGCTATAAGATCGTACATACGATATATTACCTTGTCCGCTCCGGAATAGCGTTCCGTATAAGAGATGTGCGCGCGACGCCCGATGGCCGAGCCAAGCTAAGTCTGTTCCCCTCGCACAACCAGGTCGAAACCTAACCAGGAGAAAGTACTTGACTGGAACGCTGAGATGTGCATGTAGTCGCTGTTATGAGCCGCAAACTTGGTATGTTGCCGACGAGTTTGCCACGCTTGCGTACCAATTGTGTCTCGAGTCTGTACCGTACGAGACTTACGACGCTTATGTGCCTCTACGATCCGCCAAACAACGAGCCTCAGGCTTGAAGACTGGTTTTGCCTGTTGCATACCGTAAGCATATAGTCACCGACGTATATCGGCACCGTTAAACGCTCTGAGTGCGAACAAATTGGCCCTCTTCAGCTTTACGATGGTTCCTAGGCAGGTTGGCGGCAATGGCTCAGCCAGAAGCACCTGTTTCTACATTCATTCATTGTTTTATTACGCCCGGTGGCCTCCAGCCAATAGGGCTCACTAGCTATTCATAGATACATTTCAAGCCACTTGTCTCATCCCTTCCATTTCATCTCTGTCGTTCTCTGTTCGCTCCACTTCGTCTTTTCATCCCCAGCATCCAACATTCTACGTGATTTATTATCAATGACTAACTAGCTTGGGGCTATTCCCCAAGTGTTCGGCGTCCTATCTACAGCGACCGAAGCGTCGCTAGTCATACTCGCCGCGAACGTGGCTTCGTGGTCTGATGAAAAGGCTATCGTAGTTCTTTGCTTGTCAATTGTCGAACCGTCCTGTGGCGAGTGTGAATTGTATCGTTGCTCGAATTGCTCCCATGTCTGGTTTCCATTTCGGTCCGTCTGATGCCGACTTTCCTCCTAGTCGGTGTGACAAATCATCCCATCTCGTGCTTGTGCTTGCTCGTAACTCTTTTCGCTGCCCATCCCATTGCGGGCACTGTAAAGAAAATGTTTGACCGTTTCCCTCGCCTGTCCACACGCGCATTGCTCGAAGGCACTGCTTTGATTCGATGAAGATAGCCGTTCAATCTTGCCATGTCTGTCCTCAACTGAGCGAGCGTCGAGCGCTCCTCCATGACCATTCCTCATAGATCTCGCGTGTGTGGCTTCCAGGTAGCGCCGAATCTATCTTCTTGGAGAAACGTCCAACTCCTTCAGGTATGCATCGTTCACGTCTTAGACTTCTTCGCTCGTTGTTCAATGTCGTAGTCTTCATCACTGAGAATGGAACCTCAGGGACTGCACCCTGCTGCGTGGCCGTTTTTGCTTGTCTTTTGGCCGCTTGCAACAGCTTGTTCTCGCTCGGCGAGTCCCATCCTACAGCTAATGGGCAGAATGGGCTTCCAGTTTTGGTAAAGCATTCAATTCTCCAACCAATTTCGATGGAACCAAAAACCTGTCAAAACTTCTCGAAGCGGACCTTGAAATGAGGGCAAACCTCATCTAAATGCTTTTAAGCCTCATCACCATTTTTTCTCGGTCGCAATAATGATGCGGAGCTGCCAGATGGTGTCTGGAGGCTTAGATTAGCGACAGATGTGGAGATTTTGAGGAATGCCAATTTGCCCGTGACTGTAGAACCAGATACTTTATATACTGTCTTCCACGCCAATGAAACACGCCCGCCTAATATTGTCACCAAACCTTTTCAACCTGCGCGCTATACGATGGAACGGCCTACAGGATCACGTCACCGTCGTACAGTGGGCGGTACATCAAAACTCCGTGGTCCGATCAGGTAGTCATAATGGACGTATTATATTCCCTCAAAGTACCACGATCCGTCTTTCACGGTGTTCGAGCGATAAATACAGACTTGCAATGGGACTGGCCAGAGGTCGTCAATCTCCTTTGATATTTGAGCGAAGATGACGATTATCTCAAGCTGGCACCGGAATGGGAGCAGCCATCACGTAGCGTCGATACTGAGCTTTCGCGCAATATCGAGCTTGTCATCGGCGACCACCAGTCGGCTGCTGGAAACACATACCTGGCGGTGAAATGGCGGGATTACGACTGCCCTACATGGGAGCTCGAAGAGGAAGTCATGGCACGGAAATGTTGGTAGCACAGGCAGAATTGGGCACAAGCTGCATGCCGTTCAGGCGGAATGCGGTCACGCCACAAGTTTCACGTAACTCTGCCGCCCGACAGAATCGTCTTCCAGGCAATCTGGCGCTCAAGTTACTATATAATGTAGTGCCGTATGTGTACATATTTATGTACCTCAAGGAATATAGAACCGGGTGCATTGTTCATGCCGATTATTAGTGGACTATAACCGCGTGCCGCATTTGCATTTATTGTACCCATCGCTGGTCAAATTCTGGCGATACTTAATCGCCACAAAGTGCCATTCATCGGTCAACTTTCGGACTAGCTGCTTACTTGCGAAGTGTATGGTTACCTGTCGGTTCTGCCCTGTCGAGCTCGAGTATTGTAGTATATAGGACCAACCCCTTCACCAAGCAACAATGCACAACCCCACGCCAAGGCGTAAGCTTTTCGAGCAAGGCGTTTTCGACATCACATATGAATGCAAATTAGAACGTTTCCGACGATTTATGTTTACTCACCTTTTCTACTGCAGGAAGATCGCCCGCAGCCTCAGACCTCGGCTTGCACCGAGCCTGAAGCTGCGATACGGAGATACCTGGGTAGATCCTTCCAAACCTATCTATGTAAAGCTCGCTGACTTCTATTATTCAACAAACGATACTAAGGAGCAGAAGGCGCTCTCAACTGGCGACTGAGAGACGAACAAATCGCCCAAGCAGCGCGAACTGCGTGTAAAAACACCAATCAAGATTTCTTTTGTTACGTGGAAACGCGCGTCAACGAGCCTCAAGGCACAACAAAGCTGTAACACAGCACAAGCAGCTCTCCGCTGACGGAAGTCGCTCCTCAGTAAAAACTGCCAATTGAGAAGAAGTAGTTCTGTCTCGATTAGCGCGCAGCTCTCCCCTCTCCCCGCAGTCAACGTTCTTTTCAGTAACCCATCCTCCTCCCCACCCGAGATGGTCAAAACCATCTACTCCGCTCAGTACCCCGACGATTTTGCTCACTTCCAGCTTCAGTACGGACAACTGACCGACGACGACTTGCGTGCCTCCGCCAGCAACGCCACTGCCGCACACCTCCTATCACCGCCTCATCATCCACGAATCCAATAAGAACGCCGACATCCTGCCAGCCTTCGCCCACGACCACGCCGCAGCTTGTCCCCGTTGCCATCCAGATCCAGTCCACTCGCCCCAGCAACTCCACATCGATAGGGTCAACTACGCTACAAAAGAAGATGCCACCATCAAGAGTCTCATTCAAAAATCCTCCGCCCAGCTTGACGCCATGCCTTTCCCCGAATTTTGTATTGCCCTTGTCGCTTGCATCTCACCGGCCTACCATCCATGACCCCCAAGTCCTATGCCTTGCGCCCCAAGCCCGCGCCCCAGCCGCCGCCCTCATCGGCCAACCTCTCCTCCTCGAGCCAGACACACCCCTCTTCCCCCGCGCCTGGTTCCTTCTCCCCGTACTCCGCCGACTACGAACTCGATGACGACGCCTTCGCCAACCTGCGCACTCTTCCTGAAACCCTCACCAACCAACTTGCCTACATGACCGATCGTTATGCTCTCCTTTGTTTCCGCCAAGACGACCGCGACTCCGAGTTCCGCGCACGACTCGACTCGACCGCTATACCGCACAGTTGGGCCTCCCAACCGTCACCAGCTGCGATGACGGCGGCCTCGCTAAATTCGACCGACAGCCCACCGCCTGGGTAATCGTTGACTCCTCCGTCACCATACGTGAATCAAAATAGCCTCCGAAAAGTTTGCCTACGACGACCCAGACACCCACGGTATCACCCGGTCATCTCAAACGAAATCCTAGCCCAATATCTTATTCGAACTCACTGCCTTGCGCGCAACCACCGCCCTCGACGAAACCGTACAGTCCCCCGGCTCCCATCATTCCTTCACACGCACACACCCTAATCGGGTCTTCAGCCTCGTTCTAGTCGCCCAGTGCAAAGTCTTCTCCAGCTTTCTTTTTTCGCCGGCCCCTACCATGCTTTGCAGGACGCTCCAGTCTCCTGCCGACCGCCAACGCTTGGCTGCAGCTCATCCCAAAGATGCTTGCATTGAAATGACTTCTGACTCGCTCAGGTTTTGTTTGCTGAAACCCCACGACAGAGACTTTCGTTTCTGTGCAACATGTACTGTTCTATGCGCATGTACAAACACGTGATAATCTACAAAAAGCGATGGCAACGACGACGACGACAACCATTCCACCACCACCACCGCCACAGCCGAAACCAACCGCAAGCGCAAAGCGCCTCGAAGCCTGACTCGTATGCGCCTTCGCTGCCATAATTATCCACCATATCGTCAGCTCGTTTCTTCCACGGCTCTATGCAGTTTCACACAAAAATTACGTGAAGAAATAGACCGCCAGTTGCGGGCATCCAACCTGCCGACATCATTGCGCCGCCGAGCATGGAGTACGATTCTACCTGAGAGAGCCCATGCTGCGCAATCGTATGCAGCGGCCGCAGAAGTGACTGATACATCAGCTCCTGCCGAACTACGTTCCTTGAGCTCATAGGATTTGGCCGTCGGTCCTGCAGCCGCCGGGAAAGTCGAGCAGTTCAGCAGTATACGGTGCCAGCGACGAGGGTAACAGGTATCAATCGCCCACTTTCTGCCGGGAGTTTCGATTCGGACGGCGAGAAAAAGAGCGGCCGCGTCACCCAAGCATGCTGACTACACACCAGAAAGCGATGAAGCAGGACTACTCTGCGCTGTTTTGTCGTTGGCAAGGACATCATGGAAGTGCCAATCGCACGAAAACTTGGCCAATGAGAGTTATTGAGAAGCAATTTTGAGCGTTATGCATCTGAACCGTTGCAAATGCCGTTCCCCTGCCCAAGAAAGTTTATGAGGTCATCTCCTGGCAACAAAGAGCATTTTGCCAGCCATTCCAAGGAGCATGGCTAAGATCTGCAGACGATCGTATTTAGGTAAAGCATCACCATCCGGTCAATACGTCTTGGCATGGCAACATGTTTTCTCTTTATGGCATGCGGGATGCTAGAACTCTCTCGCTGTCATCATGGACGCAGCTGCTCCTCGTAGAAGACCGCACTGGGTTCGGCACACATAGTAGTCCATGGTTTGTAATAAAAGAATAATGAAGAGGCTAGTAAAAGTCGATTTATGGATGCATTGTTGTTAGTTCACCGTATCATTGTATACCGACAAGCACTTGTACGCGATACTGTCAAACTGGTTGTTCGCACTGTTCTCAAGCTCATCAGGAGTGGTGTCATGCAAAAAGGCGAAGCTGTTGTGCCTGCGCAGGGCCGCCACTGCCATGTGGAGGCAGCTGTGCAGCAGAGCTCCCGGGGTCCGGCTTCAAAACGGCCTTTTGTCACCAGTTATCAGACCGCAAGTTGTGACGTCGGTCTTGTCCAAGCAGGTTGAAATGACAAGGCTGCGCCCACTTACTGCCTTAGACTGGTTGTGCGCTTGGCATATGAGAGCCTGTCCCGCGCAGGAGTCCAAAAAATGTCCGTCCGTTGTCCACTGACACAGAGCATCGCGTACATCCATTTCCAACAGCCATTTACTGGAAAGCGCCTACGCAGAGGTGAAGAAGAAGGAAGATAAAGCAGCGCAGAAAAAGTCCACGAAGCAAACTGTCGATCCAAAGCAGAATGACACCTTTTACTCTGCACTCCGGCAAACATCCAGTCCTAGAAGAGCCTGTTCTAGACGCAAACTCAGCTGCAGCGCGGAACATCTCACCTCCCAAGCTACTGACATTGACCTTGCTGGCAATATGATATTCGGTGCAGTCAATTCGCGCGCAGAAAACTACATACAAGCTAACTTCCTGCAGGCAGCCGACCGCTGCTGGCCAACCCAGGCAAACTGCCTCAGAGCTCTCGCTACTTTAATCCCGGAACTGCGTCCGTCTTCCCGCAGGTATTCTGAGTTGGAGGCAGTGTGTTCCGCCGCCGAGCCGAGATTCCTCCTATGGCGACAGTGAGGATGCTGTGAACTGCATGGAGGGCTCTTCCAGGAGTAGCTCGCTGGCAACGCCAAACGGTAGGTTGCATGTCTTGCAACACTCCGGTGCCGCTAACTTTAGCAGAGGACTCCAGGTCTCAGGTATGCACGAGTCTCCATCTGATGATAGCGATCGCTGCAATCTCGATCAGGAGTGGAGTGGGACAAGATCATCGGTGAAGAGACAAAAAGAGGGGAAGCTATATTTCATGGTGAAGTGGGTGCCTCGCCTTGTTGCTGAAGATAATATGAAGAATGCCACAGAGGCAGTTCGTGATTGGCAGAAGATCAAGAGCAAGATCAAAGCGAGGGCAAACGCACTCCCGAGAGCAAGTATGATACGTAAAGGGCGCAAAAGGGTGGCGTCAAGAAATCTGCAGTCACTAGATAAGACTGTATTCGCTCTCAAGTCGCGTCGCAACGTCGCGCGCTTTGGGTATCTGGGTATCAAGAACGCTGTTTTTTTTTATTGGATAATATTAGCGGCGCCTTTGCAGGGCCGCCCAAGTGCATTTCACATATGTTCCACGTCATCCAGCTGTTCTTGGCACACCTGTGTACGATACGAGGAACTTGTTTTATTTTCCGTCTGTCGGCGTCCGAGCAGTGTCTCGGCCCGAGTAGCGATAGTACTGGTGGCCCGCGGCTAGACCAACGCAAAGCAAATCGCACAAGATGGAATTTGCAAGATGGATTTGCAGCGACTGTGTCAGCTCATGCACCGCACCCTTACAGTCACGAAAGATAATGATCCACTGCACGATGATAGCTCGACGCATGCTCAGGAGCACAACTAACCATTCATTTCATCCGGAACACGTTCGCCAAGAGGCGGAAGCGCACAAGTGGCCGCATAATACGCTGCACTGGGAGTGCAATGAATTTTCCCCTATTGCATTTACATATGTGGCGTTTTGGAAACAAATTGACCTACCTGTTTCTTACTGATCAGTCATGGCTGGTATATGAATTGAACGCGCTATGGAAACGTTACAAACAGTTGCAACGCGGCGACTTGGTCGTGTCTCGTCGGATTTCGGCATGCTTTCTGTAAAGCATACCGGCTGGTTAAGAGTTTGAAAGAGGGGGCCAGGCGACCCTGGAGATATCTGATCGGCCTTCTCGCCTACTCGACGATATTTTTCGAGAGGAGCTAATTGGGCCGCTGTATTCATTGGCCATCGTGCCAGCCATGGTGCCTCGGCGTCTTGTATCTGCGAAGCTGATCTGCCCAAGAGGAATTATCACGGCGAGATTCATTTGACTTCCAGCGCATCTGCAAAACCGCCGGCAAAACAACCGGCAGATGCTCATCGCGGACGGTGATCTCCCGCCCACGGCCAACTTCCAAGAACACGCGGTAATTACCCTACCACGAAGTCACTTACGAAATATGCAGAGCCCCCTCAGTTGGCAGCTTCCGTCAGCGATGGGTTTTATCATCGAGCGCTGTTCTCTTTGACAGATGTTATCTGCATCTCTTTGCGGAGGACATCGGCGGCACCGACATCGCGATCCAACACTTGTCCGCCTGGAGCCGTAAAGCAAACACATCATCAAACGCGGTTACATCTCCGGCCGTAATTTGGTCATGGACCGAGCACGAGCAAAGCTGAGCGCGGAGAAATTGCAGCGACCACATGGTTGGTTCCGTATGATTCGCATGGTGGGTATAGACCGCGAGGCCCACTGCCAGCAACAGACGACAGGCCAAGTCTTACCAGACACTATCGAGAGAAATGTCTCATATGCTTCGTGCCTGCCTGAGGGAACGGGGGCCAGAAACCTGTTGTTTTCGCTCGGCACGTGCTCGAGTTTCTGCGTCTCACTGCCGCCTTGACACAAGCGGACTGACACCGCTGGATTTTGTGAAGGCCTCCAGGCTGCCTAATCAGGTGATGAGAATATAGAAGCCGACATACTTAACCTGGATCTCACATTTTCCGCACAATGAGGACGTGGTGGAAGTCGCTGCGCCGCTCATAGCATCAGCTTCCGCTCAATCATTATGTCCGTGACATGCACGGTATGTGCAGCTTGAAACGTGCTCCCCGAGTATACTGCCAGTGTATATTGCCAGTATATTGTCAAGACTAACGAACGCCTCAGATTTTGATCCTGGAAGCCGTCTCTCGGCTCACTCTCTACCAGGCGTCCTGCGATAACGTCATGAGAGCGATTGCGGTACCACTCCCGCGACGAGACTGGTCTCCCAACACGACTTCCCCGTCGCTCATCACTAGTCATTTTTGTGCTCTATAAGCATCTCAGATATCACAAAGGATTCGAAAGATCTTCACAGGCCGCAGCTAGCACATGTTCAACAGAAAAACCGCCTACCCTGGTCGGAAGATACCTGCTTTGCCTGCCTTCAGCGACGGCCACAGCAGGTTGTCTTGCGGCCACTGGCTGTGCCAAGTATATGTCAGACCTTTACGACATTTACCAGACGACCCGTGGCTGTACAACGTCAGCTACTGCGTTATATGTGGACTGGGAACAGACGAGTCCTGCATTCGCATCAAGCAGATACCGCCGACGCGCGCATACTGAACATCGACGGCGGTGGGATCCGAGGCAGGGGTCCACTGGAGTTTCTTCGCGTCTTGAAGAGATGATTGACCTGCCAGTCTCCGTACAGAGGCATTTTGACGTTGTCTTTGGCACTAGCTCTGGTAGGCACCTCCCCGGCAATCTGGAATCTGAGCGTTAACCAAATCAGGGGCGATGACCGCATGCGCCCTTGGTCTCAATGGATGGGCTGTAGACCGCTGCATTGAATATTTCGAGCTGTCATCGCGTCAGGCGTTTGACACCAACCAACTTTTTCCGAGTCGCCAATTTCCTGATCGGCGATGTGCCTATCCTATCCCTGCTGTTGCCGCAGATCCTCAGCTCTCTGCTGGTAGACAGCAAATATTCGGCCAAAAGACTCGAGTCCATCCAAAAAGACGCATACGGCGAAAGCAGAAGCATTGTAGACCTTAACGCCGCGAGTGAGATGGGCATCTCGCTGGGAGTGACTTTTGACGACGACGGACGACGTAAAGCACCTGCATCGCAACGAATTACACCAGCGCGATTCTACATCCTCTGCGAACAACGCCGTTTGCCCGCCTACAGGTGTCATTCGTGTCCTCTGTTCGATGAGAAATACCTATTTATTCAAAACGCAAGGTCCCAATCCACGCAAGTCTCGCCGTACTCTTTTGAACGGTGATTAGAGCTGCAGACCAGACAACTAATTCACTCAGTACAGATCAAGTTTACTTCTTCGAGCCACTTTTCCTTCAAAGCTACGTCCTCGCATCATCCGCATCGGGCAGAGTGTTCCGTCTGCAATTTTCGATCTTAAACGACTTCCTTCCTTCCACGCAATGTGTGAATGGACGTGCAAACACTGCATGGGGTAGGCGTACAGGTAAAATTCATACTGAAGAAACTAAAGAATTAATGAGACAAAAAGCTTTAGTAGAAAACACTCTGAAGAAATCTCATTAAAGATGAGTATTGCCAGAGGTTATTCTGTAGATATATTAGAAAATGTGATTTTTACTAGATTCGAGTAAGAAAATGGGATTTGCGGCAAGGTGCATCAGTGCTAGGATGAGCGAGGCCAAAGGAATGGTGGGGAATGTTAATAGCTTGTTGTATATAAGAGATGCGCATAACGTGATCGTGTGAGCGACTTGCTTCCCGCACTTGGGAATATTTTATGTTGAGTAGACGCTATTCAAACAAAGAGGAGAATACCAGATTTCACCCATATTGTACTTCCTCGAGTGCAAAGAGTACGTCGACAGCATGAAAAAGAAGCAGCTTTGTCCATGCGCTGCTGACTTCTGTCATTGCACGGGTAACTACCACAGGTTCGTTATCTGTCCGCGCCCACGGCCCAGCTTGCGCGTGCTAACAGAATCACTACGGAGCAAGCCTACTGAGGTTCTCCAATTTCTGGGCCCTATGGCGAATCTTTGACTATCCAGAGGACTTTCTGGTTGGGTGAACCCCGAAGACGTACTCGCCATGCCACAATGCATCGCGCAGCAAGATCGGATCTGCTCATTGAATGCTATGACTAAATGCACTTCGTCAGGAGATGCACTTCACACTTTGCAGTTCATCTGCACACACTACCAATGGCTGACCCAACTGAGCCGTCTCAGCGTTGAGCTCTCTTCCAACGTGATCGAGAATTACGTTCCGTACTGCAGCAGATCTATACTGCCAAAGCGCAGCTATTTACTGATACGGAATACAACCGACCGAACGTGGCTCGTCGATGTTGGCGATGGAACGGGTTGCAGACCTCTCACCAACAAACCTGGCTAGGGTTATGCTACAGCATGGGTGTGGCTAGCGAGGCACTGACATCTTATCGTGCGCTCACGCGCTTCTTCATCGCTGGAACCGTTCGAGGCACGTCCTGGGTTCTTGCAGCTTCACAAGCACCACGCTGCACTTGGCTGGAAGCCACCGGCCGTAATAAACAATGAACGAATGTACCTGCAGCCGAGATTGAGTGAACTTGTACCTTACGGCTATTAGGTAGGGATGAATGCTGCTAAGGCACCAAAAGACAGAAGCAGAGATATTCAAGGTATCGTATTTCTGCGGCAAAGTCGTAGGCTGCCTCCTTTCCACAACAATAGTTGTAGGTGAGTGCAGCAAATTGGGCCCGCGTTCTGGGTGTAAAAGGTGTTACTTCGTGTTTTCGGCAGACTGGTTTTGACCTCGACTCCATCGGCTTTGATGACCCAAATGCTTTATGCGCGGTAGACGAGACTTCACAGACGCACTGTTCCATTTCTTCATATTCAGCAGCTCGGTCAGCAACAGACTTCCACTCTGCTATCAACGCTATTAGATCTTTTTTTTTCTTTTTTATAGTAAAGAGAGAGAGAGGCAGATAACCTGAACGTACGGGCTAGCTCTTCCACGATCGTATAAAGCACTTCGGCATCGTGCTTCACGTAGAAAGCGGAGCAGCCAGTGCGCCTTCTTCGTTGGTAATTTCGTCGGCGTTGCGCTGCCGCGCGGGGTCAGGCTCTTGTTAAGCACAAATGGCGTGGCGTCTTTTCTTGACGTACAGTTTTTCGCAAGCCAATGCCATTTGGCCCAGCTTATCTATAGAAGGACATTCTTATGACATGTATCGCGGGGTCGGCCTTGAAACGCTCCGCTTCATCCAGGTTTCGAAGTGCTTCGCTTATAGCGCCAAAAATCAGCCACTTTCGGGAACACCTCTGAGCTAGCCATAAGACGTTACGGGAAACCGGTAGATTCCAAAGGTCGAGCGCTAGCATGAAGCTGAGAGTCTGAGCACGAAAGAAACTGAAGGAAGTCGGTGCCTGACGAGAAGCAAAAGAACGGGGGGATGGTCTGTATATGCACTAAGCAAACTCGATACACGGGCCTTTGCGTATCTGTGAATGAATTAACGAGAAAATAAGCCAGATGTTGCACTGAAATAGCGCGGTGTGGCCGCAACAGGAAGCAATTCACATCAGTCCAATCATAGGCGGCTTGATGCATACGCGTGTCTAGTACTCATGACTATCATAGTCAGACACGACTCAAGGCGTACGCATGTCTAAGAAACCTCGTTTCAGCTCCGTCCTTAGTCTGGCGCATATACGTGTGGCGACGGGGATTGTGATACTCAAATACCAAGTTATTCGCCGTTCCCATTTTACGTTTGCGTACGCTCATTCACGTAGTTGCGGTGAGGAATACCATAGATACCTCTTCTGTCAGAAAAACAGTTTTTCTTCCATCTTACTACCAAAGTTGGCATTACCACCTCCATCGCTCAGGGACGGCTGGTCTATGGCATACTCAAGTTGATATCGAGGATCATCACATGGCTGCCGGGGTAGCAGGCTACACTCTCGGCCGTAGGTCTGGTCAAGGATGACGATGGTTTTGCCCGGCGATGGGTCGTGCGTGCTATCATCGGCGATGATAGCTCTCGTTAATTCGGAGCCACAGGCCAGTCGGTGTGTCCACTTTGGATTCAGTGGCAGGCGTTAACAAGTCGAAGGAGCGAGGCTCACCGCCGTCGTTGTTGATTCAGCGTTATTCATGTCCGTACACGGAGTCATGGCTAAGGTGAACTTCAAATGCGAAGAGGAGATTTTTGGTTGCGTGCGAGCTCAGGCTGTGTTTGAGTGAGGTTGCGAGCAGCCACGGCGCCTTTCATACTGCCGCAGGGAAGGAGGTTTAAGCTGAGCTTTGAATGACAGGCATACTGACTCCGGGCGTTAATATTTTGTACGTCGTGGCTAACTTCGCCATCCGATGTTAGCGTGTTTTTACGCACCCCTTAGTGTCGACCGATCGTGCCAGTCCCGGCGCTCGGTTACCGCTCGCCGCCTACTCTTGGTTCGTTTTGTGCGATGCGATGAATCTTTGCGGGTTCTAAGCCCAGCTAGCGGCGGAAAGAATGTGGTTAGAGCTCCTCCTTGCTTGTTCTGTATGGGAGTTTGTACGGGTGCCATCTGCTCTCAAGAGTCGTGAGTCGTATGGCATCGTGGTACTGCTTGGCCGCCGCCTTGGCAGTCTCAATGAGGTCATCGCCAGTGTATCCAGCGCGTCTTACCGCTCGCACGGTTACGCCGATAGGTGCCGTAGCTGCACAATATGACGTCCACCATCGCTTCGAGTACGGCGACGGTCGTGCTTAGAGGTATGGACTGCTTCCAGTACCACCGATACAGGACATCCATCCCCTGCACCGTTCCACTGGCCGCATCTGACAGTCGACCGCTATTCTCTCCTTAACTTTCCACGGCGCGTTTCTCAGTGGTTCCACTGGTAGACCAGGGCATCAAACGTCTGCGCACGCACGCATATCAGGACAAATCAATGGGCCCAATCAATCGAGTTCAGAAAGGCCGGTGCACAATCCATCGTCGGAACGTTTCAGTTGCGACTGGTGGTGGCGAAGGCAGAAGCCAACTGTGAGTGCTGGAGAGCGGCGTTGGAAGAGAGTCATCAAGATGGTTGGCGATTCATTCATTGCTGTGACACCAACCCACTCCACAGGTTGACATCACATATGACGAAATTTTACGCCAAACAATTTGTTCACAAACAGGTCACACGCCGGTTGGCAGCGTGCAGGCGGAAGAATTGGAGTAGTTCCAGCCGTTTACAATAGAGCCATGGAGGTGCGAGAGTCGGGACCGTGTTTGAAGGCGCAACGATTGGGGAGGTTTCACAGGAGATGTAGTTATGGCCACGAGCAGTCCAGCTCGCAACGATGTAGTGAGGGTAGGTGGAGCTATCCAATGTCCACGCACGGCACAACAGGGTGGAGAGACTAGAGACCTTCTCGTTCACTTTGGCCAAGAGCTGAGCAGAGCCCGTACTGGGAGCTTTGGCAGCCATAACATATGTGCCACGACATAGTATGTACTCACCTAGGAAAGAGAAGGACAAGCGGGTAACCGTGAAAAACAAGGAGGGCGGACTGCACTACTTGTCTCCACCGTGGGCAGGCTACTGGGTGGTTCAATATTGACGAGTAGGAAGCCACTGGGCCAGGTTGATCATCGGTGGATGAGATCTGCGCGTCATGGCCAAAAGCCGCTATCATCGGACGAGGAGACAGCAGGGTCCTGCACAGGCGATACTCTTCGTCTTTGATCAAATGAATTTTATGTCGAAGTCCTCTTCAACCACGTACGCACAACCTCCCCTGTGCGACATCCATTCGCGTTACATTCGCGCAAACATGGCGTTTCTGTCCCACTATATTACGAAAGCTGCTATAATGGAAATACCGGGATTTCCTGCTCATAAGCATGCGGGAGAAAGCATTCGATCAAGGTATAATGCATATAATCCCCACGACTACTCAAGGAGCAGAAAATCGCATCTTGCTCTATCCCGGCGCTTAACTTCTCACCATGGCCATGGAGCTTCTTGCCACGGCTTTCACTCAGCTGGGACATCAATGTCATTGCAGCCATCATTATTCCATTGAGCGATGCATATGTGCAACAGAAGTCGCTTGTCGCCGGAGATGGCCTAGCTTTCACTAGAAGAGAGAGCCCGGACTCTGGCGCGGTCGTGTCCCGCAATGATTGGTATTGGGTGTATGATCGGGGCGATAACTGGGGAGCTTTTCCTGTCGTGAGATTGAGGCGTGTGTCACCGGTGACGGCTTCGAGCTGGAGTTTGTCTTAATACTTGATCCGACTACATAGGCAAAGATAAGAGGCCGCCATGGAACAATTGGGGCCGTAAGAGCCTCATTACTAGCAACGTCAGCAGGCCAGCAAACTTCTTGACGTCCGATAAACTAGACCAGTTACGCGACTGCGAAGCCTGGGGCCGAGTTGCTTGGGATTGCAACTTTTTGAGAAAGTTCATTGTCCGGCTCAAGGTAGTTTTATGGCTGGCGCATGGCCCTGCTAACGCCGACCGCGTTTCTGAAAGATCCGCAACGCCTCCAAATCGATTTAAGCAGAAACTGCACCAGGTTGAGGTTGATCGTATTGCGCGACGTCAGTTTGTGCTGTCGGAGAGGCCACCCAGACGAGACCATACGCCGTATACGCTCGGAAGAAGGCGGCGCAACGTTGAGCTCAACACATATCAGACGTGAGTTGACGAGCGACCGGGCGAGAACAACCCACTGAACTTATGGTTCTTCACATGGATATTCTTGCGGAAATCATGCTTGCCAAAAACAAGGGCCAGAACTGGCATTTAGTGCCTACATTCAAAATCATTAATCGGAGTTTATCAAGGCCTGCCTGTCTATGGCGCATTATTCCCTACGGTAAAGCCGACCTTGTTAGCAGTTGGCTCATCGCCGCGTGTTTCAATATTTTTCGTATCGCCTTGCTGATTCGTCTCTCTGCAGGTCGGGTAAGCCTCTATTTGAGTTGATTGTATCTTGTCATTTCTGATTGGTGCACAGGCATTCGCCTTAAGACGTAGTGGAAAATGTCATCTCCTGGGTTGAAAGGAGGGAGAAGGCTTCATTCTCTCTGAGGCGCTAAGCACTTCTGCATGATGAACACGATGGAAGAAGACTTGGACGTAGATTGTTCCAGTGCAACGCTTGGTATGAAGCTTGTGGAGAATACCCAGTCGTACGGTGATGACATAGATAGTTAGATTGTGTCACAGCACTAGGCGCAAATATATTTTAACTACTATTTTTACTACGTTCAGTGTACCTAGCCACCTCGTTTAGCTGGAAGCATGTAGCATATGTTAAACAGGATAGCAATGTATTCTACAAGCCGCTCGCCTCCGCCCGTGGTCTAACATCCATTCGCTTCGCCCTCCTAGAATCGGGCCGGCTGGGACAGCTGCCTGGCATGTTGTACGGATAGGGGACATGGTTGGCAGGGGAGTGAGCAATCGCATTTACTTGATGGATGTTTGATTAAGCACTTTTGGGAGACTGCCTGCTTATTGGCCCATCTCTCAAACGCAACGGCTGCAGATAACGAAATCTTCGAAGCAAAACTGAGCTCTAGACGTCTTGGCAGCTGTTTTGCACGATAGCTGAGAAATGCCGGCTGTTCGACCGTGTTTTTCGCGCCGTACCAACAACTGCGAGAAACGGTCGCCGCTTGTCATTCGCTCTGCTTCTGCTAGTATTCTAAGAGCTCCCAGTATAGTCCTTGCGTCCGCCGCAGAAGTGCTGTATAGATATAGCTCGGTTAACGTCACGGCTGCCGTCTCGCTAGATGTTCGCACATGCCTCTGACAGGTTCGGCATTGCGACCAGCTATCGTCGACTTCGTCTCATCCCGTAAATTGGTGACTTCAGTGCGCCGTCAGTCGCCGGCATTGTCCAGAACAGTGACAGCGTCTCTCACCTGGCCACGAAAGTGTGCTACAGGAATTTTCTCTGCGTATTATTCGGCTTCCCAAGCAACGTGATGTAGTCGATGATATGGTCCACCACGGCGTGTCTAGCTTGGCGCGCAACTCGGGCGAGCTCGTCACAATCGCGCAGGAAGGAGAAGAGCTGCGTGTCCGCTCATTGCCTGGTGATCTGGACCGTTGTTGACATTCTGCGCAGGTTGTCTATTCGCGTCACTGTGTCTGTTGCGTGGCGTCGCAGCTCTGCCGTGGCAACACGAAATCCCATCGTTGGATTCTGTCCCGTCCGTGCATCGCCAACCACTCAGATTTCCATCAGCTGCGCTATGTTTGCTACGGAGTCAGTCATGCTTGCAGAAGGTCACGCCGTTGACTGTGATCGGTGTTTGTTCTAGGTTTCTTCCTCAGCAGGCGTTGCGATGTGAAGCGCAACGACGAATTTGGTTAAATTCGGGCTGGCAATTCTTTGATCGGGCTCACATCGAAATCAAGAGGCGCGTACTTAAAATACCAAAAATGCACTTTCACGCAATGATTACTTGCATGCTTATTTTTGTTGCTAATTACGGTAGAAGGCTGACCACGTCCGCCCGCATATGGGAATGTATCTGATCAATATAGGATATGACTTGGAGCGATGAAGCAAAGGTCGTAAAGATAAAATTTACGGTTTGATGCCAAAGAGAGTGGTGTGTGATGTCAATTTGTGGTAAACTTTGGGGCTTCCTCTAATCACCCTTTACGTATACAGGGCCTCTCTATTAATCTCCAGTGACAGAGCTATTTTCTTGATACAGCCGCTCATGCTTTTTTTGTCTTCCAGGTGAGAAAATCCACGTACCAATGGGGGTTAAATGTTTGTAATGTGTAGGCTGGTTCCGGTGCCTATTCGGCGAGGCGCCATCTGTTTCAATGAATTGAAAATATACTAGGCCAAAATAGAATGGAGAATCGATGGGTAGGGCAGATATATAAAGAGCAATACGATGAACGCATGCTTACACGCGTCGCGGCTGTGGGGCTCTGCCACCTTACACCTGAATGGTGAACCGCCTCTTAGCGGGGCATGTCAACGCCAGCCGGCCCACCTAAGCTTTGGAGTCGTCTGTTTGGCGCGCCGGTACCATACAGGCTGCCGGCGTTGTTCTGGTTGGTCAACATCTACGGACTGTTTCTGGCATGCGGCGTGCTTGCTCGTCAGTGATATCAAGTCGAGCTTTTCTGCCGTGATGAGCTTTTGCTATAAGACAATATTGAGTATTTAGAAAATTGGCTCTTAAATGCGGCCATTGACTGTCAGGATTTGATCAGCCGAGAGATATCAGCTGCTGAACGTGGTGCTGCCAGCGAAGGCAAGGAAATGGGGCCATCCGAAAGAATGCGCACACAGCAGGAGCAAGATTTGAGTTCGGCGCTCCCTGCCCTCTTCATTGCCGCAACGCTCCTGACTGTTGGGGGTGGAATAGGCGACACGGGGAATGAGGTTGCCACGAGAAACTGGGTCAGTCGAGGGTCAGCACAATTCCACAATGTTAGCCGTTATATACCGCATTGGATTTTGACTCGGCGCAACGGTAATGGTCAGCTGCACGTTGACTCTTCGTCTATAAGTAGGCCAAGAGCCATGTTCCGCGCGCTGCCCTCTTCCTCAGTGCCAAAGCAAGAGTTCAAGCATCGGTTTGTCCATTGTCCATTCCTCGTGCTTTACGTTTCATCCATCATTCACTCACTGTTCGTATCGCAATTTGTTGATTCTTTTTCTCGCTTTAAGACCTATTCAGAACCGTCCAAGCCATGTCGAAGCTGATGCTGGCCCAAGCGCCCATCCCAAACCTTCAAGCGAGGCGGGCTATGCAACGCTTAAGCATCAGACGCCAAAATAGAAGCTCCATTGCACAAGGATCTTCGAGAGCAACCTGGGACAAAATACAATATGCGGCAGGCCCTGCAACGACAGACCAGTAACCCCGTGAACTGGCATTAGCCTCCCAAAGGGCACTGGGTCGTCTGGCACGCCAACCTCCAGCGACCCAGCCACGTCTTCACCGGAGCAGAATCCTTATACAGAGCTATCGGAGGATGAGCTGTATAAGCAGTTTCGAAACGAGGGGCCGGTGTTGACCGATCACGGTGAAAAGACCAAAGCGGCCAAAAAGGCAGAGGAGGCCAAATGGATCATGTAAGATAGCCGCGAGACTGGCACCGCACGCTACAAAACGAGAAAGTTGAATGGCACGAAACTGACTTTCGCTACAACAGGTTCTGTCAACACCGGGAGAAAGACCCAGACGAACAACTCAAGAGCGGCGATGCAGCACTGTTCAAAGTGTATCTAGTCTTCCGAGTGAAGAGGTCACGGATCGAAAAGCAGTCTTCTATCATGACATACTGGAAAACCTTGAGCATGGTGTATGCAGAGAAGGCAAAGGCTTGGATGAGCGATGGCATCCTCTATGATATTCGCAACGTTAGTTTAAACCCCGCGCGAAGGGTACTGGTGCTGATGATTGACAGTGGATTCGTACAGACTTGACGCCAAGATTTTGTCTTGACACCTCGCAGAAGGAGAAGGCCGGGCTCTATATAGAAGATCTGGCCATGCTGCTCAACCAACTCTGGATTCGCGACGAGGGAACCTTTGAGCATGAGAGATTGCGTGCTCAGCTAGCCGAGAACCTGATTCTCGCAGGTGCTACCGCAACGCGACCGGGTGCCTTGATCGGAGCGATGCTGTACGAGCATTGGGAGTTTCAAGTGTTCCCGCCGGTACAAGGCTCCAAACGAGTACGGCTTGTCTTGGTTGTCAATCTCGAGCATATCAAGCGAGCGGCAGGGGACTCGGAGCCGAAAAGTTTGCGTTCCGCGAAGATGACATGCTTCTCTACGATCCTATCATACCAGCCTTGGCACTCGCGTTCTCCGATGGCGCCTTTTTGAACTGCTTTTCTTCGCCTGAGGCCATCTACAATCTGAAGGTGCCGCCGAATCAGGACCGACTTCGCCTTCTGTGGAAAGAAGAATGGCGAAGACGCCCCATATTTCGAGACATTGTAGGAACTCCGTACGGCACGTCTATTTCGGACACCAAAGCTCTGTCGTATGATAAGGAACGGAAGCATTTGATTCGACTGGGTCGCTCCACCGGTTTTGAGAAGCAATTGCAATGGTATGACCTTCGTCGCGGTTCGGGCAAGAAGATCAACGGTATGTGAGCCCGCCTCCAACGTAAACGTATAAAGCTGCATATATGCTAAGGTCGAGTCGTCTGCAGAGGAAGTCACGCCTGAAGAAAGAAACAAGATCATGGGACATCGCAAGGGTGATTCAAGCACCTACCTGACCTACTACATGTCCAACTTTATTGACAGGGACTGCCAATCCATTTGCTTCGGCAGCGCCCCGCAGCAGGATCTTATTCACCTCGCCGCTCGGCTTCAGCGTCACGATGCGGCGCCCACATGCCTGACGGAGGAACAACTGGCAGAAGTCAACGAAGATAAAGATCTAAAGCGCTCCGATCGGCAAGATCCAACGCCATGCAAACCTGGAAAGCTCAAGGATATCGTAGCAGGGTTGCCGCTGCTGGTACCACTATGCGGGAGGACTACGATCGCTATAGCAAAGAAGCCGAGAATCTGTCCAAGTACCTCAAGGGTATCCGACTCCGGCAGGTTCTAGAGGAGTTTCACACAAACATTCACGTGGAAGAAATAGACCGCCAGTTGCGAGGCATCAAACCCGCCGACATTATTGCGCCGCCGAGCATGGAGTACGACTTACCTGAGAGAGCTCATGTTGCGCAATCGTATGCAGCGGCCGCAGAAGTGACTGATATAGATCAGCTTCATGAACTACGTCTTGAGCTCATAGGGCGGGTCAGTCGGCTCTGCAGCCGCCGGGAAAGTCGCGCAGTGCAGCACAATAAGCGAAAGCTAGCGACGAGGGTAGGCCAGGTATCACCGCCCACTTCTGCTGGAGTTGATTTGGACGGCGAGAAAAGAAGAGTGCGGCCGCGTCACCCAAGCATGCCGGACTACACATCAGAAAGCGATGAAGCAGGACTACTCTGCGCGTTTTGTCGTTGGCAAGGACATCATGGAAATGCTGACCGCACGAAAACTTGGTCAATGAGAGCATTGGTAAAGCACTTGAGAGTCATGCATCTGAACCGGTTGCAAATGCCGTTTCCGTGCCCATGGAAAGATTGCGAGGCCATCCTGGGCAACAAAGAGCACTTTGCCAGCCATTCCAAGGAGCATGGCCAAGATCTGCAGGCGAGCGTATTTAGGTAAAGCATTACTATTCGGTCAATACGCCTTGGTGTGGCAACAAGTTTTCTCTTTATGGCATGCGGAATGCTAGAACTCTCTCGCTGTCATCATGACGCAGCTGCTCCTCGTAGAAGGCCGCACTGGGCCGATATAGTAGTACTTGGTTTATAATAAAATAGTGACGGAAAGGCTATTATAGCAAAGATAATTTATGGATACATTCTTGGTAGTTGAATGTATCATTGTATACCGACAAGCACTGTACGCGATCCTGTCAAACTGCTATTCGCACTGTCCTCAAGCTTATCAGGAGGGTGCCATGTGTAAAGACGAAGCTGGGCCGCCACTGCCATATGGAGGCAGCTGTGCAGCAGAGCGCCCGGGGTCCAGCTTCAAACCGGCCTTCTGCCAAACTAATAGACCACCAGTTATCCGACCGGGTAAGCTGTGACGTCGGTCTGTCCAGGAAGCTGCACTCTAGAAATGGCAAGGCTGTGTCCACTTACTGCCTAGACTCGTGGTGGGCTTATATATAAAGAACCCGTCCCACGCAGAAGTCCAAAATGTTCGTCCGTTGTCCACTTCCTGACACAGAGCATCATGGACATCCATTTCCAACAGCCATTTACTGAAAGCGCCTACGCAGAGGTGAAGAAGAAGGAAGCTACAGTGAGGGGCGTTAATAGTGCCGCCCCTGGGTACGTTAGTTAAATAAGTAGCCAGTGTGGTGGGGTGGTCACCTGTGGGCTTTGTACAGCGGGGTGCCTCTGGTACCTGATCTAACCTCTCTAGCCCCGCCCCTGGCCTTGCTGTTTCACTGTGACAAGCGCTGCACCAAAATTGGGCAGGAGTCTACTGGTTCAATCATATGCGTAGTATTGTTTAGTGCATAATCAGATTCATCCCCTCACTTACACTGTAGAAAAAAAGGGTAGGCCCACTAGCCTAAGGCGCCTGTTGCTTAGCGTGGTGGCCTGTAAACACCCACTAATAGCCGCTCGTTTTTAGCTGTTACAGCGCACGCTAAATTTGAAAGATAGAGTGGGAGCTGAAGCTGTTTTTGCACCAAACAATATATGTAGCGCTCAATTTATGACTCAGCCGACACATTGCGAGCTTGTGGAAACATGATCTTGGTACGATGGTTGCCAGCAAGCCCGGAGAATACTCTGCTACAGAAAGCGAAGCAACAGGCGAAAGCCATGACTCAAGTGGGGGCTATCGCGGAAAGGCCATTTCCAGCAATGCGCTCCACGACCCTGACTATTGCACGAACCAAACTGCCCGTCGTTGATGCCCTGCCTGAAAGTGTAGGCAGATTCTCTAAGCGTATTGACCAAGCCCTACCAGGCAAGCACACGAAGAAGATGTACGATCAACTCACCCGCAAAGAAGCTGCCGTGCTTGTACAACTGAGGACAGGCATGGCAAGACTGAATGACTACCTGCACCGCATTAATGCTGCACCTTCTGCATTATGTAGTTGCGGGCAAGCAAGAGAGACGGTGGAGCACTTCCTGTTCACATGTGTCAGATGGATGGAACAGCGAAAGGTGAGCTAGAATGCACGACAACACAAAGAGGAAATCTCAGCTTTTACCTAGGCGGAAAACAAAGATCAGACAAGACCCATTGGCAGCCCGACATGAGAGCGGTGAGAGCGACGATCAAATTTGCTCTCGCGACCGGTCGCCTCAATAACTACTAACCCCAAGCCTTCCTCGAATCCGACCTCCAATCAACCAACCCTCACTACCCTGCAGAATCAAGAGCAACCGCCGCTTCAGTTGCTGTCATCTTTCATCTACATCACAGGGTACGCCATACCTTGTGTTTCTAGAACAGAAAGATAGTGGAATAAACCGTAATAAATTTGCACAAATTCTCGAAGCACACGCCGAACGGCATGGCGCATGCGCCACCAAATGCCGCTAGCGCTAGTGATGCGCCGCGGCGTGACGCCTCCGTGAGCCCCAACCCGTTGGAAGGCCCGCAGAGATTGATCACGCGCGACCGCATCTCAGTGCGCACTCGCCCCTTCACCGAGAGCAGTAGCCCGATACGACAGCAGTCCGTACGACCGGCAACCGAAAAACGACAGCAACGACCGAACACGAACCGCTTCGCACCTCTAGCGACCCAGAACCAAGATGCCGACGACGCTCTCGCAGACCCCGAAGTCCTCATCGCGGAAGCCCAGAACCAACTCGACACACGCGCCAGAATCCTACGCGCGTACTCACATGCAATTGCAAAATGCGCTGAGCAGTTTTCTTCTGGATATGGAAAACGCTTTGCGCAGCACCTCCGCTCGACGATCCTGCAACACTGGTCGGCAGCCTCCTATGGCGACGTCTCGCCAGCCTCTGACCATGCCGCCACGTTAGACAGCGTGGAGAAAACCCCGCGCACAGCACCACTCGAGAAAACCACGACCTTTGCCGGCGTTACGCGCGCCGCCAACGAGACGCAACCCGGAAATCGCAAAATTACGCCCAAGGATGGCGAGACGTAAAGCGCAAGCACCAAGGAATAATAAGAGGTTCTAATCCGTCTCCGTAAGGATTCGGAATTCTTCGACAAATCACTGCAGATCCAACTGGCAATACGCGACAAGCTACAATTACAACTAGCAGACCTCCTGGACATGAAAGAAACCAACACGGGGTTTGCCTTAACCCCTCCGACCATAGCAATCCAGCAAAAGATTCTTCAGAACCAGCAGCTTTGGGGTCCCTTGGTTGGGCTTGAGGTCGCGGAAAAGGACATTGAATGGCATACATATCTTATTAAGAACTTCCCGCGGACAATCTCACGTCATGGGATGGCACGGAACTCGACTACAAGCAAACTATCGAAGGAGCCATCAAAGAACAAACTGGACTTCACCCCGTCCGATGGAGAAGCACCGAAACCGACAATCTCACAACCACGCTGATCATCCATTTCGACCAACCCCTAAAGAGCCGCTTCCGCCTCCTCGGCCTCGGCGACCTCTCTTTCCAGCTTACAAAACCCCGCGCCTCATCCTATGTAACACATGCTGGCTATTCCACACCCATGCAATGTCAGAAACCAAAAGTCTGCGGAAACTGTGGAAGCCGCACCACGACCGGGAAAGCTGCCAAGCCAACACCAGATGCGTAGGTTGCCACGGCCCACACGATACAGGCTCACCAGAATGCTTCGCCCTCCCAAAACGCACCGCCCATGGTACCCGTGCACTTTCCAAGACAGAACACAACTACGCCATCCGGCAAGGCAAAGCTGCGTATGAGCGATGGGAGCTCTCGCAACAACAGCCTAAGCTAAATGAAATCATAAGCGGCCCGACCGAGGACCATTTGGGTGACGTTGAGATGACTGAGGCAGAAGCCCCCAAATCCATCGAGCCAGAATTACAGCACGCTGTAGCAGAGAGACCCAACACAGACAACCTAGCAGAAATTAATCTCACGGAGGAAACTACGGGTACGATGGCAGAAGTGGAGAGGGAGGCTGTTGTAGGGGGAAGTGAAGGAGAAAGAAGTGGCAGGAGAAGACCGAGAAGAAGTGGAAGAAGGGGGATCGAGGAGGACGGTGCAGAAGAAGAGGAAGAAGGGGAAGAAGAAGAAGAGGAAGAAGGGGAAGAAGAAGAGGAAGAAGGGGAAGAAGAAGAGGAAGAAGAGGAAGAAGGGGAAGAAGAAGAGGAAGAGGAAGAAGAGGAAGAAGAAGACGACGAGGATGAAGCAGATCACGGATACGTAGAGGAAGATGTAAACACGGGAGAAAGATGCCCTACTCCCTCCTCTCCCGCCTCCCTCCTCCCTCCCACAGCTATCCACCTCGACCGCGCAGAACCTCAAGCCACTCCGTGACCCCGGCTGTAGAAATGCCCTCATTCGCCATGGCAAAACGGCCTTCCGTAAAGGCAGCTGTGCTGAGACGAGTGCAGGTAAACCTGTAGAACCCTCGAGCGACGCGATCGTCGTCGCACACTCGCCACCATCTTCACCTGCGCAGCAGTCACCACCAAAGAAAACAAGGCATACCCGTCTGCGGTCTAATGTCCGGAAACAATAAACCTATTTCACTCCGCCTATTCCAGGCGAACGTCGATAAGTGCGAATTTGCACACTACGCAGCCCTTCAGCTAGCACATGAAAAAGACTACAACGTGGTTCTACTGCAGGAGCCACACTCGTCATACAACGAGAAGAAAGACACCTGCCGAGTGCCAGACCATCTCGGCTTCACCTGCTTCTCGCCAGTCTCATACTGGAACTCTCGGGCGACACGCCCACGGGTGCTCACTTACGTCCGAAAACATCGCAGAATACAACCCGAGCAGCTCACCGTGGTTCTATCCCGCGACCTGCTGTGGGTGGTCGTCAACGGCACCACCATCCTCAACGTCTATAATGACCCCCAAGTGACCGAAACTATTACGGCTATCACACAGTGGAACGTCCCCACGGACACCATCGTTGCAGGTGACATGAACGCCCACCACCTCCACTGGAGAACAGACCGACCAAGCTCAAGATGCGGTACGAAACTCGCTGAGTGGGCAGAAGAACAAGGGCTTCTCCTCCTGAACGAACCCGACATAGACACAACCCGGTCGGCGCCTCATCGACGCGCAACCACAATAGACCTAGCATTCTCCAATATTGACCAAGCTGCCGCGGTTGTGGAGGAATATCTCACAACAGGCTCACTGCATTACACAGTGTGTATTGAAGTACTGTCAGCAGAGGCTCCCCAGCGGGTTACAAACAGATATAAAGTGTCATTAGGCGACGAAATGGAAGATTTCGTTGCTCATGTGAAGAGAGCATTTACCTCACTCCAGCCATTACTCGACAGCCCACGTGAACATTGAACGAACAACGTCCTCACTCACAAATATTATCGAGACGGCAATTCAGACGTGCGGCCATCGTCAAAATAACCACAAGGCCGGCAAAAACCCCTGGTGGAACGAGGAATGTGCAAACACGCTACTAGACTTCCGGGTGCTCTGGCGTACGACTGAGAATCCAACGGGGAGGAGACGCAACGCGCGCGTATCTGTTTCAAACGAACAGTTCGTCAGGTTAAGCGAGACTTCTGGCGTGGGATCATCGCGAGCATCACAGCACCGGATGATGTTTATAAAGTTACACGTTGGCTTAAGCCTCGGCAGCGGATATCCCCACCCTATTCGGGTCGGCGAGCAGATCTTCTCGACCAACAAAGACAAAGCTCGAGCCCTTGGCCGGGCCAAACTCGCACGGCGCTCAGCTAGCGACGATATCGCTGACCCTTGGTCTATATCTGTTACACCGGAAACCTCAATTCCCTTTGACCAAAAGATCTCCTACGAAGAGACCCGATTCGGGCTCCTTAGCACTGGTAACACCTCCTGGCGCCGACGGTATTACAGTATACATGCTTCGGAAACTCTGGCCAATAGTAGGCCACCTCGTCACGGACATCTACAATGCGTGCCTGCAGCACGGCTACTGCCCACGCGCTTGGCGCACGGCTGAGGTAGTGATGATCCCGAAGCAAAATAAACGCGACCTCACAGATCCAGGGACGTGGCGACCGATCTCTCTACTCTCCTGCCTGGGCAAGGGTATGGAACGGATCATCGCCAAGCGGATGTCACACCTTGCCATCAAACACAAGATACTCCACCCGAATCAAGCTGGCGCCCTGCCCCAACGAAGTGCTACAGACATTGCTGCCGCGCTTACACACGATGTTGAGCAAGCACGACGCAGAACGACCAAGAGAGTCGCCACGCTGGTGACGATGGATGTAGAAGGAGCGTTTGATGCCATTCTGCGAAATAGACTCATACTCCAGCTACGTAGGCAAGGCTGGCCGATCTTCCTTATCCGCTGGCTCGCAATGTTCCTCGCAAGTAGGTTAGCAAACGTTCGCTTTGAAGATGCTACTGCGGAAGCTCTGGAGCTCCTGTGCGGCATTCCGCAAGGCTCTCCTCTCTCGCCGATCCTCTACCTGCTGGCGACAGCGGCGCTGTACAAGCTTCCAGGCGCCACGCAACGATACGGATACGCCGACGACACCGCCATGCTCTTTGTTGGAGAGACGCTGGACGAGACTACCGCACAAGCGAACGCCGCAATCGCGGCAATGGAAGAGTGGGGACGAAGCGAAGGCTTCGCCTTTGACGTCAACAAGACAGAAGTAATACACTTCACAAACCAGAAACGAAGCAGTCTGCCACCTATCCGACACAGGGATCGGACGGTCCGACCGAAACCAGCAATGCGATGGCTTGGCATCTGGTTTGATGCGCGCCTCAACTTTAATGTCCACGTGTCAAAGTGGGCAGCGAAAGCTAAAAGCGTTATATATCACCTGCGAAGTATGAGCAACACTGTTCGCGGCATCTCAGCTGCTGCGGCACGTAGGGCCGCATGGGCAGTGGTTATGCCAACACTCTTCTACGGAGTAGATGTCTGGTATCCGGGAGCGGAGAGAGTGTCAAAGGACATCTTGCAATCATTCAAAAGACGCTGACAGCGGCCTGTCGGATGATTCTACCCTCATGGAAAACGACGCCGAAGACCACGCTGTGGAAGGAAGCCGGCATCCCGCCAGCAGAACTGCTGCTAGAGCAGATTGCGGCACGCAATGCGAACCGCTGGGCGCGCTTGGACACCTACCACCCGCTTGTCCGCCGCCTTCTGCAGCAAGAACACGAAATCCAGTACGCTACTAACCCGAACGCAGTCACGGCACGGCGAACAGCCATGAAAGGCGTCAGGCTCTTCCGCAATGCCGCTCTGGCACCAGCAATGGAGCGTCCGCCTGATCCCCAACGCTTCTCTGATGCTATCTGGACGGAAAGCAAAGGAGCCGCCCGACAAAAGAACGTCAGATTGAGCGAATACAAGCCTGGAGCAAGACCCAGACGGGATTAGTAGTCTATAGCGACGGCTCTAAAACCGAAAGAGACATGGCGGGATGGGGGTATGCTGTCTATCGACAGCAGCGTCTCATCGCGCAGAGTCGCGGACAGATTGGTAAGGGCGAAGTGTTCGACGCCGAGATCAGAGCGCCCTGGAGGGCCTCCGCACCGCAATCGCGCAACGACGCCGAAAGGAAAAGATCACGATCTGCATCGACAACACCTCGGTCATTGACTGCATCGGCTCAACAGCACCACCGTCATCACAAATGGCGTTCCGTACATTTCAGAAGACGGGTGATGCGAACCCAGGCATGATCCGCGTGCGTTGGTGCCCGGGTCATGCCGGAATCGAAGGCAACGAGCTGGCCGACCAGCTCGCCAAGGAAGGTGCCAAGATGCCCGTGGGAGAGAACCCTCCCCTCACTTACACTGTAGAAAAAACAAGGTAGGCCCACTAGCCTCAGGCGCCTGTTGCTTCGCGTGATGCCCTGTAAACACCCACTAATAGCCGCTCGTTTTTAGCTGTTACAGCGCACGCTAAATTTGAAAGATAAGTGGGGCTGAAGCTGTTTTTGCACCAAAGAATATTTCTGGGCTTAATGCATACTAAAATCTCGCTAACGAATCGCAACCTAGTCTTGCAGCACCCGCCCTTGCTGCAACGGCAGCATGCCCAACTTGGCCTGCATGCTTCTGGGCTCCGGCGCCAGCAAGAGGTTCACTATTCCCAAGGCATTCTGTGCCATCCTACGCCACGCGTCACTCGCCATCATCCCCGGTCTCGGCGGTGATGCCTGCGTGGCGGGTTGATGACCTGGCTGTGGCAGCGTGGCTGCGCTGGCGTCCTCTCGCCGAGCAATAGCCACTGGCGAATGTGCTGCTGCTGCTTCGGTGACGGTCATGTCCAAACCAAAACCGCTGAAAAATGACTCATCGAGAGATCCATTGCCTCAGCAGACTGTTCGAATACTTGCGTGGCGCCCTCCGCTGCCGAAGTCTCCCTTGAACCTGGAGGAACAATCGGCAGCGCCTCCACGTTGCGTAGCAGCGCGATCCAGGTCAGACTGGCGACTAACGGAACTTTCATGGTCTGAACCAACAGGAGACCGCTCGGGGATGGAGTTGAAGCCACGATGGCTGCCCAATTCACTGCCGGAGTAACCACTGCTGCCGCCATTGGTAGCCTGCGCTTCCGGCGCGCCTTCGCTGTCTCCTCTGAACGTGTACACATCGTCGCCGACCTCGTCTGACCCCTTGTTCGGTGCATTCTGGCGCTACGTCGTAGTGGTCGCTGTACTTGCTGTGTCTTGCCAGTCCGCCGACCTGCTCCGGCCGCATGCGCACGTCGCCCGGAAGGCACTTTCTTTTCTTAGGCTGCGCACGGGGTTCTGGTAGGCGCCCGGCCAACGCCTCGGCGACCTGTTTCTTCAGTTAGCCGTATTGTTCCGAGACGATCGCCTCACACCAGTGTCCAGACAAGTGCATACAAGTCTGTTCAGGTCTGGCAGGGTTTCCCCTTTGGGCAACCGCGCCGCGATACGATGGCATTTGTGTGTTGGATCCCAGTAGACCGCGGCGGCAAACACATTTGCCTTGTCCGCCAATTCTTCGCTTTTTCTCAGCAGGCTAGGCCGCTCTTCCGGGCCTTCGCCTTCTCCGCGTAGTCGTGCCCGGCCTCCGTGCCAGTGCATGCGTTTTGGTCCATACTTGCTTCATCCACAGTGGTGCTCCCAACCTCCTGAAAGAGAAAGTCAGCAGTAACTGTCTGCCACAGCTCGTACTGTGGTCTTCTAGCTTCCATCCAGACATCGTCGCGTCAGGCGCAGCAGCTCCTTTTCACGTTTTCACTATCACCATCCTATTACCGAAGTGGCTCCCACCCACAGGTGTGGTGGCCCTCCGAAGTGGGTGTCCCGCCCGCTAGTCCACTTGTTGCCAGTACGGGTCGTCCAGAAGCGACCGCTGTATCGCTCAGCGGCGTTGGCTGAAGCGCTTGGTTGTTGCACGAAGTGGTCGCACCGAAATTGTACTCCGAGGTTGTGGTGGCGGCAGGTGCCAGCTTCATGGATGTTAGTCGAGCGCGGTCACCACAGGCATCGTCGTCTCCTTGTAAGCTACACAATGTCTCTATTTCTTCCACATGCACTTAGACAAATCATAGAAACGGCAACGCGTGCGCGGAGAATCTTTCGCAGTCTGGCACTTCGTATAGTAGGGCCGGATAAATCGAGTCAAGCACAGCTAATGGAACTTTGTTTGGCAAAGGCTGGAATCCCTGCTCACGACGCTACGTCAATACGGGGATGGAAAACGAGCCCCCGCGTTCCTTCTACGAACAAGGACGCAGCCTCGGACGCTCGAGCGGGGTTTCATGGACATTCAAACGCTCTAACAGCTGTAAGCAGGTATGTTGGCCCGTATTGTGGCGAACGCAAGCCGCGCAGATGATTGACACAGTTGAATCATTCCCATTTCCACTGGTCAGCCCCTGCAGCCTAGTCTGTGCGCCTCCTCTCGTCAGAAAACGCAGGGGTAGCCCAGTTATTCGCAAGGCTCCAGAAAAGTGCGCCCGTCCTGACAATGATTTTATGGGTCAATTGCACCTGCCTCGTAATTGAGGCTAGGCCCTGGCGAAGAGCCGTCTCTGATGGATCTGTCGCCGATACTGTAGAGCCACAACAGTGCGGACAGCTCGCGGGGCAAAGATCGTAGATGCCCCGATCAACTGGCGGCTGTGTAACGGTCCTGCCGCCGCCGAACTTTATATTATGGGCTGGCGGCGGCTGCGAAGCAAGTGTCGGACTCCAGTAAGCTCAAGTTTGTTGTGCAGCCTACGCTTCAAAGTAGACAATTGCTCTGTGCCGTAAAGAAGTGGTGCTGCAGCCTGAACATGCCTTCTGCTGTTCGATAAACCGAATACTTGGTAACCAGTGAGAGACGTATGAAGCGCGCCAGTCATCCTCAACTGCATGAGAGTGGGTGCGATGGAAATTGCACGCACTCGCGCCTGAAATAGGCCGAACGAAGGGCCAAGCATGCAGCCTGGTTCTTGTATCACAAGTGAGCCCCGCTGCGGGGAATCGATTTGGGCGGTGCTCGAAAACAATACTGACAAGAGTCGTTGGCGAGCTGCCCGCCGCAAGAATGTGAAAGATGTCTCTTGCTTCCAGCTAGTTGCCGTACGTACTGCCCAGTCCCTCATCACTGGCCTGAGAAGCTTGCTGGCAAGCGGTGCCTGCGGTCTGAAGCAGGGATGTGTCGGAGGCTCGTAGCCCCGGTCCAGCAGTTGAGGGCAAAGGTGGATGCCGCGCGGGCTCACGCCATTTCTAGCCGTCTTTGCCGAAACGTATTCCGTAGTCGACGCGACGAGGTGCTTTCTGTAAGAAGCCCCAGCGGCCCATTTAATCTATAATCGCTAGCGTGGTGCTGGCAGCCACTGTCGATGTGCTTCGGCGTTGGCTTTCGTGCAGCGGAAAACAGGTCCAAGACGTAGGTGGACGGGCGAGGGCGAGCGTACGGTCTTAGCTAGCTCAAGTTATGCTCAGGCGCCGATTCGCCCTGCCCGCATCAGTGGGCTGAGCTGCACCCGGCTGAATGTCACAGGCACCGTGGCTCATGGCTAGAGCCCAGTACTTCACTTTTTCTCAACGAGCGAGAATTGCACCGCCACTGTGTCGCGGATGCGGTCAACGCCGCTCAGGAAATCGTCAGAATTGCTGAATTGACAGCCAAAGGGCCATGTTACATGAGCTTTCCATCAGGTGACGCAGAGCCTGCGTGTTCATGCGTCGAAAACGCCACGGAGGGCCGAGGCGCGCCACTTGCATCACTCTGTTCGTCCATTTCCTGCCACACAACGAGCTGAGCGAACCCATCTCCTAATCAGTTAAGGCGGCATAGGATGCAAATACCTTCATTGGGCCCGCGTCGTGGTGCCGGGTAGACAGCCTCCGCGCCCAAGTTTATGTTCATCATGCGCAGCGAACAATTCACTGCACCCAGTGTTTGGAGAATTGCCTTGGGCTGAAAAGCCATCTCGCTGCGGGCCACTGAACGAGCCACTGAACGAGCGAACGAGCGAACGAGTCAGGTTACGGACACTCATATTCAGTGCTCGGCTAACCTTTATGGGTCTCTCCTGGGTCTTGGTGACTGATTACGAAGGGACTGTCATTTACGTGGGGATATGTAGCGATCTGGTCGGCGCCCTGTTGTGGACGCGAAGCCCACTGCGAAAAAATGTCACGGGTCGGATCTGTCGATCGTCGAGCTACAGCGATGCGGATGGCTCGCGGGGAAGAGATCATAGATGTCCGCCGGGCCACTTGACAAGGACCATGTAATGGGACCTGTACGGAGGGAAAAACGGCGGCGGACGTACTCTTGCACAGGAAACGCGACCTTGCCGCATTGGTACACGGCGACTAGATGGGCAACAGTCGATGACACTATGGCGGCGAGCAAGCCGATAACCGTCGTCGGAGTGACAATTAAGGGAAGCACAATGCTGACCGCGGCCGTCCATAAAGCCGACACTGCGGTCTTGGTCTTGGGGCTTTCATGCTGTCCGTGTTGCTTGTTCATCAACTGCCTATAGTATCTATCTTCATTTTCTGCTCAATCCGCAGTCCGTCTCACATTCCGTTGAACAGAACATTGTGAGCATCATATAATTGGACATGGCCCGAACTTCTTTTACTCGAGGAAATTTGACAAAGAACTGCGCTACTATGGGCAGTACCCACCGAGCGCTACATACAACCAAAATAGGAAGCATCAGATGCGGCGGACATTCGCCACAGCTCTTTGAAGTCAAACTCACCAGAAGTTCCCCTGTCGGCAATCGTTCGGTGGTTGCTCAGAAAGAAGGAGTCGAAAAGGAAGACAAACATGATCCTACGACAAGTCACGAACAGGTGTGGGCGAGGTGAGGCCATAAAACCATGGCTTGCAGGACAGCTCTGGCACGTACGCCTTGATGGTACCAGACCAGCAGTTCCCGAACTGTACTGATGATAAGATTTAGTAGTAGTTTTCGCTCTTGAAATGGATTTAAGATACGTATAAGCTAAATCTGGGTTTCGTCCATGGCGATCTTCTTTGAAAGTTGAGAAACCAAATCCCGACAATTGGTGCATTCACTCCAGCCATCACCGTATCGGCTTCGTAGACTACCTTATAGAACAGCTTCAGCCCGCATGTGTAGCCGATGCTGCGCTCTTTGCGCATTGCTACCGGATTGTACCCCGTTTCCAATAGCCTCAGGCCCAGACCTTCTGATCAAAGAAGCACATAATGAATGATAAGTGTATAAAAACTCGGCAAAGAGACTGCCTTTGTTGTCCGTGGTGGCATGGTCCAACACCGCTATTTTCTGTTGGTAAGTGGGACCCACGGGGTCGCAAGGTAAACTTGGCCACCCCCATGTCTATATCGATTCTCCCGAACTTCAGTGTGGATTATTTTGCAATCATTTGTTCACTCTGTGGTGGCGGCAGGTGTTTACGTCATGAACGTTAGTCGAGCGCTGTCAATCGGCCGTGCCAACATCGCTAGACCCGCAGCTCATAGCATCGAGACCAGTCTCGTCGCTCACAAGCTGCTGTGGCGCAGTCGCGCAGCTCCCCTTGTCGTGGTCGGACGATCGATTGGTTGCTGGTGGCTGATTCGCACCGGCGCCTTGAACTTCCCACTGACACGATATTCTCAACCGGCCCCGGCACCCGCACCGGTTCATTACCTGTACCGTGTTCTCCAATATGCACTCACCGACGGATAACAATAGCACTTCGCCCAAGCGCAGACGAAACTACAGCAGGAGACGTCTTGGATCTGGCCACAGCCGAGCCACGATGGCACCACAGGCATCGGTGCCTCCCTCGTACGGTACCTCACGTCTCTACTTCTCCCGCATGCACTCAGACAAATCACAGAAACGGCAACGCGTTCGCGGAGAACCTTCCGCAGTCTGGCACTTGTACGTTCCCATCATAGGCCCCCTCCACAGAGACAACTTCTAATCTATGAGTGTAGACGAGGCGAGTTGATGGCAGAGTAAGCAACGCACACCCTCCAGACACGGCCAAAAAGGTTGAGGCAAACAAAGCTAACGGAAGGGATGTCAAAGGCTGGAATCCATGCTCGCGACGCTACGTCAATGCAGAGATGGAGAAAGAGTTCAGCTACGCCCGCGCGTTCCTCCTGCGAACAATGACGCAGCCTCGGTTGCTGAAGACGGCATTCACGAGAAGATCGGCTGCATGGAAAGTGACATGCGCAAAATAGAAGAGGATCTGGCTAGCCTCATTGACGTGAGGGAAGTAGGTCCCAAGATCGTCCGCATGGAAAATGATCTGGACAGAATGAAGGAGCTAGTTAGCCTCAGCAACGTGAGGGAAACGCCCAGAAGATCAGCCGCATGGAAAGTGACCTGGATGGGATTAAAAGGGAGCTGGCTGGCCTCAGCAGCATGCGGGCGACCCTGGCCGGACTTTAGGAGCAGCTACAGATGTTTCTGAGAGCATACATGATTCCTAGCCAGCTCCCATCCCAGATGTATCCTTCCGCACAGCCACCTCCCTACAACTAGGTACTCGGGCCAACACTCTCTGCTGCTCACTACTGGTCGAGCAATCCAAGGGCTTTATAAAGAATTAGTTCAAGTCCACAGTGACCTCTCAGGCATTCAATGAAGACACAACGACCGCAGCCGCTACCTTTGTTTCAAGCACCTCAGGTCGCTCTCTTAACTCTTGATTTGACTAACGTGAATACATAGCTGTCAGTCTTTCAATGACCAGCAGCTCGCACACGACACGACGGGCCTTGAGGTAATGCTCGCACACCCGCGACGTCTATGTACCCTTCCATGTTTCCCGGTAAGGCCTGTATTTGATGCCCGAGCATACTATGCACTCAACACCTGCCTAAGGTGGCCTTGCGGAGATGGTAGTAGAAGGATTTTAGCCCGTTCAGGGAACGCTGCCACAATGGCCAGTCTGGTCATGCACACGAGCGGCGAACGCTGTGCTTTCGTCGGGGTTTCTCTAGTGCTGTTCCGGCGGCGGCGCGGCGCGGAAATCGATGATTTTTTGTCTGTGTATCTATCACTTAGCGCTCCGTGAAAACTAGCACAAAAAGCTTATCGCAGTCGGGGTTGAAGTTCATGGCTCGATCGTGTTTGGCAATATAGCACCGTGGATAGCTGCGAGCCGTGGAATCCGCATTTCAATCGCCACTACCATCGGAGGTCTATTGGCCCCTAGCCGCTCGCGAATGGCCCCAATTGATGTATCGACCCACAGCGGTCCAGTTTGCACCTGCTCATTTGTCGCACCAAAAGTGTATCGCCATTGTCCCAACTCGTCCGGCAAGAACTGGGAAGGCGTCCGTGGTCGTCAGTACCTTGCTACATCGCCCTTGTTACAGGCCCGTGTCACTAGGCTCAGAGTGATCGGCGCACCTGCACAACCATCCAATTCTGCTGGCTCAGTCTAACAGGGCTAACGGGCTGTTATTCCTTTTATTTTCAACATCCCTGTAGCCGAATATATACAAAGTCCTCGTATCAACCACAGCATAATCTGCACACACACTGACGCCATTCCCCGCGCCCGCAGTATCAATCAATTCTACAAACAGCGTTTTGGTGGCAGCGCGTCTCCATCCATTGCCAGGCTCGGCCAGGCTGAGTTGGCGGGGCTCCAGCCTTTTCGTAGTGGGTCTTTCTGATTGATACCTATGTGATTGAAAGTGTGTTCCCGCTAATGCCTCTGCCATGTCGCTCCTCCGGAGAGGCCGCCGCACGAGAGGCCACCCTGTGGGTTGAAGCAATCGCCAGGTGAATTTGCACCGACAGATCACCCTACTGAACGGACCCCGCGAGGAAATTCTTCCACTCAGCTCGGATGCGTTCGAATTCACGGGGTATGCAGGATACTGGTCATGCAGGAACAGGTGGTAACTAGATGGTCTCCACGTAACGGTTGGACTGCACCTGTAGTGAATTGGTGGCGCTGTAGAAACCCGGCAGGTCTGGAGCAATAGAGGATACCATCGTGGCGGGAGGTAGACGTGCACAGCAGATGATACAGTAACATGATTTTCAAAACACTATTATAGTAATCACCCATCTTCAAGCCGTTTTCATCTGCCATATTGACTTTCTCTTCGTCGCGCATTCTTTGGCTTGGTAAGGTAGGGGCGAGTTGCTACGGTCTTGGCCAGGAACGCACTTGACTGACTTGGGCCTCTTGTTTTCTATAGGCACACTCACGAAGACGAGTCCGGCTGGTCACGGGCAAACGGCCAGATGAGTAATAGGCCCAGCAGATAGCGGCTTGCGCGCGCTAGAAATAGAGGGCCGGACCGAGGACCGGAAAAGGACGGGGAGGGGCCAGGTCTCACGAGGAGCTGCCACGCCAAAATAGCTGCGGAGACTGTCATAGATCCGGGGACAAACAAAAATAAATTAGGCAAATGCTGCGCACTTGTGAGAAATGGGAGAGCCAGAAGGCCACTAGCCACCAACCAGCGTGTCAAGAAAATGTTGGGGAGAAAGCCGCCCGGAAGATGGACATAAATGAACAAGTGGACAAGTGAACAAGCGGAAAGCAACCATCAGTCAGGCACGACAAGCCCATGCATATCCACCGCCGAAAAGCCATAACGAACGCCAATGGAGGCGGCTTTGGATACAGGCGAAAGTGGACAGGCCAGAGCCAAGGTGGAAGGCTGGCGACGCCAGAACAGGGGCAGCCACAAATCCACTAACGCCTCAGCTAAATCGGTTGCACCAACTAGTCCACCAACTAGTCCGGAGGAAATGGTGAAATATTGTGAAATCTGAAGGCGTTGCGGGTCCGTTTGGTCTTTAGTCTATGCGGCCCGTCTTACCTCCAATAGCTGGTTAATAGCGGTGCCGACGTGCCATTCTTTAGCTCTCCCACCGACCTACCTGGAACATGCATCAATGCGTGCTCATGACGCTGCCGAACATGCGAAGAAAGACTCTGCACTACTTCCTAGCGGCTGTGGCTCTGCTGCTCTTCTTCAACTATACTTGGCAACGTAAGAATTCCTCCCAGAAAAAGATGCGTGGTAACAATGTCAAGCAGGGGATACGAGTAATAGAGACTTCGTCAAGTCTGCCAGGGTAGGAAAAGTGATGATGGCTTACGGCAACATTTCCATCTATGAAAGGACAGTCAATACGCATCTCAAGCATAACCAACGTTTCGGGTATCCCTTTTCCTCCTCCGGACAGCTATCCTTGATGGTGTCTGGAATAAATACGCGATACTTCTGCTTGTTCTAGTAATAAGAGCTGCAGAAGCCCCCAGAGCAGAGACTCGAATGGCTTTTGTAAGATTGCGTTGATCACATCGCTCAAATAACGTACACTAATGTCATCTGGTAGCTGGTTTGACGCAGATACAGTCTTAATGAATCCGAACATGCCACTGGAGACGTTTTTGCCGCCGCGCCGACATGATAATATTCATCTACTGCTCACCAAAGATTGGAATGGGATGAACAATGGGGTGTTTCCGCTCCGTGTCAATGCGTGGTCTGTTGAACTACTGTCCGCGTCGTTAGCGTACCCAGTTACGCATCCAGATGTAGCACTTTTCTGGCCTGATCAATCCGCGTTGGACTACGTGCTACGCGAGAACGAGTACTTCGCAGCATCCGTTGCTTACTGTCCACTTCGGTGGTTCAACGCATACATGGCTTCGGCGGACGGAAGATCACTGAATCCCAACTCGCCCAAGCACCTTCAAGTCCATCCGGGCGACTTGGTTGTCCACTTTCCGGGAACTCCGCGCAGCGCTTTGGAAAGCACAGTTCGGCCATATCTTGCGATAGCAGAGGAAGGCTTACGCGAGTGGGAAATACGCTTGGAAGACTCGCAGTATATGAAAGAGACCAGGGATTTCTGGGCCAGCCGGATGTCGGACGGGGCCACTCACACGCATGTCTAAGCTGAAATGAATAAAAGTGAAATTCATTGGTCTATCACGTTTGGCATGCAAGGAGACAAGATGATAACTACGACTCACAACTGACTCGAGACAGCCACATTGTGTACGGTCGACGCCCCAGCTACGATTGATACACGCTAATTTTCCAGCCCCAAGCTAGTCAGGATCCTGCAGGCGCCTTACGACCAGTTGAGACATTGTAAGTCGACAAACGAGGACAGGACGAAGACAAATAACACCCATTCATGTGGCCGCTTCACAGCGACCTACAAGCGGCCAGGCTTCCATAGCCCAAGCCTAGTGCCACAATGTTTTCCCACTTTTTGGAAGTGTCTCTAGCTAGTTGCTTGACAGTTCCCCAACGATTGGCGTCAAGAAGACGAGCATGCATTTCTGAAGACGACGAACCTTTGTTTTTCTTTTTATCTCAATTTTCGTTTTATTCTGGAGTATTTGTTTATAGCCGTTAGATAGATCTTGAAAAACAAAAATGCGAAATAGATAGCTATACATACCTCTGTCCATCCTCTTCTAAGACACATCTCAAGGCCCACTAACGCCCGCAGCTCGTTCAGCTGAAGGTGTATGACATTTGTCGCCAACTTACGCTCAACTCGTCTGCCTTCGTGGCTGACAACTCTTACGCGCGTAATCTCGTATTCCTGATTTTGTGAGTCTTTTCTCTATCCTCCCCAATATTTTGAAATTACTCAGGTCGCTTATTCAGACCCCTAGTACCTTCCCCCGAGACTCCATCATCACTTTGCTTCACCAGGTCTTGTATGGTATATAACTTCTCAAGCCCTGCCTTCAGCAACTCTCTTAATCACCTCTCATACTTCTTACCTCTTCCATTCATACATTTTCGAGTTCAAGCCCGCTGCCAGTCGTTCCAGTGCAATTGGGTACCTTTTCTATCCTACCATTGGATATCGCTCATTGTAATGGCACCAACAAAGCTTCAACCAGTCCATGTCCTCAGCTGCTGACACCCGAGTCTCACACCGGCGATAAGGCTTATCGGTGCAGCTATCCTGACTGCGGTGGACGATAATCTGACGTACGATACTCCATTCTCTTCACATTCATCACCATAAAACCAATGTCTCAGGTCCCTTCTGCCATCAAGCCACGACCCTACATATGTAGCTACAATAGCTGCCGGTTCAGACGCAACGACCACAGGGGCAGTCACCGTCGCAGTCGTCACCAGTGCGGCTGTCAACAGCGCGGCCGAGATATCTTGTACTCTTGATCAGATCATATCTTTGCCCGCTCGTATCGGCAAGCCCGTCAAAGCCGGCGAGAAGCGCTATAGGTGCGACCACCCTAAGTGCGGCGGGCAATTCTCTAAATAGAGACAGGTATTTAGCTACCGAGATGCAATAATACAGCCTGGCAGCTGGTAGTTTGCAAACTCTGTCAACGTCCAGTGTTCGCGCCATGCCCTCCAGCGCCGTCCGTGTTGCCCTCGATCGGCATAAAGTCTCCATCACTTAGCATTATGCTATCGGAGTAGCGCCACTCTTGCACCTTTGCCCAACTTCATCGTGCCAGCCACTGAAATAACCGCTCTCAGAGGATGGGTTGTCGAATAATTCCGTCTGAGCGGAGGACGTTTGCGACGGGAAGCAAGTCCCGGGCAAGACTCAAAGGAGGCAGTGCGTGACACGCTCGACGCCCGGTTTGGTGGCATACAGCGCCACCGATGGCAGTCATCTTACGGCTGCCCTACTCTATGTGATGGGGGACAATGCCTCCGGGAGATCAGATGCGCATGCCCCGCTGCCGGACCGGCCATCAGTATGCGATCTTTCATTCCCGCGAGGGGCAGATGTGCAGAGCCACGGGTTGGTGACTGATGCCGCCGGTAGATTGCTTGAGGCTAAAGCTCCTTTGCCCACGGCAGCCGATTAACCTCCCAGCTAGCGGAAAAGGCGGCCATGCAACGCGAGCTGCGCTGCTCCACACACTGAAATGGCAGCCACTTTTATTCTTCTTTGACCAAAAGTTACACCATATCAAATTACCTCTCCATCTGTCTACAGGAGCACAAACGAGCAACCTATGTCCCTGCTGACTGGCCAGCCTCCCAACTCCTACATGCTTCCTTAACCTCGACATTGTACTCCTCCACCTTTCGCTGCAATTGGTGGACTTTTCTCGCAGAGCTGGTACAAGTTTCAGTAAGAGCTTGCATTTTTGGCCTCGGCGTTGATATCACGTCGCAGACAAATTTCTCTTCTTCAAGTTCTGCGATGCGCTGTTGTGATGAGGCAGCGACAGCCTTGCTCGGAAGTTTCCATAGCTGTATTGCCTCAGTATTCCCACCTAACGCCTGAATAGCGAAGTCGATGGAATCAGGGGAGGACGGGCGGCACATCCTCGGATGCTGAGCTTCCGGAAGCGGTGACGTGGGCTCTCTCATTGCAGTGGAAAGTCGTTTCATCTGGGTAAAATTTGGAGGCAAGTAGCCCATAGTTTGTGTAGAGCCGCCGTCGTACTCTAAATACAGTACTCTAGTACTTCGGCTCAGCAACATCAAGGGCCATGCTCTAGAGCGGTAACAGTTAGCGCAGAACTTGTTCATTGTGGCTAAATATTGATCAGTGCTTTGGTCCGCACTGACAATGCCAGGAAGGATGGCAATAACTAGCTGAGCAACAACGCGATTTTAAGCTCGATCCGGATATATTGCGAGTGGTGCTGAGTTTGTGGCGTATTGAGGTTCAGCTTTGTAAGGAATGGCCGACATCATGGTGAGATCGCATACTACACTCATTTCGTCTCAAAGTGGGTGATAGAGCCAGCACGTGTTGCATAGAGTGAGACGCCGGGGTCTTGTGGGCTGTAAAGAGAGGTCGCCGAGGCCGAGAAGGCGGAAGCGACTCTTTAGTGGCTGGTCAAGTGAATGGCCAGTGTTGTTGTTGTAGGGCCACCCATGTCAGTGCTTCTCCATTGATTGGGTGAAGCCCAGTCTGTTCCTTGATGGCTTCCTCAACCGTAGACTTGTAGTCTAGTTCTGTGCCAGCCCACGACGTGATTGTCCTCGGGAAATTCTTAATTAAATAGGTGTGCCATTCGGTGTCTTTTTCCGCGATTTCGAGCCCAACTAGCGGGCCCCATTGTTGCTGGTTTTGCAGGATTTTCTGTTGGATCTCCGCGGTGCGTGGTAGTAGAGCAAACCCAGTGTTAGTAGGTTTAATGTTCAGGACGTCAGCTAGCTGAAGGTGAAGTCTGTCGCGGATCGCTAGTTGGATCTAGAGGCCCTTGTCGAAAAAGGTCGAGTCCTTTGGAGGCGGATGAGAACCCTCTTGTCGTTCCTTTGCGCCCGCGGTTTACCTCTCGGTGCTACCTTGGGCGTGATTTTGCGGTTTCCGGGTTGCGTCTCGTGCGCGGCGCGTGCGACGCCTGCAAAAGTCGATGCTTTCTCAGGAGGTGGTGCCCGTGAGGTATTTTCGCGCCGCCGAAAGTGGCGGTGTGGCCAGGGGCTAGCGAAGCCTCACCACAGGAGGCAGCCGACCAGTGTTCAAGGAGGGTTGCTCGAAGGTGTTGCGCAAAGCGCTTTCCGTATCCAGAGGAAAATTGTTCGGCGCATTTTGCGATTGCCTGCGAATACGCGCGTAGGATGCTGGCGCGTGTATCCAGTTTGTCTTGGGCTTCTCGTTAGTAATTTTGGGTTCGAACCCCGTATTGGCGCAAATTGGTACAGTACATACTGTACATACCACTACTACGTTATACCTGCTAATCAGCAAAGTCCCAATCAACGACACGATAGATCATGAGTGAGGTTGTGGGTACAAAAGGTGAAACATAGTTTCGAGACAACGATGCGGACGGCTTTAGGAAACCTACCAACTTACAATTGTCGAGTCGCGAGAACTTGTGGCGGCGGAGGCGTTGTCGGTGGTGTGCATCCTCCGGTTGAAAGGCACCTTACTTAGGCACTTGCGACCATGCAGTCGTGCCGTCTGTCATGACGGGCCTGATTGCGTCACGCAATGCATCACATGCAATACCGCATGAGCCGAAATGCGAAGAGCACAGCGGGGTGTTGGTCCCAACATTCCCGCCTCGCGATATTCCCCGTCTCACGCGCTGACTATCATTCGAGTCAGTCGATAATATTGAGTTTATCGCTCCCCTCAATCGAGATCGATGCTCTCCGTTACGGAAACTACATAAAACTGAGCCAGGTCTCCTAACGTGACTTACGCTACGAAGGCTTAAGCCACCGTTACATTCTAACCCAAGATATGTCTATATATAATGAGTGGGCTAGCCCAGCCCGACCTAGTGGAGAGCGTTAGAAGGATAACTTAGACTTTGACTCATTTTATTTCAACTTTGTGATTTAGGGACATCTGGGCTTTAAATATAGATGTTTCCAAACTTTGTATTAATATATGGGTCAATGCATTGTTGAAATACGACCAGCTAAAACCAAACACGGCGTGGACTGATGAGACATTTAGTGATACGGCAGAGTTGAGAGCTGCCGCTCACCCTGCAATATTGTCTACATTAATCCCAATCTGCGCATTCAAAAAGTTGTTCCAGCAAAACTTCATCCGAGATCGTGCAATAGTCTGGTACAGACTTGCGGCTTTGAAGGAGATCATGATATCGTTTCACCTCGGCTGGTCCAAATTTGTACCCTCCTCGTTGAAAGGGTTAGCAAAGACCTCATTGCTTGCAAACTCCTGGTTTAGCTTCCGAGGCCGTACGGTCAAGAATGCCAAGGCCATGTCGGCAGCGTCGAAATGGGAAAGCACTTGGCGAGCGTCAGCGCCCTCTTAATGTCCTCTGCTTCGTGGTCACGGCTTCGCGCCATGCGAGACGCACATCCCTGACACGTTTCGTCCACTCGAGCTTCTCAGGCTCCTCGGCTAGCTCTGGATATAGCTGATAGAGCCCCGCCTGCACGAGCCGGCGTAGGGTGACAACACTGGTGCGCTGCTTGATGCTGAGACGGCCTTGAGTGAGATACTCTCCATTATCATACTCCAATCTGTGCAGACGGAAATTAAAGAAGTCACAGGGGTCTCTGCTCGCGGCGGCGGGATCACCGTAGATTTCTATGAGTGCTTTATCCCGCGCGAATTGGCCTGGGGCGAAGTCGCTTGGGTCAACTGCGCAAAGGAATACGCTGTCACTAGAGACCCCAAAGCGATGTGACCTGTAGATGGCGTAGGAAATTGCATACAGCAAGGAGCTAGTCCATGAAACGAGATTATCCGTCCGCTCGGCTCGGTCAATCGTCTGCCTATTGAGGTGGTCCTTTAGCTGAGCTTTCGCCTCCAGTTTAGGTATCTGGAGAATATCTAGGCGACTATTCTCCTTGTGATCTCCTATAGTCGCCAAAGAAGCCATCATCCTATCGTTGTTGGCACCAGGACTTCTTTCTGTCAAAGGTTCTGAACAGCTTCGAGGGGCTGTCCTTCCAACGACGGCGAATGCTCACATGGCTCGCTGGTGGATAAAAGAGAGTTGGTCCATCTGGGCAGGCACAAAGTGCCCTCACCCAAATCAACCCAGCGTTCGTTCCTTTCGCGCCGTATCTGCTCCTTCAGCTCACGAATGGGTTGGAATATAAAGTCAAAGCTCCTGTCTTTGGCAGATATCTTGCTGTTCTCACTCATATCGGCTGCATCCTCGATCTGATCATAGTACGAGTCTGGATGTAGACGGCCGTCGATAGATTGCTTGTAGAACTCTTCTGCAATCCTCCACATGGAACAGCCCTCGCCTGCACTAGCCATGACCGTTCGGGTAATATTTTGCAGTTCCTCGTGAAAGTATGACAGCATCTGCTTCTCCACGTCACCCGGCTTTCCCAGCTCGCCCAACGATTCGATAACATGATCTACCATGGCCTCATAGGCCCTGCCGATAGCGCTGGTGAGCTTTTCACAGCCACCCATCAAGAAGAGTCCTCTGTGGGCCGCTTCGCCTGTCGAGGGCTCTGCGCCACTCCAGATGTTTTGCACTCTGGCTACGAGTGCCAAAGTGGCTTTTGCCTGACTCGTAGCTCCTCTATAGCGTCAAGAAGTTTCTCAGGTACCATTCTCTCTGTCGCGCTGTTGACGAACGTCAACTTCTCCATCAACAGCGCCATGTCTTGCCCTCGTTGGCCATGGCTTTGGACTGCTTTGCCAGGCCAGTTGGGTACCTGGCCAACGGGTCCAAAATTGGCAATCAAGACTTGAGGCCCCAAAGTAATTCGAACAAAAATTATTTTCGACTAGTTTCAAGGAGCTTCAGACAAGGTAGGTATCGATACAAGTCTCGTAGATGCAATCATCATCATCACCAGGTTGCCTGAGCGGGGCTCTGCATGTGACAGCCCGATCCCAGCCCTAACGGCTCCCGGTGCGCTAGGCCTTATGTAACTTATGCCCGACTAGCTGTCAACTGACGGGTGGGGACGGAAAGATGGAGAGACCTCTCCGGGTACTGGTATCTATGCATCATACGCGAGGAGCCCTTCTTTAGAACTTGGGCACTGCCATGCCCGGTAGCGGAGGGCGCCGACATGCCTGCTGTTGAATTGACATGAGCAAATTTCTGCTGCCCACCCTGCCGTACGCTGCGAACGGCTTTGCGGGGTTGCACTCTTGGCATGAGCAGCCTCTACCGCCCATACCAATCTGGCGAACGCCTGCCACCCATGAGCACACCACCCCTGGCGTACGCTGGGGCCGCCTGCCGCAGGCGTTCCACTCTTCATGAGCTGCGGCCGCCCACCACTGTATCAGCATCAGCCGCGGCTTTTCGACCTGGGTCTTTACTCAATACCAACGACGAACGCCATCGTCAGCCGCTGGGCAACTTCTTGCGACCTGCGAAGCGAATTGATAACTAGACACGATTTGCCCAGCGTTTCATGGTTTCTCCGCCAGTCTGCTCAAAACGCCAGATATCCTCGCCTCGCACTATGGCCTCCGCCGTCAGCCAGTTCACGGTCGCGGCGCTCAGCCAATAGTCACGCCTTAACAAAACGCTTCCTGGTATGATGCGTTGAGTGGGTGTCGATCACCGATGTGAATAGCTAACTTGTCCGCCTAGCCGTCGATAAAATATCCACCCTCCACGTTTACGACTTTGATAATACGCGTACGTTTGCGACGATCGCCTCTATGGCGACCTCATCTGACCTGGCAGACATGCAGTCTATAATACCGCTCTCCCCAACATCGCATTGTGGACTGGGTCGACAATTAGCATGCTGTTCAGGCGGGGCGCATTTGTCAACGGTGGCTAGTGGCACGACAACCGCATCCTCAGCGCGACGGGCCGTGGCATCGAGCGGAGGAGCCTCGCGCCTGGAAGGGCTTTTGGAACGAAAAGTTCGTCGAACTCGTGCGCCTGACAATGAAGCAGCCTGATGCCCTGTGCGTGCTGCTCACCGACCGCTGCGAACAGCGCTTCGCGGACCTGCTACGCCGCATCGTCACCAGCAAGGGCCTCGATTTTGACATGCTCTGCTTCAAATCCCAGGTCGGCCCGGCCAACCAGATTTTATTAACTATGGCATGTCCCCGTTGACTTGCCTGACAAACAAGTATCGGCATATAATTGAGGGGCGCTGCACCGATGGGCCGCCTATGTAAGAAGGAAAAGGCGACAACCCGGTGTGCCTACCTGTCTGCCTTGTAAACATAGACTGGCACCATGATCACAAACGGCTAGAAGCTGCATGCACAGCGCGCTGCAGGTTTCTGAAGTCGACGTGTAGCTGCACGCTAGGCCAATGAGCGCGTCGCATGGTCAATAGCTGCAGTGAAGCTGAGGGCATCTGCCTCGAGAGAATCCAGTGATGCCCATCCACCCTACAGCATCTTATTTCTGGGGAGGCGAGGCCGTACACAAAAACGATGAAGTGAATTTCCATGTCTTGCGATGGGTCCGCCTTCTGGATAGTTGCCTCCCAAGACTGCTCAATTGACAAGACTGCGGCAGCGACGATTTCTTCCACTGATTGTAGCCATGATCTACTGGCATCTCTCTCCATCTTCTGCAAGCGACCGGAGATTTTGGCCACCATGCAGTAGATGACCTCGCGGGCCAGGGATCGCGGCAGGGCCGCAGCCAAGACTTGCGCCATGAAGAAGACCATAAACTGCTTGTAAAGAGTGTCGTCATGATGGCGAGAGGATCGTCTGAATAATGACACGTAAGCAGCCAGGATGGAGAGCGTCTCCAGGGCAGCCGCGCATTTTGCCAGTTGATTTGCTCTCGAGTGTTCTTTGTGAGAACTGGCACCTGCACCACCTCGCCCTTGGCGCAAAGGACGGTGGCAAGGAAGTCGGTGACGATGCTGGGGTCGTTGGTATCGCGCTCCTCAATTTGATCATGCCCAGATTTTCTCGCGCGAGGCTTCATTTCAGCGACTTGCTGCCGATCCATCGTGTTGATTGCGGCGGCGAGCGCGGCATGGATGTCGTCGTCGCCGAAAACAGACAGAGGCAGTGACATCGCCGAGGCGGGGAATCTGCGCCGGAGACGGCCTTCGGTACTCATGGCGGCTTGGTTGGTAGGAGCAAGCTCGAAAAACTCGAAGATGATAGCCTTGCTCTCGCGGCTCACGAGGATGGCGGCGTTCTGGGCATGGACGTGGATAGGAAGGTAGCCACCTAGAACGATTTGTTAGCTACGCCCGGCAATGCTCTCTATTTTGCGGCAAGGAACCAAAGTCTACCATCTTTGCATAGGTTGCGAAATGCCTCTTGAAGCTTTCCTGGCGAAGGGTCCTTGAGATTATAGAGCTGAGCACGGCTTGATGTGCTTTCTCCACGGCGGTTGCCTCATCGGGCGGGACATGGACGGAGAAGAAAGCGAGGGCATCGCCAACCATCTTGAGAAGGGTGAGCTCATTTGAGAAGGCGATTTCATCGTCTTCTTCGGCGGCCTGCGGAACTCCGGGAGGGAGGAAAACATAGTGAATGACGTTCTCGATCTCCTCTTTGGAGATGGTAGGCGTTGCGGGCATTGTTGTGGCTCAGAGCAGGCGAAGCAAATAGTAGCAAAACGGGCGGGGTTTTTTATTTTTTTATATTTTCTTTTTGGTCTCGTTTCTTGTTTCGTGTTTTATTTATTTCATAAAGAAGAATGTTCTCATCAAAACCATATACAAAACTCCACAAGGAGAGCAGAAAGCGAGCAGATAAAGTGTAGGTGATGCTTTGGTAGGCCTCAACTTGCGGGCCGCGAGAGGGGAAGTGGTCCAGAACGCATCCTCTGCAGCACGCAGGAATGCAGCAATGAACTCTTCCCGCTTCTGCCTAGATTTACTACCGACGATCAATCACTACGGAGTTTTCCCTTGTGCGGCGAGGCGGGCTCAGGGCCTGACAGCTGGCAGCTGGCGGCTGGCGGTTTGCAGCGTGACTGACGGGTGGGCTACAGTTTTGCTCGCGACTTGGAGATGTACTGTTTTACCCTACTGTCTCACTTCTCCTCTGTTCCTTGACGCAGTTCGAACTGGACTGCCCGGGAGGATCAACGCGCAGCTGCCACATCCATGAGACCAACTCTGGGATGGGAAGGCGGCCACTGAATGGCAACGTGGTCAGACCCCGTGCTTGGCCCGGCATACTTTACCTTGTCAGACAGAATTGGTTGTTGACGGTTGATTGGCACCTCTTTTTACAGCTACACCATAGACGTTAAACAAACAAACAAACAAACAAACAAACAAACAAACATCCTTGACGTGCAGATCCATCCACCAATGAGCGATCAGTCCCGTGTCTGCTCGTTCCACCCTTGACCACCCTGTGACCTGCCCAAGTGGCAAGATCAGGTAAATAGTACTTTCTGCCCTCTTCGTTTGTTCACTGCATTGTCAGTAAGCTTGCTCCCTGTTAGGCTCTCTAGGGGACCCTTCCAGGCGCAACAAACTGAATGTTTCTTACAATGGCATGAAAACTTCGCAGAGTGGAAGGCGGCCAGTGCGGCAATGCAGACCGTTACCTCCTCGACACCAACTTCGTAAGTATACTCGTAAGAAACTATGTCGCGAAAGAAGCTGTTGTGGCGCTGGTTGTGGAAGGTTGAGCTCCTTGGCAGTGTAGTCCCAGGAGCAGTACCAAATAAATAGCCATAGTGGCCGCCTTTGGGAAGAAAGCGACGTTGCACACCATTCTGCACGTTGTCAGCAGTCATTGGTAAGTTGCTATGGTACATTCTTCCATGGGTCGCGACTAATACGTATTTTTATAGGACATTGACGAGGCGCTCATTTCTATTTACATATGTCGATGGCGGTAGATTCATCTGGTTTTTGAGACAAATCGCGAGCTAGTCCGTTCTGAGACTCTTTGTCTTAAACTTGTAACAGATCACGGAATGGACTCGGCAGGCTCAGGATAAAGTGGGGAGGAACACGATTATATTGTCAGCTGTTACTGCTACTCTCGATAATAATTGAGCTTGCCCAACTCAGTCATTCGGGCCTCCTTCGTGGCCTCTTAGTATCCGGCCCACGCACGGACTAGGTAGTTACCCTGTTACGTGGAAGCGTTTTGCACGTGACCAATCTCGTGGTTGCGGGATTGTTGTTACATACCCTCCTTATTCAGCGGGCGTCCCGACCCGTTGTGTGTGGGTCCATTTGGTGGGGTCCGTCGGTTGTGGATCGCATGTTGTCCGGGTGACCCCACGTTTTACCGTGATCACATATCTACCCTTCATGCTTTGTTTTTCTTCTTTTTTGTTTTTTGCCTGCAGCATCTTATTTTTTGAGACAATCTTTTCGTGATTGACACACAAGTTCTTCAAATCTTCTTCGTAACTCGACCGGGTCCGTTTCGCCATGCCTCCCAGACCTCGCTGCTGCATCGACCATCAGGCGTGCGCGCGCGAAACGGGCGATGCGTTCCGAGACGGTTCACCGCACTGAGGATTGGTGCCGGGATCATTTACGATCCAGCCTTGATGCAATGTCTGAAAGGTTTTACAGCGTCTATCCGGCGAAAGAGGACCAGAATAACATGGTCTAAACCAGAGCCCTCTGCGCCACGTCCTCGAATTGACTCGATGAAAACGAACTGTTGAGCGTGTTTGAAGGAGGCCTTGCTTATGTAAGTTGAAGCGCCATTTTGACCGTTTGAAATCAAGTCTCATGCCTCTAAGGTCTCAACTTCTGGATGCCAATGTAAAAACCCTGTAGCCAATTCCTGCCAATTGATTGTTGATCGCCGTTGTGTTCGGCCGTCCTTGACGCGATCTTCCTGACCTGCTCGTGAGTAGGAGGGTTGCCAATGGAACCCCAAGCTAATATCAGGAAACAAGACGGAGTTTATGAGCCGCTGGCAGCTTTGCAGCGGCTCAAATGCTTCCTTTCGTGTTGTTCTGCCCTTTATCCTTTCTTGTAGTGCCGACCGTGGTACACCCATCGTTGCGACTGGCTCATGCCAGCAATCTTGAAGAGCATGTATTCAGGCGTGGTATTCTTCTGAGCATAGCCAGCGTCCGGCGCATTCTTTTAAAAACTAGCTTAGCGCTAAAATGCTGAAAATGGAGGTATAGAGTGGCCGCATCGCACTAGCATTTTGACTTTTTAGCGTTAAGCTAAAAGTTTTAGACAGAGTCGAGCCGACGCTGAATATGCTCAAGACAATATACACATAGGAAAGAATCAACGCGAAAGAATAATTATTACGCGAGAAATCGCGGTTTTGGTAATAGCTGGTTGGTGTTGTAAGTGGCTGGGTTACCCTGCCGAGAAGTGGATGGCGCGAGAAGTGGGTGGTTGACGTTACCAGCTATGGTGAACGCTAAGACATGATTGAGCTTCCGCAATATGGGGATGGGACAGAGACTTAGTTTACATTGTAAAGAACTTTGTTGGCAACATGCATTGCTGATATTCTAACTGAACAAATCACCGGCCTTGTTGCCAGAAGATGTAGAAGTTAGAAGATGCTGAAGAGTGTACATTGGAAGCCCAAACCAGCCAAGATAGCCTAAACGATTGTCCGGTGGGAAGCATGCAGCTGCGGCGGCCTCGGCTGCTCGAGGCTCGTCTGGCCATCTCGATCAGGTCTTCTTGGCGGATACGACGTACTGCGCGGGTACTACAGCGGGCTTGCTTGGCTATTATTTTGGGCGAAAGCCATACTGTATATCCTCCTCGTCTAAGCCCAACCCGGCTCTTGGTTGTGTCGGCAAGACTGACCATGTTTGCATGGAAGATCATTGGTTCGGAAAAACACGACCGGCCCTCCTTGCACATCGCTCTGCTCGTTTGCTTCAGCAGGCCAATCTGCATAGGTGCCGGTGTACATATAATCGACCATGCGTCTGACGAACTCGGCAGGCCACTCTGTGACTTCCAAAACGCCGCAAGCCGCCTCCTAGTCTGGATAAGCGAAGATGCAATGTTCGAACGACGACTGCATACCTTCCATGGGCCGGTGCAAGCGGTCCGAATAACTTGAGACTGTGCGCAAACAACCACTCTATGCACCGCGAAACGTAACGGACCGACGCAATTGTTAAATCACAAAAGTCCCCGTCACGATCGCTGCCAAGTGTCAGTGAGGCCAGAATTGCGCCGACGTTGCCTTACTCTTCAATTTTCTTTAAAACATCGGCAGCGTGCGACATAGCAGCGTCCACCTAGGGCAAATTTCTGCTTGTGCGTCTGCCAAAAACATAGTTCAGTGCTGGTTCAGCCGATGCGAAGTCCTGGAAGTTGACCCGCACGAGACGCAGGCCGCCGCATTTGGCACACGCGGGGGCTGCCTGCAGTGGCTGACGTCTCCCACCTAGCGCGTAAACTTTCCATCAGGGCCGATCGTCTCGGGTGCCAGTACCGACACTACACGGTCAGTGCTTTTTCTGGCTCGATTGACGCCGTGAACGCTGCGGCTTCCGCTGCTTGGCTGCCTTGATAGCCCGCGTAGTAGTCTTGGCTGGGCGTTTTGCTTGGTTTCCGGTTTGCTTGTTTCGGTACTCTTTCAACAAGTCCGGGGCGATTTTGCGAATCTTCCCCGGTGGCTCCAATGACGTGTTCTCCAGCGCATCGAAACCTGTCCACTGCATCCTGTATCGCCCATCCTCAGTTTTTCGACGACCTGCAGAGGCTCGTACTTTTCAGAACTAGGCTCGGGTCGGGGAGTGGCCTTCCATAGCCCGAGAAGCCCCTCGGGGTTGTCGCGATGCACTTCTATCTCGCGGACCAACTCAGTTCCGCCGTTCGATGCGACAAGCTTGAGTTCCAAGGACAGAATGCCTGCTTCCAACCACTTGTAGCCTTTGTACTCCCACTTTTGGCCGTTGTAGTGAATCGTCTGTTTTGGAACAGGTTTGTCTGATTGTGGTTGCTCGCTTGTGGATGCTTCAGGCTCGCTTGGATCAGCAAGCGTATTAGCATCGCTCCGGAATGCTGGTTCGCTCGACGGTATTCGTTCGTTTGACAGTGCTGATCGGTTCGGCAACGCAGGTTCCTTGGCTTGCGCTGGCTGGTTCGGCAATGCTGCTGCATTCGACGTTGCTTGTTCGTTTAGCGTTCTTGGACCTTGGTGGGCTCGAATATCACTGTGTGTGGTTAGCGATTTCGAGTAGGCAGTCAACCATAGGTATCGTACGAGGTTTCGCGCGTCGCAGGTGTGACATCGCTGCTTCCCTGTCCCGGCGCCGGGCTCAACAATTGAGCCAGTGCGATCATTCCTAATGCCAAAAGCCTGTTATGACGCTATTGAAACGATTGTGATTGCCAAATTGTGAAGTTTTTCGTAGCAGCGAGCTACGCTGAGCAGGCCGCGCAACATTTGTCATGCCCCATAATTGTGCCTCGACCTCAGCAGAAGCTCGCGTTCATCTCGTGCCAGAGCACCCACTCGCACCCAGCCCTTTGGTGGGTGTCCGCGCCCTGCAGCGCCTCCATTGGCGGTGCACATCTCCAACGTTACAAATGAGTAGCGAAGGCCTGTGCTTCAGTTTATCCGCAACGTGAACATTGAGATTTGGAAATGAAACAGCTTCTAACTTGATCATTCGAAATCTGTGCCATCACAGTTGCAGTGTCACGACTCTGCAATCAGCTCGATTATATCGGGATTTTCCTCCTTATGTAGGGCGCTGGCATTGCCATCTACCACGAATCCATGTGCCTTCATCACTTACAGTCTCCTTTGAACCCCGATAGGTACGGCAATCACTCTCTTGCATCTTGTGCTGATTGACACCAGCATACGGTAGTCGAGAAAGCTTAGTCCTGAAGTGTATTGATCCCATAGATGCTCACCAGGTCTCGCGCCATCTCGTCTCATGCTTGATTTACGCCTCGTAGCCCACTACCCGGTAGTATGCGCCAGACCATCCCCACTTTTGAGTGAGTTTACGATACCCAATGTCGCTGGCCAGCAGGATCACTGCAAAGGTAACGTTGACGACGCTATTACTCCAGAAGACTAGTCCTGTCTGTATACGGCCCTCGATACCTGGCTCCCAGCTTGTTTAGCGTGGTGAAATAACTATGCAAGACGAAGACCATTGCCGCGGAAAAAGTGCGCAGCCGAGGACCCGGATGGTAAATCCGGCTGTAGCAAGGCAAACCTGTGACACTTTATACTTGACCACCAGTACACTGTTGAGGCTTGATGATAAAAGAAACACGTCGCCGCGAGTGTGTCCAGATACGAGATAGCAGAGTATCCAACACAGTCTTCCATCCCAGCCGTACCGGAGCATCGATATCTGGAACCCAAGGTCGTCCTGACCTGCCCATATACGCCGCCTTTATACTGCACGAGAATCAGTAAACGGAAACTGAGATGTCCTGTCTCTGTACCGTCAAGTGGAAGATGCCTGCCTTTGGCTCTGCTTGCTGGTCAATATGGCAACTGTGACCGCCAGTATGGCTACGCTGAGCGCCTGTATCGTAAGATATATGAACCTGAGCCGTCGCTCAGTCTTCGTTGCCATCATGTTGCTCATGAATAACCCGCCATCGACAAGCTACGACTGTGACTAAAATCACCATTTGCCTGCAGAAAATGGACATATGGCCGATTTGCTGCAACAGGAAGCCACGGAGGATCAGCGATTGCAATACAAAGCGCAACAAAACCGGCGCAAGGCACAGGCATACTCGTGCCAAGAAGACAACGAAACAACTGCCTGGTTGCGCCACACAAAGTGCCCCGTGGTGCTTCACGGTCGCCCACTAGACATCATCGCAACCTCTAGCCGGCTGCCTAAGCATACCTTGGATCGATGTTTTTACGACTTGGTGCTTGGCCACTGGCACGGCAAGCGTCTCGTCAGCGATGGTGAGACAAAGAGCCTTTGCGGGTACTTATGCGCGCCTTAGATGATGTTTTTGATCGCGCCGAAGCCACCCTGTCGTTTACATCGTATCGTTTACGTTGCTGGCTTGCGAGCTACGGAAAGGACGCGCCTTCTATCAACGACCACTTCTGAAATCACAAGTCGTCACTGCAAGCCAGGTTCATTTGGAAACAGTTTATTTTATGTTTTCCGCGCCGTAGTCTTAGAGCCTCATCTACGACAGCAAGTACACGGGCTACCACTGGGCACGAATGAGAAGCAGATGATGCGGCACATTCTGCAGTTGGCTCAGCGCGTACGGAACTCTCCGCAGAACGAGGATGCTAAAGACAAAAATGGCTGTGGAAATGGTCTCAGGTGTGGATCCGAGGACGAACTCAGGGGTGATTGCGTTGATGATTATGGGGATGATTCTGAGGAACAGTCTGAGGAGAAATGTAATGATTCCGAGGATGATTCCGAGGATAATCGAGTGTGATTCTGAAGATGCTTCTGCAGAAGAAGCCTCGGAGCGAGATTCTCAAGACAACGCTGATGCACCATCCGGTCAAAGGCCTCTAGACTCCCAGCACCAGTGCCCACGTACTCATCATGGGGGCCGCTCCCGCTACTCACCCAATCACGCCCCAACTACCATCTTTGCTTTCACCAGCGTCAGCGTGGCGAAGACCAGCAGGCATTTCGCACGGCCCTGGAGGAATTATGATTGCACCAACCATCGTAGGAGTCTTGAAGCTCCGTTGCGGCCGTGTACAGGCGAAGCTAGACGACTAGAAGGTTGCTAGGTTTGCGCACGCCCTGCGAGTATATGCCACGAATTAGCGCAACGATTTTCGAACACCGTCAGCAGTGGTTAGCGGCTTTCGTGCAGTTGGTGCTTTTCGGCGCAATCGGTTTGGCTGATGCGTTGGGGGCTTTCTGGCTGCTGCTCCTCTTTTGGCATCGCCAGTCTTTCCACCTTCCACCTTGGCCGTGGCTTGTCCCTGTCCGCCTGTACGCAAGCCGCCACCCTCGACCGCCACCCTCGGCGTTCGTTGGTGGCCTTTTGGCGGTGGCCATGCATGGCTGTCGTGCCTGACTGATGGTCACTTTCCGCTTATCAAATTGTCCACTAGTTTGTTTACTTCACTACTCCTGGGCGGCTTTCTCCCCGACAACTTCTGACCCGCTGGCTGGTGGCTAGCGGCCTCCTGCCAATCCCATGTCTCACAAGTGCGTAGCAGTTCGCCTGTTTGTCGGTTGCTTTTTTTTCTCTCTTGGCTCTGGTCCATGACCGTCTCCGCAGCAATTTTTGGCGTGGCAGCCGCCTGGTGAGGCCCGATCCTCCCACGTCCTTTCTGGTCGTCGTTCCGGCCGGCCACGCTCTGAGCCAGCGGGTCACAGGAAAAGGCTAAGATGAGCTACATCGTTTTGCCACGATTCCTGGTCAAGAGGTTCGAGGCGGCGCCTTCCCGCCAATTCGCCCTGCGCTGGCGGCCTCGCTGTCCCATTGTTGCACTTGTGGATCTTTTTCTGCGTTTCACCACCGTCGCCTTACCTTTACGCTCGCTCTCCTCGCCGTTTACTGTCTTCTTACGACCCGCTGTCTCTTCTCGTCAGATGATAGCGGCTTCTGGCTTGTCTATTGCCTTGCTTTGGTCGACTTCGCTTGCTCCGATCCGTGACGCGCAGATTCCATCCACCGATGATCAATCTGGCCCGTGGTTTTCCACACGTCCAATACTTGACAACCCAGTGGCCCACGGTGGAGGCAAGTAATGGGGTCCGTCCTCTTCGTCTTTTCACTCCACGGTGCAACCGCTCCTCTTTCCTAGGTGAGTAGTGTTTCTACCGGTCCGCCTGCCACCCACCTCCCCAACGCAATTGCTGCCTAAACGATGCAGTTGCCATTGTCTGCGTGGCAAAAAGCCGAGCAGGCCGAGGAGCCGTTGGCCGACGTAAAAGGGGCTTGCATTAGAAAGAGGCTCAGCTGCAGACTCAGAGGGAAAATTACCTAGTTTGCGACAGGGATCCCTGGTTCGCCTTTGGACCTGCCTACACGGCTTACGAGTTACGTTTACCAGTATGGCTAGGTATGCCTAGGGTGCGGCAAAGCGGGACCCTACAACAGAGCAGACCGAACCCAACGAAGAGGCATTCAATTCGACAGAAGAAAAACCCATCAAAAGACTTATAATCCTTTTGATGAGCCTCCTACGTTCCTATGTTGTGCACGTCAGCTCGCTGACAATTGAAAACGATGCAATCCAACGGCTAGACATCTGTTCCTGCTCCATGTCCTGCGCGTCCTGCGTGTCCTGCATACCCCAAATGACCACCCATTGAAATGCATCCATGGTCCCTCACGTAATCTTGTTAAGTAGGTAGCAACAGATCTGTCGCTGAGATTTGACTTGGCAATCGCTTCATCCCACAAGGCGGCCCTCACGCAGCGGCGTCCCTCCAGTTGGGGGAAAGTGGCGATGCGTTAGACTCGCGTTGTGATGCAGCGCCACCACCAGCTGCCCATGGGCGGCGCGTTGGAGCATCGGGGGCTCTTCGGTCTCCAGCAGGCGTGTTGGCTCCTTGTCTTCCACTTTTCTCATCTGAGTATTTTTCTTCTCTCTTCATATTGAGAGTAGCAGGATGGGAGCCGATGTGATCTGCTCGCGCCGGGAGAGCGCACACAAGACCCAAGGCACACATTTCGTAGGCAGGGAACCTGCCTACGTTGTCTGCTATACACGCCACCTGAATTCACCACGACAAGCTCGACGCTATTAAAGGACGTTTAAAACTCGTCATCGACCTTTTCCTGGCCCGGCGCAGCAATCCCCAGCATATAGGCTTTAAAATCTTTGGGTGACTTGCCCTTCACGTATTAAATCGCTCATAAATGGATCAAATTCCTATGGGAACACTGCTCTGATCATTCCGATCCAGCATAATGATCTGCCACATCTTGGACTTCTGCTTGGAAACGGCGCAAATCTCAATGTGTAAGGATTGTTTAGACAAACAGCACTTGATTTACCGTCGCTCGTAATTTATCGAGGTTATTAAGGCGTCGATAAAAATGGCGCGGTGATTGGAGCTGGCTGCCATGGCGTTGTCGCCAGAGAGCGCAGCTTGTCTCGCCTATGCTAAGGCAACGCGCTAACTGCGCCCACGACTCTTACGCGCTCGGTGGTAGATAGTACTAAGACTTGTTATTTTTGATGTTATGTGAATCAGCTAGTTATAAAGAGAGGCAGTAGCAATAGCTGCATTGACTAAGTAACAACAAATAAGAGCGCAGTAATTCAGCTCCTTAGATCTTTTCTTCCGTGACTGTCGACGAGCTTCCTGAGTGCGTTGGGAAGCCCGGAAACTCAGTTTTCAAGCGAATGAAAGCTGCTTCCAGAATCCCAGCCGGTGCCCGTCACCCGGTCTCGCAGCAAGGGCAAAGGCTGGCTCATGGTCGCAATTCCCTGAATCGTGATGGCCGAAGTTTGGAGGCTAGCGACCAGTAAGGAATCGTAGACCACGCTTTGTGGTTGACGCTCGCAGTCGAAGCGACGGGTTAGCCGCTCGGCTGCCAGTCTGATGGCGCTGGCAGGTGTTTGAGACTCTGCTGTGGCTGGATTACTACCGCCGCCGTCGCCTCTGGTACCGCCAGCAACTGAAAGGGGTCGCCCTCGCTATGTTCAAGCGGTCTATCGCCGGCCATTTTGGAGAGCAGTAGAAGCCAAGGTAAACAGGATCGGGTCTCGTGACAGAGTTTGAAACGCAAGAATAGAGTGAATGAACGTAGGTTGGCGGCCAACCCGACCAAGAGGGAGGGAGGTCTATTTGTGCTCTGGGGGTGTTGTTATGTCGCGCAAGCGCTCACTGTTGCGATGGGACCCTGTTGGGAGCGAGCCTACCATACTCGGTAAAATACCGAGCCACCCAGCGACTTGCTTCACTTCTCGGCCGGTGCCGAGCCAGTCGGCATGTCGTACTCCGTTACCCACTGGGCCAATCGGCAACTTGCCTCTACTTCTCGGCTGGTGCTGCACCAGTCGGCAGGCCTGCCATACCTTGTATCCCACGAGCCAACCGGAAGCTTGCTCTACTTCTCGGCTGGTGCTGCACCAGTCGGCAGGCCTGCCATACCTTGTATCCTACCGAGCCAACCGAAGCTTGCTCTACTTCTCGGCTGGTGCCGCACCAGTCGGTGGCCCGCTCATACCTTAGCATCCTACCGAGCCAACCGGAAGCTTGCCTTCATTTTTCGGCTGGTGCCGAACAGTCGGCAGCAAGCCGGTTTCTTGCCGACGGTCGCTACACCCAGCCTACGTCATTACCCGTTTAGAACTCCTACAACGCGGTGCGAGGCATGTCAGCAACTGTGTCCTTCAGGTCACCAACACCAATCTCTCTTTCTTTGGTTTCTTCATTATACTGCTCTCTGGACTTGTTTTTTTCCCTTCAATTTGCGAGTAAGCATTGTACTTAGCAGTCGAAACAGCGGCTTTACCTCCTCCATATCATACATAGACTGCTCAGGATGAATTCGAGGCAGCGGGCCATTTAACCCTCAGCTTTGTCTGGAGATGGTCAAAATATCAGTCGGATCAATGATTCGCCTTTCAGGCACTCCATCTGTTCAATAGCCCGGTGATCCCAGGCTCGCCCTGCTCCATGCATTTGGCGTCTAGCTCCTGAGAAGACTCGCTCTGCTTCTGCCGACATGGCTGGTACCGACAGGATATCGATTGCCAAGTACGATAGCTGTGGGTGTCGCGTCCGTTGCCGCTTCGGCACCACCATTGCAATGCGGTCTGTGTCGTGATCCTCAGTAGGATCAGCCTCGATAAACGATAGCCAATCATCAGCCGATGTTTGACTACATCGAGATCTTGCTCCAGGAGCTCATATTCGTCGGGCCTGGAGCCGCCTGGGTAACAAGGAGAGAGCAGCATCCCTTGCTGCTGTCGCATACACACTCTTCCTGAAGTCTCTTGCAGTTTTGGCAACAGGCTACTACCCAGGCCTTGCTCCAGTCCACATCAATGTAACGCTTCCTCCTTGAGGGATGGAGGAGCAAAGCAGCTGCGTAAGCCACTTCGTCGGTCAAGAGGTAATATTTGTCAAAGGCATGCTGTTATCAGAATCGCATTTTCGAACCCAGCGTTGTTTGCATGTTTGCTTCTCTGCTTCCTCAAAGTGCTTGACGAGTATGTCCATCGTTGATAATGTCTTCTCGATGAGTCGAGATCTCCTTGCGTTCTGCTCGTCACCTTGTCGAACGGCTTGAGGAAGATGTTGATCTCACGCACAGTATCCCATTCACTAGGTGTAAGTGCATACTTCCCATCTCTTTGCGGTGCGTTTTCACAAAGGAGTCAACGTGGCCTCTGAGCTCATAAGCTACCCTACTCATAGTGTACCAGCTGTTCCATCGAGTGTCGTTGTCCATAGGAATATACGGCCGGCGCGTCGAGAAACTCGTTGGCAGAGAAGTTCCGAGGCTCAAGGAGCAATAATTGTATGCAGCTTCCGAGCGGCCCTATATATCCTTCCAACTCCGGCTTTACCTCTTTCTTGACATCGCGGCAAGCTTGTTCCCTCGCTCCTCCCCACCTTCCTCATCAGGCTCCCATCTCCGTCAGGCGCTTTGCCGTCAGGACCGGCCGTAGATCTCGCCGAACTTCGTCCACCACCAAGTCAATGGTTTCCTTGTCGGGAGCGAAGATGAATGCCTGACTAGCTAGGTTTGCGACGCATGCGGCATCGAATTCGACGGTTTTCGGCCCCCAGTGCATCTGGTATTCTCCTCGAAGATGGCGCGAAATAAAACGGCAACGTTTGTCATTCGAGCCGTGATTATCCCCGATATAATAGCCCAGTTTTCGGCGAAAACCCGTACCAATCGATTATTCTGTTGACCTGTTCGGCTTGGCGTTGGCTACCGGCCTGTAGCAGGCGCGGTAGACCTAGTAGCGCTTTACGGGTCAGCTCTGGCATCAACAAAATGCGCAAACAACAGCCAAGAAGGCTTTCTTTTGTGTCTGGGGTCAAACCAGACATCGCATGCGAGATGGATCTCGGACATTGCCGCTTCGAGCTGCGTTTGATCTCGGGTCTCGTTGCTGCAGGAACGCTTCTTCAATTTTTCTGTATTGCGGCCGAGATTTTGGTAACATTCGCTGCCATGTAGTTGGAGCACTCATGATCAGGAGAATATAGTTTGGGTACTTTACTGCCGGCTCGATCGCGTCTGGCATGTTCATCCAGTTTCAACTTTGCATGAGCCCACGTATCAGTCGCCGTTTAAGTGCGTTTTCTCGATCCGCGACCAGAAGGGTTGCTGGCTGAAAGCAGTACGGAATCGGGGCTATCGCTCCATGGGCTGCCGGGTAGTGGAGTGGAATCGGGTTCGGAGAGCTGGTCTGTGGAGGCACTGGTGTCTGCGCAACCATCACTCATATTCGCGGTCGGAGGTTGAGGTTGATCCGGCTTCGACTGCGTAAGGAGATAGAGGGATGTAGGAGGACTCCCATCAACAGCAGTTCACTGCAAACTCATAGTGAGACATTGATTAAACACGACGTCACATAATGCCTTTACAAGCGCCTGGCTATGACAGCGACCTGTCCTCAATATGCTCAATATGCTCAATACTTTTCAATATTGAATACATCCATATTAAACATCAATATTGAAGAAGATCAATATTCTCAATATGTATTGAACTATTGACAGGGGTTCTTCAATACCGAATACAGCACTGGTCTTCACAATCGTTTTCATGCGCGCCTGGCGGCTTTGATGACTACCAAGCGCATTTCCATGCCTCTCCCGCCGGCGGAGCGACCTCTGCCAGACTCGAGGTAACTCTTGCGCCCTTACCAGACCGCGACACCGATAAGAATCCCCATCTTATTCGGACGGGACCCCGCTGCCATGCATGATTCTGAGGGGAAATGAACTCATTCAAATAAGTTCCTGCACGATTACACAACTCACAGGCAGAGCCGCACACTTATGCACGAACGGCTCAGTTGTGTAATTGAGACAACGAGATGGTGGCGCCCCAAAGCCACTAAATACAGTCAAAAGCGGCGCCATCCATGCCAAGACTATGTTGACATCTCTAGCGACTCCAACAGCAGTAGCCCACACGATCAAGAAGGGCAAACAAAGGCGTGCGAAACCTCACCAAAGGCCAGTTTTTGAGCAACTAGATAGTTGGGCTTTCGAGAATTCGACGGTCTGGTCAGCGATGGTCTGATTGCCCTTATTGCGTTGCTTGAGGAAATAACGAACAGCAACACGTGAGCCCTGGTTGGTACAGCCACGGGCAAAATGGCCTTCCTCGAGATCTCCATACATTCGTCGCTAATGTAAGCCTCCAGACACCACTTGGCAGCTCCGCATCAATATGACGACTGAGAAAAAATGGTCGTGAGGCTTGAAAGCTTTTAAATAAGTTTTGCATTCCATTTAAAGTTGTTTTCGAGACATTTGACAAACTTTTGGCTCCATCAAAGTTGCTTGGAAAATTAGATACTTTACCGAAACGGGAAGCCCATTTTGCCCATGAGTGTATCTGATCGAACCCCGAATTTTACAACAGGCGATTTGAATCTTGCAACAACGCCACCTAACAGCTATGTACCCCTTAACAGAACTTCTCATCCCCACCATCTCTGCTATTTTTTCCTCCTAACACACACATCAAGGCACGCATTTAACGGCACGCATTTAACGGCACGCATTTAACGGCACGCATTTAAAGGCACGCAAGCTACTTAGAAAGGCGCTCGAGGCACTCTCTAAGGCGCTATCGAAGGCACGCGCTGGAGGCACGACTGGAGGCGCGCTGGAGGCACGACGCTGGAGGCGCTGAGGCACGCGAGGCGCGCTGGAGGCACGCTTAAAGGTGGTTGTTATGATAGAGACTCTGAGAGAGTGACTTTGATAAAGTCCCTAGCTCTGATTGGCCGCCGAAGACCCATAAAATACCATAATAGGCAATAGTCTTGTTGCAAGATTCAAATCGCCTGTTGTAAAATTCGGGGTTCTATCTGATCGCCCATTCCAAGCAGGAATGTGAAACGCGCGACGCGAATCGAGCGTCGATGCGAGCGCAGACTCTCCCCTTCCATCAACAATCACATCACAACTAAGCCGAATATTTGTTAAAACTTCACCATGGCATGCCCTGATTCTTTGTTATATCTTGATGACCAAAATCTTGCCTTGCAGGTTCAACTTGGAGAGATTCATGCTCAATATGAAGGCCAGCACGGCAAGTGGCATGAAGATAGTCCTCCAGACTCTGTGCTGGCGTTCAATTCATTCGAGGCTGAGTTGCAAAATGTATTGATATTATTAAAGACGCGAAATTCGCCCAGAGTATGTCCGCCGCAGTCGAAGCCGATTCTGAAGCTATCGAAGAGTTAAATCTTCAGGAGATACAGGCTGTCAATGACCGAGGTTTGGCCCTGGGTTTCAATGAGGATGGACCTATGCCATCTTCGGCAATGCTCCAAGTCGAACCCGAACCAATTGGCTATGAAAATGCCTTGCATGTTGGTAGCGATGATGGCTGCGGCACCATTGCTGGCCCCTCTGGTCAACACAGTAGCCAGCAGGACATCGTCGTCGGGAAGGGCGCTGTTAGGCCTGTTGAATGCGTTGTCTGCGGAGAACATGCTCTCCTCACAACGCCGTTGATCTAGAATGCGGTGATACATTTTGCAGGCCGTGCCTGAAGTCTTTTTCATGCGCGTTGCTAAAGACGAAACGCTCTTTCCGCCGAAATGTCACCGCCAAGCTATCGATATCTCTGCTATCGAAGGAGATTTTTCACCTGAGGAACTGAAGGTGTATCGAGCCGCCGAATTGGAATTTGTTAGCACAGACAGGATCTACTGCGCAAATCCGACTTGCGGCGTTTTTATACCCGCCCATCAGCGGAACGCAGATCGTGGCTCGTGCGATGCCTGTACTTTTGTTACTTGCATACGCTGTAAGCTGCTAGCCCATGATGGAAGTTGTAGCGTGGATGAGTCGAAACAAGAACTCCTCGACTTTGCACGTGGGCAGGGCTGGATGCAATGTTTTGGATGCGGCGAAATGATCTTTCGCTACGAGGGTTGCAACCATATGACGTGAGTGCTATTTATCATTCCATATTCCACTCTATCTGCACACGGTGCTAACCTTACCAAAGCTGCCGGTGTGGGGCTGAATTCTGCTACCGATGTGGCGTGAAATGGAAGGATTGCGATTGTGGCGACTGGGAACCTGAGCTTCTCGATCAAAGAGCTCAGCAGATTGTTGATAGGAAGCTCTGGAGCCACTGGCACCGGCAATTCGTCAGCAACGTGTCGCATTTATGGCAAGGAGCTGCGAGCTAACCATGAGTGCAACCATGGCGGCAAGTTCAAGAGGGTTGAATTCGAATGGACTAGCCGTGGTCGGGCTTGTGAGCTCTGCGGAATGAGACACAGGATTTATTTGTTATCATGCAAAGGTTGTCACATGCTGGCCTGCGAAGACTGCCGACGCCACAGGCTATGATTGATACTGCTTTATTTGTTGCGCATTGGATACCGGCCGGTAGACAGACCGATGCGTAAACACTATAAAAATATTGTTTGCACTCTCTATATTTGTGATAAATTCAATGTCTATTCTTTGTCATTCCGTGGTTCGGAACTGCGCTATAAAGACACTGTTCGTCCAACCTCTCGCTGTTGCCTCAAAGAACCAGCCTTCAAAAGAGGCTAATTCGTCAGGACAACACTGTTGTTGAACGTTCTTTCCGTCAAAAATACCAACGGCTTCAGCCTCTTCCCGGTCGCTGAGATACGTTCGAAAATTGTACTCCAATAGCGTTTATTAATACAGACTGTTTCTCTTAAGGCAGTTCGTTTCTGTGATGACCCTAGCGCCAGGCCGTTCTCTCGAGCCCTATTACAAGCCCTGTTTCGTCCATATTGCATCGATTCGCAGGGGGTATCTCTTCGATGGCTTGGACCGTCAGAAGTTTGAAGAAATCCTGGAAAATTTATTATTGAAATAATAAATTCTTTAAAGTTAAAATAGTTTTTTTAACCCATTTTGGTATAATATAAGTTTAAGCGCCATTTATCCGTTGGAAATCAAGCCTCCTGCCTCTTAAGGTCTTAACTTCTGGATATCGGTATAAAAAGTCGTAGCCAACTTTTGTCAATTGGTTGTTGAGAGCCGTTGTGTTCGGCCAGACTTGACGCGATCCTCCTGACCTGCCTGGCGCGGGATTGCTGGACACTACAGGTGGAGCAAGCTGCTTTGGGCGCTGGTGATGATGCTTCTTCTCCGCTACGCTTGTCGTGGCCGGAGGCGCCGCCTGTTGCAGGTCGTAGGGAAGGCAGAGAGTTGCACTCACGCCCGCTGGTGGGTTTGCCGTCTGGTCTGCGATGGAGGCGGTCGGTGTAGAGCTCCTGCGTTCACGAAGATTATATCCGCCCTCGTGCGCTGTCAGAAACAGTAAGATCTCTAGCCCGGTGTATCCTTTATGAAGTTTTGCCTTGGATTGAGTGTCACGAATGGCTCTTCACGACAGTCATCAGCAGGCTTCGCGACACCTGATCGATTATCGAAAGGCTCTGGCTTGAGGCATGTTTTTCCTTTCCAAAACAATAGCGGTTGCGACGACGACGACCGCCATTCCGGCACTTTTAGAGTTGCGAGAGTCAAGAACGTCTCAATGGACACGCGAAGTTTTTCTAGTGACTCTGAGATTTCGTTCCACTCACGCTCGACCAGTGTTGGGACAATTGGCAATGCTTTAGAGGGCAGGCATGAGTGCCGTCCAAAACAGCATCCTGTACATACACCATCTGTCTCCCATTGCCGTTCTAATGTAGTCGTCGCAGAGCCTTGCCAGTTTTGCCGCCCACCGCCGTCGGCTTCTGGATCATTGTCCGCAGTCAAAAACGCTACGTCCACGGCATCCACCAATGATGGACGGCATATTTTGCTGGCTAGATACAAATCAAGTAGCCTAAAGTACCGGCCACTTTCGGCTACAGTAGCTTATAAAGAGGGACTAGTTTGAAAAGCGTAACGCCCTTTTGCCCATGACTGTATAACCACGAACTTTCATGAATTTGAATGTCTTGAGTATGGAGAACAGGGCCGACATGTTCTCGACAATTCATGGTACGGTGAGAGTGTCTTCTGCATCTCAGGGGCGGGAAGCATGGGGTCGGATGCTGGCGGTGATAGTTGTAAATTCAGACGTCGGAGCATTTAAAAGAATGATCTCGGTCGGGCATCTAGTGCAGAGGCCCCTCTTGCCGTGGAAAAGGTATCCCAGTAATGCCTTGCACCATGGGAGCGGTGGAATGTATTTACGGGAGATATTCTTTGAGAGTGGGGCTCTCCTCCATCATGGCCAAGCGGGTGAGCGGCGAATTTAATTGTTTGGAGCCTTAGGCACTGTAGCCTCTGATTAGCCAATTTGGCCCCACTTTCCCTCAAACCCTCTGTACGCCACGCAGCCTCTGCGTGGCCTAAAAACAACAATCAACAACAAGAATCAAGACCAATAACCCTACGATAATTATCGTCAAGTGCAACCAACATTAATAATTTGGATGGGACGGAGGTTTGGCCAAACCAGTGCACTGATGACAGAAGATGAGGATCATCCGTATTGGAGCCTGCACCAGAGGTTCACATAAACATACTGGGTTTCCCATGCCGACAGGCGTATTGAACTTTTATTTCATTCACTAAGTGGAGTCTTTGAACCCGATTCAGAAACATAGCACTTGGTGTTGTTGATGCCAATAAAAATACTCATAACGGAGTGTAACTGAGAGTAGGCTTAGCATTGGTGTTGTCACGAGATCGGCACGACTTACTGGCATCAAGTGTACTAGGGGCATGGCATAGCTAGTAGCGGGGTACAGGCCGCCTGGCAGCTCGCATAGAGTGCAACACCAGCGGGCCCCGCCACGAGAGTCGTCGCACAGGCCGCTTGGCAGGCAGCGTAAGCCGCAGGACCAGCATCAACAGCGCCGGAGAGGGTAACGGCAGCAGCGGCGATGTAGGCGCACTTCATCTCCGCGTGAGTAGCATTCAAATTGGGGATATGACGGAAAATTTGGTCTCTGTGTCAAGCTCAGAGGTGATGCTAGGGCTGCGGAGTCATGACTGGCGACAGGAATCAGAGACTTTATCTAGTCTCCGTAATGGAGAGCATCGATCTCGATTGAGGGGAGCGATAAACTCAACATCATCGACTGGCTCGGTGATAGCCAGCGCGTGAGACAGGGAATATCGCGACAGTCCTGTGGCGGAAATGTTGGGACCAACACCGCTGTGCTCTTCGCATTTCGGCTCATGCGGTGTTGCATGTGATGCATTGCGTGACACAATCGAGCCCCTCATGACAGACGGCACGACTGCATGGCCACCCAAGTGCCTAAGTGAGGTGCCTTTCAACCGGGATGCACACCACCGACAACGCCTCTGCCACAAGTTCTCGCGACTCGACATTGTCACTTGGTAGGTTTCGTATCTGACCGCTCCAGGGTGCTGCGTGCCGCTCCTAAAGCCGTCTGCATCGTTGTCTCGAAACTAAGTTTCACTTTTTGGACCCACAATCATCACTCAGCCTAGCATTCGTGCCGTTGATTGAGACTTTGCTGATTAGCAGGTACAGTATGTACCAGATGTCTAGCACAAGCATAATTGCCTCTGAGCTGTTGAAAAATCGTCCGCATTGCCGATCATGTTGAGTTGGCTTGCAGGTTGGAGCACATGCACGTTTACGTGTCTGGCTGAGATTTGGCAGAAGCACGACTACCATCTTGACAGTGGCATCTAGATGTACCGCGTCGGTGCTGTTTCTCCAGCTTTCCATCGATTATAGCTGACATGGCAGTCTTCACCTTAAACACCCCATGTCTGCAGCTATATAGTCTGGTCTCTTGGAACCATATTGGTTGTCACAGTCGGAATCGGTCAGGTAGATACATTCAATGACAGCGTGTAGATCTTGATTTTCTATCCTAGAGGATGGACTTGATAACCTCTTATATAGTCAATTTGAGATGCCTCCAAGGCGAAGTCAAGGCCTACTCTCTCGAATGTGCACATTTTCGTTTGTTCCAGCACTGGCATTTCTGATTTGAAGAGTGCTGCGAGGGACACACTTTAGGTGGCGTCTTCAACAGCCTCCTTGCGTCAAACCTGGTCACACTTTACTTCAGACACGAACATGTAGGAAGACGTGTCAGGCTTTGAATGGAGCACGAATGAGATATTCTCGCAGAGTGATACACGATATACTCTGTCAAGGCTTGAGTTCAGGCGACGAGGCGTGCCGGGGCTGTCTAAATCGTTACAACGTTTTTGCAAAGGTCTAGACCATTTCAATTCTGCAACTGTTTTGCTTGGGGTGGGGCTGCGGCCATGTCACAGGTCGTCGGGGAGTCAACAGCGCTGGGTGAGTGCACGGCTGCGGGATCTGCAATAAATAATCATCGTGGGGAGTGTAAGGGGCTGTACTCGACATCAAATTTTCCGTTTCATAAGCACAATGAATTGCCTGTCTTTATGTGCAAGTTGCTCGGCGCCTGCCAAGCTGAAGTGTTCAGCTTGCTTGAATGCCCCAGAATACGAACCTGGCGATGCAGCAGGAGTCGCATACTGCGGGCCTACTTGCCAAGGACAACATTGGACCACTCACAAGAAGTACTGTGCACCGTTGAAGAAGCGAAAGAAATTACTGCGGACGGCTGTGCTAGCTAAAACGGCACTTTTGACCTACAGAAGAGTTAATTACGACATCGATTTGGTTAAAATTGAGATGCAAGGAGATACTCTCTATCTCCACCAAAAGTTGCACTTATTACCAACCAAAAAGACGCGGCCCTTTCCTGACCAACTTACACCACACGTAAAGTACCAAGAGGCGGCGCTCGCAGTCAACCAGTGCACTACGGCAATGGCCATTTTAGGTCCACTGATACGCAAACTTCTTGCAGGTGACTAAGGCTACCCAGTAGTTCTTTTGTGAAGCCATTCTAACACCAAACGCGAACAGGTTTTGCCTCACCTATTGAAATAATGGATCTCAACGTCGGTCGACCCGTATTCCAACCGAAACTCGTTCCCGGACCAGACGCGACCAACTTACCTCACACTGTTTTGAAATTTGGACGACCGTACTCGAAAGAAATCTGGGTTCTAGATATGTCAGGCTGTCAATATGGCTTTCATGATTCCTTGCTTCCTTATCATAGGTACATTGACGATGGAATGTGTCGGATTGTGAACGAACCGCAAACTTATGACGCGAGTGAAACCAGCGACTTGGACTTTTTTGAAACGCTTCCATTTATGACACGCTCTAGGGCGCAACGAATTGATTTGAGACTGAAAGACGATATCGTCGATGTTTCGCAGATTTCGTTGAGGGCATGTCGAGCAAACTATACTGGAAGGCACTGATGCCGAATTTCAAAGTAGGAAGAAGCAATTTGCGATGGACTTAACAGTGCGGCTGTCAAGCTTACATGTCCGTGGTCAGTCTTTCAACATCTAGTTACATACCTAGGTGAGACAGGTATTTTATCAAAAGTTTAGAGTTTGGAATAGGCAATCGACAAGGTTGCACACCACTCAACTCAATCCACTGCAAAGCCCAGTGGCGTTGAGTTGACCTAGTCAACCGCGAGCCTTAGTTAGTGGCGTTGATCAATTGGACCCCGAATTGAGTTGAGTGGATATAAATTGACGTTGATTTACAATATGTAGCCTCAGCGTTCATCCTCCTCCTCCCCTCTGACCCCACGTCAGCCGCGTCGCCGCATCGGTCGGGAGGAACAAGCAGAACATTAATATCTTCAATTACCCCTTCGCGTAACCATGACCGCAACACTTGGCACATGCCAATGATATCAGCATCGAGCCGACTTCGAAGAGGCGTTACCATCCGCCCTGCTGCCGAAAACCGCCTCTCGCATTCCGCCGACATGGCCTGGATCGTCAAAATCCAGCGCCAGCCTGCGGTCGGGCTGGCATGGATCATGGTTGTCATCGGAAAGTAGGAAACAAGGCCCAGGAGCTTGATACATATGATATGGACGGTATTAATGCATGAAAGACAACTGGTCTATCCGCCTGACTGCGCCGTCTCAAATAACTATGCCTGGATTGCGCACCGGTCCACTGCCCGTTGGCTGCCATGGGCAGCCAACTCTGTACGGGGACTAAAGCGGACAACCCCTGAACTACCGCCCCGAAACGTCGGCTGGCGAACTCCATCAGTTTGCCGCTTTTTCGTTCTTGCACGCTTCGTCGTGTCTTTCTTTTCTTGTGGATGATGGCCTCATACGACATATTTGGCATCAACGGCCGTGAGTGCGCAGACCAGGGGAGTCGGCAGACGAGATCCCTGTAGCCCAATTTTGGTTCAATATTGCTATGGGACGAAAACAGATTTTCAGACTCGGTACTGGCTGCCAAACGTCCTGAAAGACTGTCGCGACTGTAGAGAAAGGAGACCATGATGATTGTGATGGTGTCGGAGCATATGGTGCCGTAGAATCTAATATATGATATACACGTATGTATATACAAGTAAGAATACTGGACGGGGAGGGTTTAGCACCATTTTCTCCCAGCTTGCTTGTGTCCATGATGGCTTCACGCCCGCAACTCTGCCCACAAATGGGTAGAGCACATGCGCTGCGTCCAAGGCTACCAGGGCCCTGTGATGAAAGAAATTAAGTTGCCAGATAACCGGACGCGCGACGCCACACAACAGGGGGCGAGCGGCATCTGAGCATAGCTGCGAGAAGTTGTGCACTCTAGCACATATGGAGGAAAATATAAAGAGAGAAAGATTGACCCTGGTGTAGCGGCGGAGTCTTCTTCTACTTGTGACTTTTATTCCCAGAATCGGTCGTCCCTGTGCCAGGCTGGACGCTACGAGTGGCGCTGAGGATCGAACGGACTGGCCCGCAGTACCCGCGCGTATTCACGATGGATCATATCCACTACTTAGAACAATATGATGTATGGGTATGCAGGCAGTGCCGAGATGGCGTGCGGCCGGACATATCGATAGCCACTTCAAAGGGCTCCATGGCATGGCCAAGAACGAGCAGATGCGGATACTGGCCGCCGCCCACAGTGTGCGATCAGCCTGGGAGAGCAGACTTGGGGAGAGCTCAGCTCGCACGCCGCAAGCGAGTTCGGCGTCGTTGAGCGCATTGCGCTCGCCTGGAACCAATGGAGTTCGCTGCACATTTCCACTGCGCAAAGACGACGGAGGGATAGGTGAGTATGGGTATGTACTGGGGAGCGTAAAGAACATGGAAATGCATTGTCGCACTTGCAATTGCTAGCTGCCCCCGATTGCAGCGGGCGCTCGTGGGTGACTAAGCCAGTTGGTTGACCCGACAACGTGAAATCAGCATGGCTCGTGAGCTAAGCGAAGTTAAAAGAAGAAAAAGGAGGCGATGACAGGCCCGGCCCTTTCTTGTCCAGGCTTATCACTCTTTTAGTTTCCTTTTCCAGAGTGTGTGCAGCGGCGCAGACAGCTGCCTAAGGACACAAGCGCCCAGCTCAGGCTCATTGTACAGGCATCGCGCACAGGTTGGAGCGACCGTTAAGAGTTATCTTGACGGCCAAAAAATCAACGAAATGCTTTGTCACGGTTTTGACCGAATAACCGGTGCCATTGCTCGCTGACCGAACGGAACCTCTCATAAGGGAATCTTCTTGTCAGACCGTGGAGAGCTTGCCTTTTGATTTAGAAAGCTGAATTGATGACCGCTGGGCAATGACCAGCAGACAAGCTGGATAGGAGGTTCTTCAACACGCCATTACTGTAGTCCCAATGGGGTTCCGCAGGATGATCAATAACAAGTAGACACATGTACACGCAGTCTAATTATCGATTCAATTCAACAATTAGTCCTTCCGCATTCGCGTACCAGCAGTGGGAAAACCTCGTGGGAAAACCACTGCTAAAGGGCAGAGTATAGAAAGCTAAATCAAATACGCCTCCACCAAATCATTTTACGAGTCAATCGACGAAACAGCCGGATTCATCGTCAGCAAAGAAACGATGGCCAAGTCAAAATCGTCCCTAGTCTCGCCTCTAGCCTCCTTGCCTAAGGCAAAGGCTAGATAGTCCTCTGCATGTCTACTGTAATCCTTGCCCCTCAATGGCGGACATGAACCGGTTAATGTCGTCTTGGTGGTTACTGATGTGAAGCTTGCCCCCACTCATGTTGGGTCACTTCATTCACGGCGGAACGCATCGCCACCTTCTGGGCATCAGTCTCGATTTCTGAACGTTATCAGTGTAATAGTGATTGTAGGTCATAGGGCCGCCTTGCTCATCATCGATGAGCTTGCGAAGCTCGGCTAATGCCTCAGCCTCACCATTTTCGAGCCAATCCTGCAGAATCGACCGAACCTCACCCCGCAATTTCTCCTCGAGGATGAGCCGTTTGACGGCGAGTTCGACCCATTGCAATGCTATTGTCATGATCTTTTGGACATGACCTTCCGCAATGGTGCTCCATCGGCGTGATTGCTCGTGAAAGAGCTCCGAGAGAAGGGCAGAATTATTGTTACCCGGCAGTTCACGACCTCTAGTCCGACGGTAGGCCTACTCGCATGCGTTACAAGCGATTACATCTGGAACATAGAAAAGACATACCTCTTTCACCCATTGCATCATTTCTGCTTTACTCACAATGAGCTCGGCTGTTTCGTTGATTGACCGTGATCTGACTTGGAGGACCGCGCATGCGATCCGACTTTCCTCCTCTGCCCATGATCGCGCATGTAATCTGAGAAGTCTGTATTCGCTTCTTGTACCCGCGCGCGAAGCCTGGACACTCCATCATCAGCAAAGAATTCAGCATCAACACTATGGTAGCTGCCCTCCAATGCTGCTTGAATTATCTCGTAGAGCCTCATGCTCAAGCTAGTCATGAACGATCGGATGTGTCAACGGTTGGGCGTGCTTGTCCCATCGATTTTAAGTCCGTCTCTGTCGCAACAAGTTCCTTCTTGATTTCTTCTCGGACTTTTGGCAGCTCCTTTTCAATGTGAGTATCAAGGAGGTCCTGAAGAAATCTTCGCAAATTTTCCACTCCCACCCGACTCATATCAAGCTTTTGGCTTGCCCAAGTCGGCGACGCGAAGAAGCGCTGCTCTCGTCTCGATCGCATATCCATAGATATTCCCTCCTTAAGCTCAGAAGGGCTGGGATTTTTGATCAAGAAGAAGCCGAGCTTGAGTTTTATGGTGTCTTCATTCTTAGCAACGAGAGCTATTTTGCTCTCTGCGCCCTCGTTGATCAAGTCTGGTTTGGTAATAATTCCGACAGTCCGCTCGCCCTCAGGGTCATGCTTCCTGGCCAGTTTAATAATGGCCTTCAATCTGATTGAGGCGTTGGTTAGAGATCGCAGTTTTCAGATGGGCAAACATATTGTTTGATGGCTTTGAACCGTTGTGATCGGCATGCACTGCCTGGGATGGCGCGAGGACAGCCATAACCGCGAGCCCGAGCAGGTTGCACCACGAGTGTGGCGAGTGAAACGATTGCTCATGCAGGAGGGTAAGGATATTTATATTTGGGTTATAGCTGCGTGCTGACCGAGCCTACCGAGAGTTACGCGCCCAGGTAAGACGCGGAGCGACCCAACATCACAAGATATCTTTCGCACGAGCTCTGACAGACAAGTGATTCCGGCTAGTACGTCAGCTAGAGAGTGAACACGATTAGCTTTGGGGTAATGTAACTGATCATCAATAAACGGCATGTGAGGGACTGCGGTGCCAGGGCATGTCTCTGTTCTAGATCGTTGAGTTGTCGTAGCTCTCTCTGAGCGAGTAGCTCAACATCTGAGTCATGATTCGTCATTGAAATGGAAACGCCACCCAATAGAATTCTCACCCGTGTCATGTCACGCTTGCGCCTGCAGAAATGTTTCCAACAGCGGCATTCAAACAGCAAGCGCGGGCATTCCCACACGTGGTGCGACACAAACAGTTGCTTTTAAATTACTTGTTTTGTTTAGAAAAGTTGGTTGGTTAAATGGCACGGCACAGCATTGCCAACGCGGACGCCGACGCGAGAAGGCGATAATACGTACTACAATTGCACAGTCACCGGGCGTGATAAACAAAGCGAAGTGAAGTGTAGTTCATTGATATTGAACATTAATTGGATGTTGATTACTATGCCGTAGCGGGCAACGATCGATGATAATGAAGCAGAATGGCGGCAGAGGCCACCACTGTAGCTAATCATGTGTCCCGCCCTCGCCCTTGTGTTACGGACGGCGCGCTTCGGCCGGAGGGCCGCGACACGACACATCTTGCATTAGCTCCGAGGCTTAAGGCGCTTTGTGTGAGGAACAAGGCAAGCTCGTCTGTGTCTAACACGCGAATGCTTGTAGTCAGTCGGCATGGCGTGTAGCGCAATGGTGTGATGATAACCTGCTACAGGATAAGCCTTGGCTAAAGCTCTGTCAGCCCGCCAGTTTCATCAGAACTCCTTTCCGTTTCCATCATCCTCAAGCTTTCGGACGCGCGCAGCGGATGCGGTGCGACACGCGGCTATGTGCAGCGAGCACGAGGTGGTGAGATGCAGGGCTCGACAAAACAGGCGCTTCAATTTTGGGATTGTGCAGGCAGCGCAGCTGAGATGCAGCCATCCGTAGCAAGCTCGGATGCCTCCCGTCGGTGAGGACTGATGATGCGGAAGCAGACCTCGAAGGTCTCCTTTAAAACCACGTCTCAGCATGCTAGTAATTGACAAACGTATTAGCTACTCAAGGGTCTGATTTGCTGCTCACAATGAGACTCAAAGGTCTCGAGATCGATCTGTCAACACTCGCAGCAGTATTCTTCGGTGCTCTTATTGTTGCGCTCGGACTATACATCGCCTGCAAATACCTACAACTTTCTTTTCTCTTTCCGTAGCATGGTAAGATTACCTAAGAGATCGCTGTCGAATACAACTGGCTTTAATCGACAGACTACACACCCACCGGCCGAGAGTAGCGATTTGGTTGAAGGCACTGGAGCCACGAGCTGTCGGCCACGGCTGATCGAGGAGGCACTTGTGAGGGAGCTTTGTGCCAGTTGCCGAAGACGAAGTCCCGATGGCAGTGGTACATGATTCTCGCTCCTCATATAACCAATGTCACCCATACGCTCCGGCTCGATGCGGACACACGGGCCTGCGCGGTAGACGGCCTCCAGTGATTTTCGGAACGAAAATGAACAGATAGCTGCATTTATTTGCGAGTGCTCGCACCATGTACTGTCAAACACTGAATAGGGTTGTCAGAACTATGTGCTGCTAACATAAGTATTTACTATAATATGTACCGGCATCAATACGTACGACTCGATATCTTGGACGCGTGGTTAACGGGCACAGCTTCCCACTGCTATCTTCTGTCTCTGCGGCCTTTCCACACCATTTCGCATTCCATGACAGGCTCAGAGCTATCATAAGGCCTGATTGCTGCTTTGGCATATAGTCAGCTTGCCTCGCGCGATTGTGAGCCAACCTGAGTATGCCCAATCTCGAGCCACGCACGGAGCCCGGCGCCTCGACAACCTCAAACCTTTTAGTTCTCTCTCGACGTATGGCCATGCTCTTCAGAAATCGGCTGGATCTTCTGCATAGTCATCCACTGCTCGTACGTCCGGATAGCCGCCTCCTGTGACTGTTTGCACTATCCTTTTGAATCGGCAGCAAGCCACTGGCTGACGCTGGCAGGATGCGCCGCCCGCAGCTGTCATCGTGGAGTGGATTGCTCCAGGCCCACCCGATATACTTCCACGTCGGTCACTGGCTGCATCGATGTGTCCAGGTCGACCTGCCGAACATGCCTGCTTGCCATTGACTTCATGCCCTGGTGGCTGCTCACGGACAGGGTCTTGAAAATGGCCTGACTGCCATCCGGATATGCTGTCGAGTGGATCGGCTTGTTCCTATTGCATGCCGTTGCAACACCAGGGACGAGACCTTTACCCAGACTGGGTGGCACAGCACGCGTGGCGTTTTCGGCGGCTATAGCCGATTTTTTCGACAACGTCCGGGGCATTCTGGTCGGGGCTGGTCTTTCCTTTCGTTTGGGCCCTCCCGGGTACGGTGGACAGCTACTCCGTTGGCGAAGCCTTGTCGATCGGGCAGTGCTGTCCGTCGCATCTTGCTGGCACGAAAGGTGTGGTGATTTGCCCTCTGTGCCTGGATATATCAGTCCTTTAAATGGAAATTCCCGGCTGGGAGTGTTGGCCAAGACGGCATTGTCTTCTTTACCTTCTTCTTCTTCTTGTTGATCCGCACGTAATGCAGTTGAAACAATCGAAAACCGACAGGAAACGCTTAGAGCCGTGCCGCAGCGTATACCGGCCGCCGCACGGAAAGCTGCTTGTCGGTGTACTGATGCTGTCCAGAATAGCCGGAAACCTGCAGCTACCAGCGTTTCCTTTCGCATCCTCTTTGTCTTCACGCCCGAAAGTGATGACTGGCTGACGGCCGTATATATCAAGGCAGCTACACGGCCGGGCGTTTTCCTTTTCCGTCAAACCCTCTTTCTTCTTGCTCTTTCTTCTTGCTCTTTACGGGCGCTTCACAACACGAGCATTGCGGGCGCACTAGTGAAAGGAAGCGGCCAACCCCGGACCATTTAGATGCGGCCGTTCTTTTCTCCGCAAGCTACCACTAGATTGTATGCCCACATAGCAAGCATCGGCCACCCTTTTAGGCCGTCGACCAGCTTCGATCGCCGACCCGGCTTTTCGGCTTCTTCTGCTGGTGCAGGGAAACCGCCATAGGGTGGGAGAAAAACACAGAGCACCACCACTGAATGTAGTCTACCCGTACCGGTAGCCAAATCGATGCGAGTGCGATAGCTCAAGAGGAAAGAATGAATCGACCCAGAAGCGTGCATGACATGAAGCGCTGAAATCGGAGGAATGCGCCAAAAATGGCAATGCTGTTGCTGGCGGGACCGGGCCAGAGTCAGGCCTGGCAGCCAGCATTTGTGGGTGCTTGGGATCCAACAACGCGACTTTGGATGCTTCGGCCCATTGTATAGACTCACACAATTTTGCGGGCCCAGGACTTAGCATTCGTCTCAACGGTACCTCTCCCGTAAGCGCCATTGCGGGCCGGGAGCAAGGTGAGGCTGAGAGCCGGCTATTCCTGCCATTCGAGTCCATGCGTCAGCGCCATGTTTCAGCCGATTAAGGCCGACATGCACAGCTTTCCGCGACCTGCCTGAACGGCTCCAACGCCCGTATCCGTCACTAGGGCACACTAGCTATTCTTTAATACACTTCTGGCTGTCTCCTTATTTCTTCATCCTTGTTCGTGTTCTTGCTGATCGTCTTGCAGCTGCCTTTCCCCACCAACTGTCCGCATCTAGTTCTGTTTATTGTAGATGACTAGCTAGCTTGAGGGCTGTTCCTAACTGTTCGAGTCCTATTTTCAGCGACCGAAGCGTCATAAGCCTTGTCTGTCGATGTTAACCGCTGTGTGACGGGAAGTTGACCTACCTTACGTGTAGTAAAAATGTCGAGTCAGGCTGATTTCCTTTTAGTTGTTAAATCGTCCTGTCGTAAGTGTAAACCGTATTGTCGCTCGAACTGCACCTACGTGCGGTTGCCATTTCGCTCCGTCTGATGCCGACTTCCCTCTAACCGGAGGGATAGATCATTCCATCTCGTGCTCGTGCTTGCTCGCAACTCTTTTCGCTGTTCGTTCCATTGCGGGCATTGGAAGAGGAAATACTCCACCGTTTCCCTCGCGTGTCCGCATGCGCATTGTTCAGAAGTCACTGCCTTGATGCGGTGGAATGGCGATTCAGTTTTGCACTATTCTTCGAGCATAACTAGCGTCGGCTGCAACTCTCTAGAATTTAGGCATAGCGCTAAAGGGGCATGTAGAGCCTGCACAGTGCGATCTATTTCTAAGTACCTATTCGTTTTCCTGCACACCAATAGGCGGCCTTATCCCCGGAGACGAACTGCGCAACTAGGCATTATTTTGCGAAATGTTCTCTGTACTGCAAATGAACCGTATTCCCTACTAGTCTTCGATTCGGACGGCCGTTTGGAATGTCCACGTCGCGAGTGACACGTTTCGATGTGTTTGACAAAAGCCGCCAGGCTCGACCGATCCTTGTCGTTGCAAAAGGACAACGGTAAAAGCCTGTCGGTGTCAAGAACATCCAGGGTTCCGGCTCGCAGCCTTGCAAATATTCCCTTAGCTGGTCAATGCTGTGGGTAGAGGGCAGGCTAGCCTTCGGCCACCCATGAAGTTGCTCTCGTGCATCTTGTGTATACTGCGCCCGATGCAGAGATTGAATCTGCCGCAGTAGATGCCGAAAAGGAGGCAGCTGCGCTGTCATTTCTCGGTTCGGCCGTTATCCGTTGGTAGACCGTGTAGTTTGGATTCGGCAAGACACACACGCTCTGCAAGTCTTGCCGATAATGTAGTGCCATGCCGTGTGTGCGCGCCAAATGTAATTGTCAGCGAGGCGTGGGCCTGCGCGGCTCAAACACGAGGCGAGTCTTAAGTAACGCCGGTCGTGGGGAATGAACGCAAAAATCTGATACTAGGAAGTTTGCGTTGGTTCGACAACTTCTTCACGATCAGGCTGAGCCCCGCCGGATGCAGCAACGCCGGCAAGGGGTGGAGCCTTATAGCGCCTCTTGGGCTATTTTATTGGTAGCCAACTTCGTCATGGCGCCTGGTAGCCAAGGTCGCAGCTGCCCCAGCGAATAAGGAATGCAACAGCAAACCTCGTTGCGGACTCTGTGTTTCTTGGTGGACGGATAAATAAGCAGATTAGCGAAGGCTCTATGCCTCGCCTCATTACAATCTGGCCGGAGCATTTTTTCAGTACATACTCTTACGGTACTCGCTCATTCCCAGGGTAGCATTTTCTGAGCGGGGAGATGAGTGCTATGTCCTGGAGTATCGCAATGGATGTCTCTGGTAGCGAAGCGAATGACCTGACGGCTGCTGAGCGCAAAATTGATAATGCCTCTTCTGTGCCGGTCTTCTTTGTCAAGGGATCAGGAAGACAGAACGATGTGAGCGCATGCATATAACAGCGTAACAGCTTGTTCTCATGGCTCCCATGATCCACTAGTCTCCCAAGTAAGTTGTCAATGCGATAGGCAGCTGCGCGAGCCTTATTGTGTTTGCTAATAGTGACATGGACGTGTCCACTAGACCAGTGAAATGACACCTTACCAGTCGGAATAAGCACAATTCGTTGCGATGTATGCTTCTTGCATCTCAACACAAGCTTACTCTGAAGGCCGACGAGTTCCGATACCTTGGCTCTTGTCCACGAACATGCCGCGGTACTGCCTTGACTCCATCATATCAGTACCTGGTCTGACCGAAAATGCGAGTTGGAGCCTCGGAAGGTCGACATCCAAAAGTGAAGAGGGCTCATGCACAGCACAGTGAATGCGTGGAAGATCTTCTAACGGCTCCAGCGATTGGGCTACCAATTCCGCGGTTCGGCTCCTCATAGATATCAGCAGTTGATCGTCGTTTCGTATGTGCCAAAGCCCGGAGAACAATTCTGCGTAGCATTCCAGCCCTTGACGGCTTAATCCAAGGGCTAGTCAGTGCCCGGAACTCTATATTTCTTTCCAGGGTGTTGTACCAGTGGACATGCTCCATCGCGAAAGCCAGGGGAATGTGTCCCACGAGAAGTCGGCAGGGGACAAGCTCGAAGCAAGCGCTACTGTTCGTCGCACGAAGTAACAGGTCTGGTTTCGTTGGCGAGCTGCCGTCTGCCATCCCGAAATGCAGGGTAAACCCATGAAACAGGCCCTTGGACGCGAAACTCATACCAGGTAAAGCGCTTGGTATCACATTTATCACAACCCTACCGAGGAGCTTCTGATACGTAACGTGGCGCTCGTAATGAGATGGAAGACGCCCGAGCGGGACACCATTCACGAGAAGCTCTCCAGTCAAGAGATTAAAGTGAATGGCAAGAGATTCGCTGCTGCCAATGTTCGTCGCTTTGGTATGAAGCCAATATTCGTGCATCGGCACAACGCTCCAAGTACATATCGAGTTGTACGCCGGCCAGGAAAGTCTGATGGCATCATCCAATGACTCAGAGTGAAGCTTCACGACTTGCTCAGAGAGTGTCTTGTAGTTGCTATGTAGCAGAATCTGCCAGCGACGATGCAGCAGGTTCAGGAGTGGGTTCTTATCGTCAATACTCTGCCGCCCTTCTTGAATTGCGATTGAGCATCTAAGCAGCGTAGTGGCATGGTCGGGCAACGCCAATGCCAACCGCTGGGCATCCCAGTCTATTAAAAAAGAGGAGCAGCATAAAAGAGCGACTAGAACCACGTTTGAGCGGTGTTTGGCTCTCGTATCTTCTTCTGTCGCTCTGCTCGCCTTGTCCTGCAGCGTGTGCAGCCATTCGAGCGTCACCTCCCTGCAACCAGCCAGAAGGTCCATGCAACCGTGCCTTGCGGGCTTGGATGACGTAAGAGAGTATAGTCGACAGGCTAGCGATATAATGCAACTTATGGCATGAGTGGCCTGCCAATTGACGCGGATATGCTGCAACTGCATGCGAAGGCCATCAAGAAGCCTAGTCGCAAAGCCGGAGTGTTCAACCACGGTGTGGCCTTCTCTGAGCACACATGTCTTGTTGGGGGGCCTGCCTGAAAAATGCATTGTAGGACTGTGAGCAAAGTTTCTAGCTTCTTATAATCCACGGATGGTGCGTGGAGTTGTAAGAGAATATTCTGCCATTGGATTCTGTTACCTAACGGGATCGAGCACAGAGCTTTGTATTCCTCGAGCGACATGTGATCGGGACAACTTGACTGGGTGGCGAGCACAGTATTGGGAGGCGGGCCGCTGGCGCTTTGTGCTGGGCGAATCAAGAACGGTTGCAGGGAAGCGGAAGCAACCGGCATCAGTAGGTACAGCACCTCTCAATCTCGCCGCAGAAACTGATACCATCCAAGAAGCACCCTTCGTACTCGTCGTAGTACGAGTAGCTGAAACCATTCTTCAAACATACATCCTCAACACAGGTCGCGTCAGTCACAGCTCTCGAATTGCGGTGCGTGACTGCATGTGGCTTGTCCTCAGACAAAAGGCCACAGCGCTGTGTCTTTGAGGCAAAGAATCCGGCAAGTCCTTCGTAGCTTTGAAGTTTGTGCTCGCTTCGAGGCGTCCTCTTATCATTATATCTACCTTCAGAACATTCAGTTGTAGGAAGAGGTTACATCGCGCCAATGACCGAACTGTTGGGGCACATCAAGTTCGAATACAGTCGACCGCGCTTGAGCGGTCTTGGATGGCAGCGGCCATTCATGAACATTGATAGATGTAGACTTGGCTTCTTCCAGAAACTGGCACTTAGAGCATTGATCTGGCACGTGACGGCGTTGGTAGGAATGAGAAAACCGGTTATACTCATCAACGTCTTCATGTGAAGTTCTGTTATGGCGCTCCATGAGGATCGGTACCGATCCTGCTTCCGGGAGAGCTCTTCGCGCTTAGCCTGTCTAACCCGCTCTGCCCATTGCTTTATCTGAAGCATTAATCTTTGGTGGCTCGCAGACTGCTGAAACCATCTCACGGCGAAGCAGTCGGCAGTTCCAAAGGCAACGAAAAGATGTGGTGCGAGATGCTGTGAGCGATGCAATCGGTCGTCCAAGTAACCCTCAAGGACGTAATCGTCGCATATCTTTTTCAAAGGGAGGAGCAGATTTTGGAGGAGCTGGCTCGCTATACTGGGATCATATTCTTTGAGAAGTGGGCAGGCATGAATCGCCGCACGGTCACAAGCCACCCAAAGCTCCATGATAGTCAATAGCATGATAGACATGGATTCTGGGTTTCAGAGAATCTACTCAACATCCTGGCATGGTACTCACAAACTGCAGCAGCGAGTAGACCGCAAGTGTCTGGCTCAGAAATGTGAGCGCTCAGCCAGCCATCGAATTTGTAGCCACCCATGCTTCGAAGGAGAGGATGTCAAAATTGTCGGCATCCCGTTCGCAGTCTCGCAGTGTCGGCAAGTCGCCGGCTGAATATTGCGTTACGATAATCTTCGGCTCAAAGTCAACAGTGTTTGCATCCCTCGTACGTTCTCCAATAGCGTAGATGAACGCGTTCAGATCGGGCATGTCAATCGTTGCGTCTTTCTTAGCATCCAACGAGGCCAGCGCGGAAAGGTCCACCTGCCGTAGCCTTCTCCTGTATGCTCGCCCACCTCTGTTTGAGAACGCTATCCGTCTGTTGTATGGAGGCACACGCAAAGTCTCTGGTGCCGTCTCCAACTTCAGGGAGCTTATTCAAACGACGATGAAGCTTTGAGTTCATAGCATGAAGAAGGTCACTTTCCAGCTCGTAAGCCTTTGCTTCACGGATGAAATCCGCAAGAAAGAATATCATAAAACTCTTGTACGTATCGCTTGCCGGCTGTTGCTTCTCATGGGGTTGCAACCTGGCAAAACATAAATGCAAGGCGACACGAATAAGCAGCCAAGCTGGCGAACGTCTCAGGGCAGCAGACTGCTCCGATAGAGGACTTCTTCTCTGGTATTTTCAGATGGGTTTCGTATTGGCGGGCGCACCAAATGCTGATAAATGCGACTAGAAAGCTTGTGATGATACGTGGGTGTGTAGTGTCCCGCTCTTCATCATGCATTTGTTCAGCCTTCCTAGCCCGAGGCTTTGTGCCCGCCACTGGCTGCACACTCATCTTGGCCAAACTGCCAGCAAGAGTGGCATTTAACCCGTTTGAATTCGCTAACAGGCACAGCAACTGCGGAAGACGGAAAATAGCGGCGCAGCCGTCCCTTAGTGGTGATGACATCCCTGTTCGAAGGAGCAAGCTCAAATACCTCAATATTGATGTCGTCGTTGGCTTTGGTCAGAATCACCCCAGCATTCTGGGCAGCAACATACAACGGCACGGCGCCCCCTCCGGTACGTCAGCGTTTGGAGAGTTAAAAATGCGTATGAAACCTACCTGTGATGCATAAGCCCTCAAGTGTGGTTGCAAGACTTCCTTCGCTGACGGCAAGCGATCTGGTTGAAGGGCTTTGGAAGTATTCGTGAACAGCATCCATTCTCTGCATCATTCCGATCGCCGCATCTACCAATGGCTGCTGTGTCTTCGATACGTGGTCTCTGAACCGTCCAAGAGAGCGAAGAACGCTTTGCATAAGGGCATTGTCGTGTGTTGGAGCCGCGTCATCTTCGTCGGGAAGCTGAGGCGGAAGAAAGATGTGATGGGCTAGATAGAGCACCTCTTCTCGAGAATGGGATATAGAATCCATGAGAATTACACCAATTCAGGATAGTACGGAGCTGTAAGCGGGTGATAAGACATCAGAGACAGATCAGGCTATATAGTGCTTTTAATCGGCAAGACAACAATCGGTCCGAGGCCAAATATCCATATTGACAAAATTATGCCATCCGCCCAGACTCAACCTTTGTCTTGTGGCGTTCTTGCAACGTAAGTGCGACGTAACTGCAGCGTAACTGCAACGTAACTGTATCGTCAGACAGAGGGTCGTCAGGCGAATGATATTATACGAACTAATCAAACTTTCAGCACGTATAGTCAAAATACCGAGACTGATCGCGCGCAACCGCTGATAAAGCCAGAGTGGTCCATTCGTCATTATCAATCAATGTCGCCACGAAAATGCAATGCAATGAATTTATATTAATCGAATCAACGATGACGGTGATCATTGGAGGTTGTCATTGAAATGAAGATGGATGAAATCTGACAATGAACGGAACTTCCCGACGGAGGCGCCTTGCCGTACAAACGCCTTGATCACTCAGTCTGGCCATGCTCTTCTACCGTTAAATCCTTCAACAATCCATCGTAATCATCTAATAGCCCTGCTAAGAGCCAGGATCTGACGGTCTGTGCTGTTGCGATGGTCTCAGCCTGCAAACGGCAGCGTTTGGCCGACACCATATGCCCGCACGATGAGAATACTCTTTCACACTCGGCCGCCATCGGAGGTACTGAGAGTACATCTATGGCCATACGAGTTAGACGTGGGTATTCAAATCTCTTGTTGAACCAATATAAAAATGGATCGCAGTCTTTTCCACGGGGTCGGCCAGCCGTAACCACCTCTCTAGCTCATCATTGGCGCTAGCTTCGATCGCCACTGGCTCCGCTGTACCATTAGACCTGAAGCTGTCTAGGTAAGAAGAAAAAGAGTCGACCTCAACCTCCCTGGTTTTATTGATTGGCCTTAAGCTCTCCAAATGGGCCTGCTGAAACTGCAGAGGTAATTCTTTGTACTCTTGCCACAACTCGTTTACGAGTTGTTCGGCCTTCTTGATCCAATCTGACCTGTCCCGATATGCCCGGTAGAGGAAGTCACCGTATTGCTGGATGAAGAACAGTAGCTGCATAGTAGGCAGGAGCTTGGTCGATTGAGTCGTAGTATTTGTTCAGCTTGGCCCACGCAAGGTTGATGTTCGTCCGGAAGTAAGCAGGCTCTGGCGTTTGATCGGCGGATAGCTTTGCCTCCTCTAAGTGGCCCATGAGCCACTCGTACGCAGGACATATGTCTTGCATAAAACCAAAAGCAGCTTCTTTACCACCTTTTCTGACTCTTTTCTTCCCATCGCCTTCAAGCTTTTTCACACAAGTCTCAAAATGGCGCAAAAGATTATGGTAGTATCCAACAGTTTGCCAGTCCTCTTCCGTAAGTAGAACGTCATCTTCTAAACAACGAGATAGCGGACTTTGACTGGATCCCTTCCGTCTTGGCTTTGTAGCTTCGTGCCGCACGTCTGAAATAACAATCTCAATATACGGACGTAGCTGGATCGCACGGCTCATCATGTAGTATTGAGACAGCCATCTGGTGTTGTTGTCAATCATAACGTCGAGTGTACCGGGCCAACTCTTGTCTGTATCCTGTCTCTGAACCTCCGGAGCATCTCCGTGATTCTGTTGGAACGATTGATCCACACCATCAGATTGTGCAGCTTGCCAACTGGGCCACGCTTAGCCCACGCGTCGTGCGACTCGGCGTCAATTTCTTCATCCATTGCCCCGTCTACGCTATCTTTTCCTAGCAGCATTGCCTTTGCTACTAAATGGATGACGTGGCCGAAGCAGCGGATTCTTCTGGACATCGGACTAGCCCATTGGAACTTTTGCGCCAAACTCCCCATGGCGGTGTCGTTATTAGAGGCATTATCAAGCGTGATAAAGCCGATCTTGTCTCCTTGTAGCTCAAAATAATCAAGAATTTGCAAAACACTGTCAGCAATATTCTCGCCGGTATGACGATCCGTCAGGTTTGGCAGCCCGAGCACGATCTTCTGCGGCTTGAAGTCAGGGTCAAGGAAAAACGCGACAATACCAAATAGTGGGTGCCGATTCCGTGAAGTCCAACCGTCAAATGCGAGATGAATAGCGCTTGGACTTTGCTGCAAGGCCTTGATAACATGGAGACGAAAGAACTGATACTCTTCTGCAATACGGCGTTGGATCGTTTGGTGGGATAGGTGGGCATCAGTAGCGTTAATGATTGGGTTGAGATAATTGAGAACATTGCGAAAGGCTTCATTCTCTACAACCCTAAATGGCTGGTTGCTCTGCACGACCCAAGCAACAAGCTTCCTCTGAAACACGTCTTTGTTGAACTGCTTTTTCAGGCTATTGCGGAACTGGAACTCCGCCACGGCGGTCTCGTCTGACTTATGAGCAAGCATTTGTTGGATCGTTCTTTTCTGTCCTTGCCGCGGCTGACTCTTTCCGCCGTATAGTTTATGATGGTTGGCCAGGTGTGTTTCAATGTTGGCGGTCGCTGATGCGAGCAGGGCCGTCACTCTGGGGTCTTTTTCGAACGCTTTCGTGACAAACCCATCTATAACGCGTCTCGTCTTTGATTTCTTGGAGATCGTACCCGTATTGCCATATCCACGATTTAGGCCGCCCGCGACGCTCAGATATGGTGAGATTAGGAAAGCGATGCCACGGGAAAATGCTCCAATCATCAGATGGACGGCGATTGGTGGATGTGCTGGAGAGACTCGAAGCTGCCGGTGAAGATATATTGACTGGCGTCCTAGGCTCTGAAGGCGAGTCTTCGGTCTGACGTGGCGAGGCTGGGTCCTCGCCCGCTGATGCCAGAGCGATCGGTGACTCAAGCATCCTGTCAAGATTGGATGAGCAGAAAATCAGGGGCGAAAGCGTAGGCTTCGTTGTCGGCGGCCGTGGATACGAAAGGGGTCAAGTCCGTTTACTTGCTTTTTGCGAGGGTCATTTCCCTTGCAAACGTACTCCGCCCAATCATTTCATTGTAATCATTTCATTGATCGCCTAGCAATGCAATGATCATTATCTAGGGTAGCCAGCCAATGAAATGATGAATAATGATCATTGTCAACCATTCATTCTCATTTCAATCATTATTAATGAAAGTTGGACCACCCTGGGCATGCCCCGGCATGCCTACCCAGAATGGGAGCCAATGTGTCTAGCGATCATAGATAGCACGTCTAATGCCTACACTAGGGCCTGAAGACGTAAAAGAATACAATACAATAGAATACTGAATAGTGTAACTGAGTAAGGGCATAGAACGTATTATCGCCAAAAGAATATCGCATCTCGCGATCAAACACAAGATACTACACCCAAACCAGGTGGGCGCTCTGCCTCAACGCAGTGCCACTGACATCGCTGCCGCCCTCACACACGATGTAGAGCAGGCACGACGGAGAAAGAAAGTCGCCACGCTAGTGACGATGGATGTAGAAGGAGCATTCGATGCGATCGTTCGAAATAGGCTGATACCCCAGCTACGGCGACAAAGCTGACCGACATTTCTTATCCGCTGGCTAGCGATATATCTCACACGTCAACTGCGAAAGTTCGCTTTGAGGCACTAGAGCTCCTGTGTGGGACCCCATGATTTGGAAGAGAGCCAGGACGGGGTTCGAGATCTCGGTATGGAACCAGTTTATAGCGTCTTCTTACATATAGAGACGCCACTGGCGGGGGTTGGGTGGGTATACGGGTTGTGCAATCCTCACGGCATCATTCTCCATCTCTGGGAGCAAGGTGTCGTCGACGCGTGCCTCAATGGCATTGTTGTGGTTGGGGCCGAGGGTGCGCGTATGGACGTTTAGGGTTGCGATAGGTGGAAATGCCTTAGACCACTTTTTGTCGCTGCCCGATTGCATGTGGGTCTGATATGTGGCTGCCAGAGCATGTGGCTGCCTCTGAGATTTGATTTGATTTGATTTGATTATTTACGTCCGTTTGCGCCTAGAGTAGGCTTTAGGACGTGCTATCGAGCCTTCTACGGATAAATGTACAGTCGTACCCGCTAAGTGGGCCGCCAACAGAGCGCGTAGCGCGCCCATATTCTCACTAGTTGCCCCTGGAATACTTCCTGCCATCATCCTCCAACTGTAGCAGTGTCGCGCCAGATGGCATTTATCTGTCAGAATCGATACCGTCAGCGGGATCACGATGATGCTGGCTTGATGCGCCCGCGGTTGCCGCCGCAAGCGCGTTGCGCCAACAACTGTTGTCGCCTGGTCTTTGTACGGGGACCAGCGGGAGCCCAGCTGTCGGTGGCGTATATCGCCGAAAACAAAGGAAATGGATGAAGGTTTAACGAGTAGCGTGAACTACTCGGGCTGGATACTGTACAGAGTGCGCCAGACTTGTACGCCTACGTGATGCTATATGCGCTTGTTGATCTTCGAATAGTAGAAGTCAGCAATGCGCACGTACACCTTGTAGGATCTACCGAGGAATTTCCCTGTCGCCGTCTCTGGGTCGGGGTTAGCCGAACCCGGAGATGGCCGGGGATTTTCCTACAGTAGAAGAGGTGGGTGGGCGATTTCTGGCGCCCTGCAAAACACTCCAGCGTCGCCTGTCCTGGGTGGAATCTCTCGTGGTATTCCGCAAAGTCTCCGTGCTGTGATCGCGCTGTCAGGAGATAGCCGAGCACGCGGCGGGGAAGGCTGAGTTCCGGGAGTTTCTTCAGCTCAGCGCCAAGGCCGAGCTTCATATACTCCGTTCTCTCAACCGATGCCCACCAGGCTCGGTGATCGACTGCTATCTGTTTCTTCATCTGTCTTTTCCTATACGAGACGGATGGCAGGTGTTCGTCTATGGGGAGCGTAGCGTCATGCTTCGCAAGTTGGTCGGCCAGCTCGTTACCGAATATGCCGGTGTGTCCGGGTGACCATTTGACTGAGATATTCTCGGAAGCAGGCCTGCGAAGAGTCTGCCGCTGTCGCTCCGATGCAGTCGATCACGGACGTATTGTCCATGCAGACTGTGATCGGCTCTCGGCGGCTGTTCTGTTGCATGGCCGCTTTCAGTCCTGCAAGTGCGCCATGTATTTCGGCGTCGAATACTTCTCGTCGTCCTAGCTGGCCGGAACCCCAATCCAGAAGCTGTCCATGGTGGAATACGGCGAAGCTGTATCCGGCCGTGTCAGGTTGTGGGCTGCTCCAGATGGTCGAGGTGGTGATAGCTTCAAGCGCGGTACGCGTCTGGGTCAACTCCTCGCGTGCTTTTTTGAGTTCATTTTTCGCGAAATTGAGTTCCTGTTGCATTTCTCCGATTTTCTCGTGGAGGCTTTCGATTGTTTTGCTTTGGTCATTCGTTTTTCCTCCATCTGCTGCATATTTGAGTACGACTTCTCCATCAACTCCATCATCCTTGCATGCTGGCAATGGCTGCCTCCGCCGTGCTGCCTCGCCCATCCGTCTCGCGCGCCACTTCCACTTCGATAACTCCCGGCGCGACACTCGAAACTCGTCCATCGTTTTTCCGATCACTGCATTAAACTTTCCCTGCGTATTTTGCAGCGACGCGGCCTTTGAACTCAACGTCGCGGCACGACCAGAACGTCTTAATGGTGGGCTAGTGGCCCCCACTTCGATCGCGTCCTCAACGCGTTCCACCATGATGATCCAGGGACCACCTCGCCAAGATATCTAATTGTGAGCAGTTTACAGTACAGTCAGGAACAGGTTTAGCGTCCACACTAGAGACTAAAAAATTCCAAGTTTGGTCATGTGGGGCAGTGGCACAGTGCGAGCCAGTTATTCAACTGACCCCACTAACAGCAACCGAAGACCAGCTCATTCTTGCCTAAGGCCACCAGATGTAGCTGCCTAGACTTCCCCACTAGTTCTGTCCAGCGCAGGTCGTATCCGTGGCCTTTTCCACCCTCTTCAAATCATTGCCGTCAGTTATGGCCCCTCGTCTCGACAAACACATGCATCAGCTGATTCTGGCGAAAATTCGCGGAGGTGATTCCAATCAGAAAATAGCCAAAGATGTATCCAGTCCTGAACGAGTCGTCACCGAACGAGCTATCCGTAGAATCCGCAAGACCCATGCCCGGTATGGAACTGCCGTCGTTCCAGCAAAGCGCACTGGCCCCGACCCGAAGATTACACCTTTGATGCAGGATTCACTCTATATCTACCTCGCGAATGATCAGAGCAAGACGCGCGAGGAGATGGCAACATTTCTGTTTCGGAAATTTGGAGTTGATGTTTCTGTCACCGCAGTCGCACGCGCGCTGAAGAATGGCCAGATTACGTGGAAAGCGATGCGACACGTAGCTCTGCAACAACTTCCCGAACTTAAGCACTTTTATTGGTATCTGCTTAAGCAGGCCGGTGTAAAACCACGCCATTGTATTTTTATCGACGAATCTGGCATAAACCCCCTGATGTCCTGCGGAAGAATGGATGGGCGAGATCCGGCATCACGCCCATCCAAAGGGCTCGTTTCCAGAAAGAGAACAGGGTACAGATCCTTTCTGCATATACAATGAAAGGCATCAAGCAATCTCGTGTGTATTATGGGTCGACGGATACACTGTTCTTCGAGGACTACATTGAGCAACTACTGCACAGCTGCGGACGGTTCCCAGAGGACGACGAATCTGTGCTAATCATGGACAATGTCTCCTTTCACTTCTCCGATAAAATCGAAAGATTGTGCAACGAAGCTAGTGTACGGCGGTTCTTGACAGCTCCATACACGCCTAGAACAAATCCCATAGAGGAGAATTTCGGCGTTATAAAGACAACTAGTAGGGCAAGACATAAAGAACAGGTTGGGCTGAGGAAGCGGAGTTTCATCGACTACGTAAAGGCATGTATTGCGGCAATCAAGGACAGAAGCGATATTGCAGAAGGCCATTTCCGGAATGCCGGATGCTACATCAAACCATAGTATTGAGCTAAGAAATTACCAAACACATGAAAACCTACAGTCTCGCTCCGAGCAAAGGCTGTCCAACCATTCCTGATGCGACTGACAAACTGATCTGCAATCCCCAACAGCACCCCGCCCTTCACAAGCAAATCAGCGTAGAAGGCCTGCGACTCATACATACGCCCTAAGTGGTAGCCATTATCCACAGTGATCTTGCCGGCGAGTTGGTATGCAGAGTGCCATCTCTCAATGGTCACCTGGTTGCAGAGCCACTTGCAGAGTAACTCGGGTGCCTTATCCACAGGCACGGGGAGCCTGAGAACATCTGGCCGAGCTACGCGAGCGACTTTTGATGGATTCGCATCTGGATCGTGGCAGCTTCCATCATGAGACCCGTGGCAGCAAATACGAATGGTGCTTTGTAGTGAATCAGATGCCTTTCGCTTCTGCCTTTTCCGTTCCGCCTCCTCTTCTTCATGTTTATATATCACTTCGCGAATACGATCCGGGACATCGCCGTGGGTCTCGAGTTTATGACCTTCTTCAGCAAAGTCGATGAGTTTGTCCATGGTGTCTGAGTCTAATTTGCGATGTCTCTTTGTTTCGGGATCCCGCCAGCAGGAAAATCCACGATTCGGACAGACAACGCTGGAACACTCGAACAGCGCGTAGACGTCTTTCCACAGGTCGCACCCCGGAAGCCTCTTGTTGAGCGACAAGTTTGTCTCGTGCGGCAAGTTGTTGCTTGGTAGCGCCACGCCCAGTTTTACCGACTTTGTTTGTGGGATCAGTCTGAACTTCCTTGTAAATGAACCAGATTTCAACAGTGAGATTGCCGGCTTGGTCATTCCAAGATCGTAGCTTATTCTCTACGGGACTCCAATCGATGTTGAGTGCACGGAAGCGCTTCTCTGAAACGGCGTTGGGCGCGTTTCGAGGTTGATACTGTTATTTTTGTCTCGTCGGGCTTGTATTGCGGCTCAGGGGCTTTCTCCGTCACAACGTCGAGGAGTTCGTTCTGCAAGTGGTCGTTCCAAAATGCGGCCGGCGCAACGCGGATATCTTCTACGGTGTCACCTGTAAATGTTATTATTCTGCCTTTTCGAAGCTGCAGTTTCCAAATAATGTTGTAAGTTAATGGCGTTGCAGAAGACTCAAAGCACAGGGATCTTGGCTTCCATCCTCGGCAGCATTGGGCACCGCAGGGTTCCAACCCTGGCTGTCAAAGGTCCCAGCAGGTGGGCTGCCATAGTTGCACTCAAAGTCAAAGTTGTTGAAAGCGTCCGGGTTGAATTCGGATATTTCTTGTCGGGCGATTGGCATAAAGATAGCAATGAGGCAAGCCAGGCGGCTGGTGTGAAACCTTGAGGTCAAGCCAGGGTGGGGGATGGCTGAGACTCTGTATTCTCTCCGCCGCACGCAAACCCCTGAAGTGTTTCATGTTTGTCACGTGACTTACCTTTGTGTAGCACTGGAGCAAGCAGCTTTTCGAGTTTAAGGAATGAACTTGACGTAGCTAATTTACAAAATCCGTAAAGAGACACTTCGAGATGGGATGAATGCTGGTACGAGGCATCTGAGGCCATTTATACCCATACTTTGAGATCTAGTTGCATGAACTCGGCACTATATGCGGAAGTGGGGGTAAGCATGGCTGTTTAAAGTGCGCACAGTGCTAACTAGGCTACACTGTGTACTGGTCGGGTTAGGCCGATTTTGGCTGCCACCACAAAATAGTTTTATGGATCCAGGTGGACGCGGAACCTGAACCCGACTGTACGACTTATAACCTCTTCGTTTCATCGAAGCGCGTTTTTGAAAGAAAGCGCGAGGCAGTCAGAAAACCTGCCTGAAATCTCATCAGGAGGTGCCTAGGGGTCATACGGATAGCTCCCTTGCAGTGCATACGCTGCAATTCAGGCGCTGTTGTGTTGCGGCCAGTTTTGTGGTTTTGTCAGGGCCGCGGTGGCGAACGCGTGCAGCCCCACGCGGCCACGATGCGCCATTAATTGGCCATTGCGCAACACAACTCGACGCAAGAAGGGTGCGCGCGCCCGCATGACTATCAGACCGATCGAGGGAAATGGTTATGAAAACCACCCGACTTCCTGCCGTTTTGGCAGCTACAGAAGACAGGGCACCCTCGGGCCCAGACCGGCTCTGGGATGGCGACGCTGGAACGAGATGCCAAGAGGGCCGCAGCGTCGCCACGAGGGCGCGGATCCCTCCCTAAGTGTTCCTCTCGGTGTAAAGGAAGTTGTTGACAGATGGTTGAAGAGTCGTTAAGGCCGAAGTGGCTACGGAACACCCAACGATCGGGCCGCAAGGCTACAGCGCACCGCACACGAGATACATACGGGGAGTCTGGGTTGGTTAGTGACGAAGGCTGACTCTGCCTGCACGCCGGCTGGGTCATGGCAGAGATGCTCCGTTGCAAGACATGGTCGGCAGGCGGATGGAGACATTCGCTTGTAACGGGAAGCTGGGCCTGGGGTTGCGCCTAGATCACCCGGTGGGCCGTGGCAGTGTATGAGGACCGGAAGAAGGATCGAATCCGGCTCGCAACCGGGTCAGTGCCGGGGCACTGCTGGTCGTCTGTCGATAGCTTCAAGGAGCTTATGCACTGGCCGGAGAGGACGGACGCGCATGTCGGTCAACCAAGAGGTCGGAGATCTAGGCCCAGCTCGCACCTGGGGCGCGTGCTGCGCGATGTCGTCCTTAGATGTGCTGACTGCGGATGGCTTAAGGTGCAAACTGCGATCGCACGACCGGGTGGTGACTCCGGCACCGTTGCTAGGCCTCGCCAGCCTGGCTTGGAGGAACATGAAGGTCTTGTACCTTGTCGCACCTCCACGCTTTCGTAGCCAAACTGCCCGTCGTTGATGCCCTGCCTGAAAGTGTAGGCAGATTCTCTAAGCGTATTGACCAAGCCCTACCAGGCAAGCACACGAAGAAGATGTACGATCAACTCACCCGCAAAGAAGCTGCCGTGCTTGTACAACTGAGGACAGGCATGGCAAGACTGAATGACTACCTGCACCGCATTAATGCTGCACCTTCTGCATTATGTAGTTGCGGGCAAGCAAGAGAGACGGTGGAGCACTTCCTGTTCACATGTGTCAGATGGATGGAACAGCGAAAGGTCATGCTAGAATGCACAACAACACAAAGAGGAAATCTCAGCTTTTACCTAGGCGGAAAACAAAGATCAGACAAGACCAATTGGCAGCCCGACATGAGAGCGGTGAGAGCGACGATCAAATTTGCTCTCGCGACCAGTCGCCTCAATAACTACTAACCCCAAGCCTTCCTCGAATCCAACCTCCAATCAACCAACCCTCACTACCCTGCAGAATCAAGAGCAACCGCCGCTTCAGTTGCTGTAGATAGGATGCTGAACACTTGAAGAAATGGCCTTTAAGCAGGTCTGCTTTGTAAATTTTCCTCGTTTGAGGACTGTAGGAAGAGGTGGGACACAAGCAAACAGCCAAAATCGGACGCAAAAGAAGTGCATGGGCTTTGGCGAGAATAGGACGCAAGGTTGAGAAGAAACTAGGTACACAGCAGATAGTTGCCCTTCTGGCCTCGGCTACCGGGGCGTAATAGAACTTGAATGAATGAATATTTATTGGTCTATGGTTAATGGATCTTGATATGCTCGGCTTTTTCTGTCCCGAGACTTGTAATCAGATCTAACACCGCCTTCATCGGTCAATAGATTGGGGTCCTCGGGGATTGACTATCATCACGAACGTCTATCCAAAGCTCCAGAGCCACAAGTATCGCTCTATGCGAACACTGGCGTTCGTGGCGACTGGCATGTCCGTTGTCGCGACCTTGATTCATGGGCTCAGTATATTCAGGCTAGACCTGATGAACAAAAAGCCTTCACCTATATCCTGGTAACAAAAATAGGCTGCCTTCTATCTGGAACCGCGCTTTATGCAGTGAGTCTCCCATTCTGCCTATACACATGTGATTCGAAAGATGAGGTTTCCCGAAAGTTGGTGGCCTGGAAAATTTCCGATTTACAGCTTTCGCCCAATTGAACAGAAAGATGCCATAGAATTGAAGCATAACAAGTGAGGCTGCAATGATAGGACGCTGAAGACTTGGGGAAACGCCTCCAAGCCAGCCAGTTAATACAAGCACCGCACGAGAATCCGTGCTACAAGGGAAAAAAACAAGAACGGAAACAGACAAGAGGACGATCACTTATGGAGCAGGATGAAAAGGCTAAGTTTGGACGTGTACAAGTAGCTTAGCTAGTGACTTATTGGCGGAATAGTCACCGGGCGTAATAAACTAATTGGTGGTTGCTCTCATGGTTGCGCAGCCTCAGAGCATGGCGCCCTGGTTTGCCAGAACTTTTCCGAGGGCGACTACAGCCTATCACAACGTACGGCCGTTCTTATCTCCATATAATTGGCCGCCAGGAGGTGGCCGGGTTCGACACCGGCACCTTCCAGTTCTTTGCCGATTTCCCACCCAAGCAGCTGCCGGAGAAGATCCAAAGCTTGTACCTGGAAGCAAACAAAGACGCCGGCATGTAGATTGTATGGGCCTCAGCCACTGGGCCAATCATTAGATTCAGGCGTAGCGCAACCCGAAGGACAAGAGGCAGGTGCCCTTCAGCTGCGGCTTGCCCATCTCAAAACCCTCATCTAAACCAGGCACGGCTACAGCGGCGCAGGGCATCCTCGCGGGCGCCAAGCATCGGCGGCACGTCGACTTCGCGGCCGGAAAGCGCTAGGGACCATGCGCGCAGCAATTCCCGCTGTTCCATGACATCCGTCAGCACGTGCGGCCACGAGAGGCCGACCAAGATAGCGTCGTTGAATGAAGTGACGTGGAGTGCGAGTAACGGAGTATCGTGGTGGATGAAGTCTAAAATCGTGTCCTGGTGTCCCCTGTCCAATGTTATCTTGGATTGGCCACACGCGTCACTGAGGCTTAGCATGGCATGATTCATTGATATCTCCTTTGCCGATCCTCTCAAGCAGGTTGGGAGCTGAAAACGGACGTAGATTTGTTGTCTCGTTATGTCTGGGAGTCATAAACTGATCACTAGAAAAGGCATTTTCTCCTTTCGAATTAGTATGTACATACTGCCTATTTTGGCAACTAGCAAAATCGCATAAACAGACGTTCTTGGCTTTCTACTGGACCCACTTTCCCAATCAGGCTCTTCAACCCCATTCCTCTTCTGGCTGTGTGAGTGCCGCTAGTCACGTAACGGCTTGCTAATCAGAATATGGCGGTCCTGGTAACCTTGAGCCGTTAGATGATCCGAATTGGGTCAAGCTGTGCCATCTCCGTTGTTCAAGTCTGCTTCTGACTCGGTTGGACTTCCGCAGAAGAAGCACCATTTTTTCTGAGATATTCTAAGGTCCATCGAGCCGAAAAATGGTACCGGTACAGTACCCGAGTTGTACAGTAGCTAAGACTCGTCGTGTAGCTGTGCAGGATAAGACGATCCACGAGTGCAGGTTCTTCATGGCTGCACGCCTGGTACCAACGACGCCATTCCTCCTGCTTCAAAGCCATTTTATGCCCCCACCCTGCTGGGACAGACGCGAGACTGATCCGACGGTGGTATCGTCAAGAATGCTGATTAGGATCGCCTGGCTATTGGTGCCAGACCGTGGTTGTGGTGCCTGAGAATGATGGCCTGCCACCAATGGGCATGGTACAAGCCGAGGCAGACAATCACATGAACAGTCCGAAAGCTGGCTCGGGATGAGACACGTTTTATATGCGATTCTGATTGCAGGCGTCGCCTATGCCCTAGCGAAGAGTGACGTTGACACAGCAATATCGGTCATTGGTCCTGGAGGCCGCTCCCGACGCTCACGCCAGCGATGTTCTTTATAAGGAAGTATGCCTTTCGTCTTCCTTCTCTTAGTTTGTGGTGGGTATTGCACACTTCTCAGCACTGCAAAGGTACTTCGCGTTTGTATTCTCAGTTCTTATCCCGCAGCTGAAGCCACTCGTGGCCACAACCACCATTTTGCTTTTGAAAAATGCAGTGGGCGGAGCAAAGGCACAGACGGCACGCGTAGGCAGGAGACGGACGCGAGCTAAAGGGTGGTCATCGGGGGAATGAGCTCTTATATACTTGATTCAATCACATGCAGACGCAGACTATAGGTTACACTGTCGGCTTGCATGACCGTGCTTTCTAGGTTTTGTCAGGCCCCATCATCCTGAAGCGCACTTCTAGATCCGGAAGCATGGCGTTGCAAATAATAAGCCTCTTGTCAATCGTTGTATTGAAAACCCATATTGACCATCAAGCATCAAATGCTGCATCATGTCGAAATCTTACGGAACGTATACTCTTGTTTAAAGTCCCTTTTGGTTGGGTTTGAAGTCGTCGAGCTCATGAATATGAAGCTCACGATCTTAGAACTTAGGCGTTTTCGCAAGCATAAGCGTGTCTTTGGGATTTTTCTGGGAGTTTTGAGTGCTGCCGTATTAGATTCGGCCAATTTTTCGAACTGTGCGCTGCCGATCAGCCAGAGAAGGAGGCAGATATTGATCGATTGAAAATTAAGGCGGAGACTGGTAGAGGCTGCCAGCGGCGCTTTTAGAGTCTTGCCGTACTCTCTCTATCCTGAGAAGTCTTCGAGGAGCACGTGAAAGCAAAGCACTCGAGCGAGGTCCCTTTCCGCTTCCCTGCCCCCACCGGGATCCTTTCTCACTACGTCTGCAGCCGTCGCAATCAGCAGAGCGAAGAACGCCTCGTAGCCTTCGCTTAAGCCTTGATACCATTTTCTTGAGCGCAGATGTGGCAAGACCGGCAAGTCAATTTTCTGTTCGATGCAAGCAGCCCGGTCAAGGACACCTCGTGGCTTGCGAGAGGAGCATGTGACAGCAAGTCACGAGATGACGTGTCCTCGATTGCGGAACAGTCGAGGCCAACGTCGGGAATGTTGTGGGAAGATATTCGTTTGTCGTACTTCGAAGCTCTGCCACACACGGCAGCTATCATCCCTCGAGCTCCCATAAGCACGGCTCTGGGGATGCGTGGCTATGAGCATGATGGGAACGCTCGTAAACGTTCCGGATGGGAAAGAGAGGGGATGGTGTTGCATTATGAGGCCGTGTCAGCTCAAAAGCTCCGGCGTGCCTGGAGAAGGAAGGCTCCACGACACTGCGCGTGCCCTCATTCGTCTCCATTCTGCTCGGCCACTTTGCGACGGTAACAGCTCAATGTTCTCCTTCCACGAAGGATTCAGTGGCTGTGGAACAATGATCGTATATCTTTGGCTGCCTAGCGACGGCTGCGCTCGAGATCTATTCCTGTATACCTGCAACATGGGTTCATCATCGGTAGGCAGACAATCTCTTCATACTGCCCGCCGTGATTCACGCTTCCTGACTCGACGGACATCACGATTACTTAACAATTCAAGGGTACCGACTCGATTACGCCCAAAGCCACGCAGTATGGTTCACCAGGCTAGAGGCGTTGAGTACGAGCAGGGTTTTTCTGCCTGGCACGAGCTCCTAGAGGTGTTATACAATCTAGTCCGACGGCTACAAAGCTTTTTCGTCGGCCTTGTTGCGACGGCTGCAGCCCAGTACTGAGCGGCCGTAAGGCGTCCTCGGGTGTGATGCTTGCACGTGTTGTTTGCAGATCAGTGAGATTTACGAAGCTATAAGAGGGCACTGACGGCCGACTCATTCCTCGTTTCAATTCTACTCTTTATTCAACCTTCTATTCTCCAAACTAACTACCACGGCTCGAACCGCAACTCCGGTTGGAGCAGGCAACGCGATACTCAAAGACATGCGTGTTTCTGAAGAACCCGCCTATGTCCCAAGCCAAGACAATCTCGACAACTTGAAACTCGGCGATTTGAAAGATGGCACAAGAACCTACATCCTCAAGGTTTATGAGACCATTCAGCCTTTGATGCTCGATGGCAAGCATGGGCTTAGCTTCGAAGGGGTTCTGATCGCTCTGAGCTACTTTGGCGCAGACGACTCCGACTCAGAACTGCTGATGGCGCAAGAGGTCTATAATCGATGGACCAAGGCAGGGATTCTTATGGATGACGTCAAGCTCTCATGGCTCGTCGAGCATGCGAATCTTCGCAGATGGAGCTTGAAGAATTTGAGACGATCGCCACGAGATGGCTAAGAGGAAAAGATGAGAATTCGCTTTTCCGGCGGAGTGAGGAAGTACTTGCTTCCAACGAGCGGCTGGCAAAGTTCGAAGCGGCATCCGTCGGGAGGCAAAAAGTGGCAGCGGAGAAAAAGGAGGCAGCCATGAAGGAGCAACTGGAATAGGATATGTTACCTTTACAGATTTGGAATGAGGCTTGTAAGATCGTCTTTCATGGCACGGCCCCGCAGCTGTTACCCTGTTACCGTCGTTGCTAGGCTTTCGAAAAGAAACGTTTTTGTAAGCACAGCGTGGAAACATTCTTGAAAAGTATAAATTGCAAGCATACTGGTACTAGCACAGATCTATCCGATTGATCTTTCAACTTAAAACGCCTCTTGTTTTCTCAAATTTTTGTTTAGTGGCGTGTGATACAACAAAGATGCTTGTGGCGAGCGCACAAAAATATTTTCTTTTGTCTTCCCTGCAGCATACAAGTATGTCAGAAAGCCAGAACGTTCTGTGATCTTCGAGCGACCTGATAGTCGATGGTATCCCATCTGGCTCAAATAAAGCATGGCCATTGTTTTTGCGATACTTGGCCCTATGAATGTGGAGAAGATTCCTTGACATTTCCTCGTCGCTGGACAACCCGCGTCACCGCACCTGCTAAATCATCTATACTGTCGCCAGAGTATTCCACAACTTCCCAATCCTGCGTGCTAATAAGAAAACTTGTTCATTTGATTTTATATTCCAAGATAGATAAACTCCATGTAATATACCTCGTTACTCCCTGAACGCCTGCTTCAGGCCTTCTCCACGGTGTGGGTGCAATGGCCCTATGGTTGAGCTACCGGTAAGGCAAGCCAGATTGGCCTGTTGACCACTAAAGATGCAGCATTTTTAACGCCAGATAGATTTTCCCATTCATACATGTATATTGACTGGAAAATAGTTGCGACCTGGCTCTCTCTTACCCATTTATGTGCGCTTATGTCGTGAAAGTAGCGAGATGAATTCTCAAGCAAGTCGCTTGAAGATGTACGAGCCGCGATCGGAAAAGTGGATAATCGTCGTCTCCATCGAAATTGCAATCGGAAGAGTGTTCTCTGAAAGCCACATCTACGTTGCGCTTTCGAGCTTTAGTCTTGTCGCGGCTGACCGTTTTTGTGCAGATTGTCGTGGTTTTGTACAAGCTGCTTGTGCTGCCGTGATGCCGTCGTTGTCAGTCTTCTCGTTTGCGTCTGTTGCCTCGTCAGTCCGGTGCTTCTTCAAGTTCGAACGCTTTGCTCCAAACTGGGCATAAACATGATAATTACCATTTTGCGCTTGCAAATTATGTTTTTCTTCGCTTTATCAACTTCGTCAACGTCATCTTCCAGCTCAAAGTCGGTTGTTTCATGGACCTTGGCCACTCTTATAGCACCACGACGGCCGTCGTCATCGACTTCGGCCAAGGATTTTTCGGCCGGCCACCAGCAGCAGCAGCCATGTTCATATCTTCTGTGCTGAACTTACCAGTCTCAGTTCCCTCTTTAATTTCGTCTGAGAGGCAACTCGCGGGGATGGCACTGGACCTTGCGAAGCTGCTCCGCGGCTCGCCGCTCGCAGTCAGAGCCGATTTCTGAGGCTGCGGAAGACTGGACTCGGGTTGTGCATCGTCATCGCCGGAGGAGGAATCATCGCTTGGAAGTTCAATGCAGACAGGAGACTCGGATGTCTCGGCCTCGGAGCTCGCAGACTTTCTGTCTGCTGAAGCTCCGGGCTGAACTCTTGCGCGAGTCCGCGAAGTTTGTTTCCGCGTCATCGAAGAAAAAGTGGAAGCTCGCTGCGCGTAGAGAGAAGCTGAAAACAATGGAAAGTTATAACTGCAACGATTGGCGAACGCCTCGCCTTTATGGTTTTTGACTCTGTAGCACCTCTCAAAAGACCTAACAGAAACTGCTGCCGTTATTTTGTAGTATCGGACCTCCCACCCATAACAAAAAACAACCCTGTTTTGTACAATAATTGTCATTATGAAGCTGCCTGCGATGTGATGCTAGGCTTAGGTTGCATAAAACCCATCGGAGCCAGATATGTTACGATTGAGACATTTCCCATATTGTGACCAGGTTCCTAATCTGGCTTTTTGTTTCGATTTGTGCACGTACCCTAGCCGCATTTCAGTACCTCGGGGCCCATATTTGGTTTGCTCCAAAAACGTCGCCAGCAGGTAAGGGCTGGCTCAACGAGAATAGTGGCGAGAGGGAAAACCTCCCAATGTAGCAATGCCTGCTTACAGTACAAAACCCCTTCTCGGCTACAGTCGCAGCATGAGCGCGGTATATTCTGAGATATTTTGTAGCACGTCGCATCGATGCTACTTCCAGCCTCAGGCTGGTGTCGAGCTTGTCTCCGTTGCGGTGTGCCTGAGTCCAGCCTTCATCAATTTATTGTGCTGTTAGTCCGAAGCTGTCTCTTGGGCGAAACCGCAAGACGCTTCTAGTTCTACTTTCGAGCTGCTTGAGCGAGCGCACAGGACCGCTTAGAGTCACTTTAGGACAAAACGCAGTCTAAATGCAGTCACAGTCTTTGCGGCATCGTCGGCTCACTTCCGCAACATGAAGCCCTGAAGTGCGGCTGACGTTGTTCACTACATAGCTCGGTAAGACTGTGTCGCCGGTCTGGGCGTTCGCGATGAGGTCACGATGTGCACGAAGCTGTGAGAGTGCGCAGAGCAAGCGAGTCGGCGAAAAAAGACACAAAGTTGGTATTTTGGTAGTAGCTATACAAATATCCTGCACAAGGGCGGAAAATATCAATAAGGATAAACTCCTCTAGCCTCTCGAGAACCTCGAGTTGAGTTGAACTTGCATATCCTGGAACTCCGCGCATAAATAACTTGATGACTTTGCTGGCTGCTTTTTAATGGAGTAGCGGACGCGTTGGCGAAACCTAGATTGCGGATGGGCCACCGCGCGATAGGAAAGGTGTTGCTTCGGCAGAAATTTTGATGTCCCAGTTACTGGGTACGACGAACTCAATTTTCAAGGACCCGCCTCCGTCTGGAGCCTTCATCTGAAGGTTCGCTCTCATCGGCAATTCCACTTCTCCGCTGGCAAAACTGGGCCGAAGAGAAGCAGCTTCAATGGGCATTTCGGAGCCGTGTAATGCATTCTGATTCAAAGGCTCGACGAATGACACCTTCTTCTGCGTAGTGGGCCGTGTACCACTGAGTTGTCTTTCAGCACGAGCGGCGTAGCTAGCTTGATCTCCAGATGCCGAGTTCTCCGTCGTTGCCGACCCGTCAGGGCTTGATGGGCGATGAAAACCGCCTTCAGTATGCCGGCTTTTCTCTTTGCTTGCTTGCATTGGCGTGCTTCCTGTCGTTGTCAGAGACATCGTCGCTCTTGCTGGTGTGCCAATGCTCGCTGACTCGTCTGCAGTCTCCCCAATAGTTGGCAGTGTGCTTTCTGAGACAAGAACTTTCTTTGGCCTTTGACGGCCGTGTCGCCAGTCTCTGCTTTGCGTTTTCCTTTCACGTCTTTCCGCGATGCTGGACCAGTTTCCGGCGACGCTGGTCTGGCGCCATGTACTTCGACCTCAAGCAGTCCTGAGCGAGAGTTAGCCTCGGAAGCCTTTTCTAGATAATCCAAGCATCTCCGTTAGTTTTCTTCAGGGCGTGACTGCTTTGATACTGAACTTGCCGGGCTCAGTTGTCTCTCTGCCTTTGTCCAAGCTGGTGGCCTGGGCCTGTGATCCTGATTTTGAAGCCCATCATTACCAGAACCATTGTGTGGTTTCCTTCCCCTCGCGCCGCCAAGAAGCTTTGTCATTCCTGTCGGCATCCCAGTGCTTGGTATCTCACCGGCAGCGTCCTCTGTACTGGATAGTACGGTTGCAGAATTGGCGCCCCGTTTTGGCCGGCTGGAGGCCTTGAATGCCGGTGCATTCGCATTCGTGCGCCGGGTCCGTCTTTCGGTGGTTGGCTTAGCCGGCTTCGCACCTGGCCTTTCGTGATCGGCTTGACCTTCACTTTCGTTGTCTGAGTCAGGTATGACAACAGTGTCACGATGCTCTGTTTCAGGCTGCGGTAGATCCGGTGTGTCGGGAACTTCCCCAGTTCGAAGTGCTTCCGTTACCAGCCCAGCGACGCGGGATCCGAGTCCGGTCGTGGGCGGAGGACTCGCTTGCTGCGAAGAAGCCGAGCCCTGACGATGTTCCGCATGCCTTTGGCTCTGACCTCAGCACGACTGGGTCTACCAGTATTGCTGCGCAAAAACAGCTTCAGCGTGCGCTGTAACAGCTAAAAACGAGCGGCTATTAGTGGTTGTTTACAGGCCATCACGCTAAGCAACAGGCGCCTTAAGCTAATAGGCCTACCTTTTTTTTTTTTTTTTTTTCTACAGTATAAGTGAGGGGATGAATCTGATTATGCACCAAACAATAAATAAATCCGCAGTTTTCTATAATAGAATCCCTCGTTTCTCCTGATTTCCATATTTGATGGTAGTCTAAGCAAATACCGCGCTGATTCCTTTTAGGTTAGTACTACTCACTGGCGGATAGTGAGTAGCACTAGCGACTGCTTCAAGGATGCTACCGTAATCGTGCCTCTCTTGCTCAGTTTACAGCTAGACTGGTTTGATCGATTTTGAGAACCTCACTTAGCGTTGTGTGAATGAGATAGACCATGGATTACTGTATTTACATCATTCTGATTGTGCCGCATCAACGGTGCAACGTTGTCTGAAAATGAGGCGATGCTCTACTCTAGACAAGCAGTCCAAAGAGCTCAACAAGATGCTCCTACGAGAGACAGTCAAGAGAGGCCGTATCAAAGCTCTTTGCTACGAGGACATTCTTTTGATGCTTGTGCGGCACCCTGGCCATCAAATTTATCCACCACAAAGGAGCAGACAACAAGCCGAAGCCGTGTGTTCCACTTCAGATGCCACTCCACTACCGTCTGGCCGCTGCTAATTGCGAAATATAAGGACAATCTTTTTCTTCACGCCCACAAGGATGCTGGTATTTGACGCGATCATGGTCATCGTGGCATTGGCACTACGGAGGCACGCCTTAAAATTAGAACATGAAGCTAAGTCGAGCGGAGTGGGTGAGCGACAGTCAGTGAAAGTAAGTGACTGTTGACTGGTGCTAGTTAGTGGCTGTCAGTTAGTACTAGTTAGTAGTTGTCAGTACAGACGATTCGTGCCAATTAAGCGCAATTCAGCTACCGGTATACTACCCTAGTCGGTTATTTTCAGTGGCAGTGGCTGCTCGTGACGGTAGAGGTCAGTGACACATTGTGGTAGTTCATGGCAGTTCGTGGTATTTTGTGGATGCCCAGAGCTGCTGACTTACTCAATAGCTCAAGCCAGATGCATCCTCCGCCGCTAACTAGTATTAGTATTGCAAGTTATGCCGGCACTAGTACCATAGGTGTGCTCATCTGCGCAGTCACCCACCCCCCTACAACTACCACCTCTTACCGCTACGACTGACTCTTACCTCTTTCACTTCCTACTCCCACTACTACCTCTTTCGCTTTTGGCCGTCTGCCACTAAGTAAAACAGGTTCAAGCAGCCGCGTTAGGCCCATGGTATGTAGCATCTATCTTGTTTACTGAATTCAACTTGAACCCTGGCACTAGCCAATGAGACCGGTAAACGGAGAGAACCTTTACATTCTGCGAGTTACATATGTAGAACATAACCCATTCATCAATTTGTCATGCTACGCGGCAATCTTTTTTTCCCTAAGAGCATCACCTATGCTCTGGCAAGAGCCCGGAAAGTCCAGCTTCAATTAAAGAAAGAAAGAAGTGTCACACCTAACGTGTACAGGAGGCATAAACGGCCATTTATGTGACTGGGTGTGTACAAAAGCTGCTTGGAAGGAAGAAAGTTCTCTAGGTCTTCACGCGGCGTCTTTGTGAAGAGCGACCGGTTCTGGCGTTGAAGGTCTGCCGAGGCGGGCCTAAGACGGTGCTGCGTCTCCACGGGCTGACGCCCTGGCTGCGGAGACGGTCATAGACCAGAACCAGAAAATAAATAAATAAAACCCGACCAACAGGCGAAACGCTGCGCACTTGGGAGAGCCAGAAGGCCAAGAACCACCGACCAGCGGGTCAAGAAGCTGTCGGGGAGAAAGGGACGAGTGGACAAGTGAGCAAGCGGAAAGCAACCGTCAGTTAGGCACGACGAGCGTTGCATGGCCACCGTCAAAAGGCCACTAACGAATGCCGATGGTGGCGGATAGGAGACGAGCGGAGATGGACAGACCAGAGCCAAGGTGGAAGGCTGGCGATGCCAAGAGTGAGCAGCCAGAAAGCGTCTTACGCATCAGCTAAACCGGTGGCGCCCAAAAGCACCAACTCGACGAAAGCCGCTAACCAGTGTTGAGGCTGTTCGAAAATTGCTGCGCCAAAAGCCCAATGGGCCGAGGAGAAAGAAGATAGACGGATAAAACTTGATGAACTCAATACGCAATACTAATGACACTCCCCTGCTACTAACCAGGTCTGTCCCAAAATTGCTGCATAAAAATAGGCAATTGGTCTAGGAGAAGATGGACGAACAGACTTAACGAGTTTCGCGAACTAGGCATGATACCAACGACACTCCCCTCCTACTCCAACAAAAGTGGACGATGCCAACAGTGAGGAAGTGGACGGGCCAAGCACGAAGGCACCCCTCAGTATGGCTTGGAACATGATCATAAAAGCACAAAGCCACAAAAGCACAAAAGAAAAAGTGTACATGACAGCGAAACCAGAAGTGGAAGAAATCCAGAAATGGAAGATATTCAGGAATGGAAGAGATCCAGAAAGGAAAGAAATCCAGGAGTTAGAAATAGATTCCACCAGAGGGCAGCGCATGGTATGAGTGGCAGGGACGGCTTCTAGCTATTTGGACTAGGAAACACCGATGGGTTCATTGTATTGCGCGCCGCCCCTCTCGCACTATACAGTTGACTTGAGACACTTTGGTGGAGTGAAAGGGCGAATTGATTTAGCACCAGCGCACTAAATCAGCTTCAAGAAACGGAATCGTGTACCTAACTTGCAATCAATCATACGTGCCAAACGGCAGTCTAAACAGTTTGTAGATGCTCGAGACGGAAGTCGAAAGACCAATTTAACGTACTCCTGCTGCGGCAGAATTCTCAAAAGGTAAAGTTTCTGCCAGCAGAAAGCACGATTTCGAAAGCTGCCAAACAAGGTTTTTTTCGCCGATAGATCTATTCCGATTTGAGAATTCTGCCAGCTGCACTTTTCTATTCTATTTCAGAATAGAGGTCGACGACAATGATTTTCTGCCAGCAACAGCTAGACTACTTTCGGAATTCTGCCACAGTGCCGGAAGCTCTTTCTGCCGGCAGAGCCTATACCTGTTTTGGAAAATTCTAAATAATGCAGGAATCAGGCAAGTCCGAGCCGCCTATGCGCAGCGCACTTAGCTGAGGACTGCTACGCGGGTTCGCCACTGAAACGATGGAGCAAGGCTGCTGTAGCGCAACTGTGCCGTGCGTGGCTGACTTGTGCCGCCAACTCAGTGCCGCCAACTCAATGCCGTCAAACAAATGATATCAACTTCCACAGACAACATCTCCTGCGGGTACCTGCGGCGTAACCACAGCGTTCCACGGACTACTTCCACTGTGCAAGTGCATACGGAATTCATCAGCCACTAGAGCCTTTCGTGTGGAGGAGAGCAAATGACATGAAATTGCATCAGCCTAACGATCTAACACCCCCCCTACCCCGACGAGGCACCCTCCAGAATCCTCCCAGCGCCGCACTTTGCTGGCAATTGAGAGGCGCGGGGGTTTGGTAAGCTGGAAAGAGAGGTCGCCGAGGCGGAAGCGGCTCTTTAGGGGTTGGTCGAATGGATGATCAGCGTGGTTGTGAGATTGTCGGTTTCGGTGCTTCCATCGGACCGGGTGAAGTCCAGTTTGTTCCTTGATGGCTTCTTCGATAGTTTGTTTGTAGTCGAGTTCCGTGCCATCCCATGACGTGATTGTCCGCGGAAAGTTCTTGATAAGGTATGTATGCCATTCAATGTCCTTTTCTTCCGCGACCTCTGCTTCCAAACTAAGGACCCAAAGCTGCTGGTTCTGAAGAATCTTTTGCTGGATTGCTATGGTCGGAGGGGTTAAGGCAAACGTGTTGGTTTCTTTCATATCCAGGAGGTCTGCTAGTTGTAAATGTAGCTTGTCGCGTATTGCCAGTTGAATCTGCAATGATTTGTCGAAGAATTCCGAATCCTTACGGAGACGGATTAGAACCCTCTTATTATTCCTTGGTGCTTGCGCTTTACGTCTCGGGGCATCCTTGGGCGTAATTTTGCGATTTCCGGGTTGCGTCTCGTTGGCGGCGCGCGTAACGCCGGCAAAGGTCGTGGTTTTCTGAGTGGTGCTGTGCGCGGGGTTTTCTCCACGCTGTCTAACGTGGCGGCATGGTCAGAGGCTGGCGAGACGTCGTCATAGGAGGCCGCCGAGCAGTGTTGCAAGATCGTCGAGCGTAGGTGCTGCGCGAAGCGTTTTCCGTATCCAGAAGAAAACTGCTCAGCGCATTTCGCAATTACCTGTGAGTACGCGCGTAGGATTCTGGCGCGTGTGTCGAGTTGGTTCTGGCTTCCGCGATGAGGGCTTCAGCGTCTGCGAGAGCGTCGTCGGCATCTTGGTTCTGGGTCGCTAGAGGTGCGAAGCGGTTCGTGTTCGGTCGTTGCTGTCGTTTTCCGGTTGACGGTCGTACGGACTGCCGTCGTATCGGGCTACTGCTCTCGGTGAAGGGCGAGTGCGCACTGGGATACTGTCGCGCGTGATCAATCTCTGCGGCCTTCCAACAACGGGTTGGGGCTCACAGAGGTTTCACTCCGCGGCGCATCCTCAGCGCTAGCGGCATTTGGTGGCGCAGGCGCCATGCCGTTCGGCGTGCGGTTCAGAATTTGTGCAAATTTATTACGATTTATTCCACTATCGTTCTTGTCTAAAAACACAAGGTATGGTATACCCTGTGATGTAGATGAAAGATGACAGCAACTGAAGCGGCGGTTGCTCTTGATTCTGCAGGGTAGTGAGGGTTGGTTGATTGGAGGTCGGATTCGAGGAAGGCTTGGGGTTAGTATTTATTGAGGCGACCGGTCGCGAGAGCAAATTTGATCGTCGCTCTCACCGCTCTCATGTCGGGCTGCCAATTGGTCTTGTTTGATCTTGTTTTCCGCCTAGGTAAAAGCTGAGATTTCCTCTTTGTGTTGTCGTGCATTCTAGCATCACCTTTCGCTGTTCCATCCATCTGACACATGTGAACAGGATGTGCTCCACCGTCTCTCTTGCTTGCCCGCAACTACATAATGCAGAAGGTGCAGCATTAATCATTTGTCGCTAATCTGAGCCTTCAGATATCATCGACCGGAAAGAAAATGAGTTTTGCCAGTACTACCTCTGATTATAACTATGGTTCTTGTCTTGAACGAGTGAATGTCCAATACCCAATTTGTGGACAGTGCGGTGGAGACTTTGATAGTCCTTACCACAATCCAGCCAAGCAGCCCCAACCAGTGCCTCCATTGTGGACGCTCCTGTGATTCGGGAACCTGATCCCGCTGTGCAGCATGGACTTCAATATGCTTTTCCAGTCCCAGTCTTTCTTCGAGATTTTTCAGAGCTGTGTTGCAGAGCTCCTTCGAACAAAGGCTGTCACATTTGCCTGGCAAATAATAAGCTCCACGTCTAGTAGACAGAGAAGAAGTCTTACCGGTACTATACCCGGCCATCATACAGTCGTCCACGACGACCAATCTTAGCAGCGCATCCCCGATCAACGCCAACTTTATTGCCGTGCGCCCTGGCATTTTTCGTGATTTTCATTAACTCCATCAGCAACAAGAGCCTCATCAATAAGTGTCAAATCGTCAAAGTGATGACGAAGAATATTCTGAACAGCCTCGTGTGCAGACATTATTTGCAGCGGTTGTTGCTATACTTAGCGAAAATTGCCAAGAAATTGTAGAAGAGAGCCGCCCCTTACATATCTTTTCACATCGACGTGAACCTCAATCCGATTTCCAATCGTCTTGGTGGGAAAGTTTATTCTGGGCCACGCGCATCAGCAGTAATAGATATCCTGCGCTATTGAGTCGGTTATGGAACGAGCTGGCCTGATATAACGTCATTTGGCATCCATCGACAAAAGTAAAGTTGAATTTGACACGTACCGAAAAGAAAAACGAAGATCCGTTTGCGTAACGTCAGTGACGTGGACGAGTCACATAAGTGGGCAGCTGAAGCTGCCTGCCGAAGTCAGATGTAGCAAAGAGAGGAAGTACGATATATGACGTACCTCATCACGATGCAATGCAGCTGCGCAACAGGCCCCGATTTCAAAGCCCGCCAGGCGGCTGCAGGTTCCGATGGTAGAGGAGGCCACTGAGGTTTGAGTTCAACGTCCATTCCAGACCCGTTCCTAGGGGGTTGCTAGATGCGCCAGATACCGTTCATCTGAAACATGTGAGATCGGCTAGAAACTCCAGGCACAGTCCTGTTAAGGAGCCTCAGCACTCAGTTTCAAGAGCTTTGAGCAATGCCTACCGTAAGCGTACTGACATCTCGATTCAGTCTATTTGTCATTATAGCATTAGCTGCCAGCGTACGCTTCCGCTAAGTAATAGCCACACAGGATTCTTGTACTGTATAGCCTATTGAAAGCTAACCTTTTATTAAAAGTGTTTTGACAAATGTCATGTGCATGGCGGCTCTATGTGATGGGTGCAGCGCCCAAGCCGCTGATGGGGGAACGAACATTCATCAAAACTGTCAATTGCTGTCAGAAAATCAGCGGCAAAAAACGGAAAAAGGAAATCCGGCGAGAATATATAGGCGATGAAGGGATTCTTTTAGTAGCTGAGGGCATGGTATCAAGCGGCGGCGACAAGAGAAGATGAGCTAGCCAGGCGACGTAAGGAAGTCGCGGAGGAGCGGGCTTGACGACGACAGGAAAAGGAAGAGCGGCGGCTTTCAAAACTTCAGGAAGAAGAAGAGCGAGCGGAGAAACGTCGACGAGAGAACGAGGAATGGTTAAGGGCACGGCGAGAAAGAGAAGAGGAGCACACAAGGCGAACCATTTGACAGAGATGATTGGCCTCAGCTAATTTGTTATAGCCGTAGGACCACTGGGGAATTGAAGTCGAAACAGGAACCCGAAGATAGTACGAGCCGGCTTGATATTTGGTCGAGATGTAGAAGAGCACACAGCCGATACCTCTGTTGTCGTGTGGTGTGGGCAATAGATAGTTATAAGTAGCATGGTGAGTCAGGCGAATTGGGTGAGCGAAATTGGGCATCACTGCATCGCCGCAACCACATATCTCCCGCGCCACCTCAACAAACAGAAAATCAAGCCACATTACCCTAAAATATCATAGCAGCACAAATTCAGAGTAGTCGCATCACATTAGCCACTCCATACTGTCTGGGCAGCAAAGTTATGCCTCGAAAACTGCGAGCCACATTGTGCGAGCCACACTGTGCGAGCTTACGGCCACCTAGGTCTATTGGGCTGAGCATCAACCCCGCATCAAGCTTCACTTCACACAAGACACAAAAGATCTCCGACAGCCCCATTAATAAAGCAACTCCGCGATATGATCTTTTTCAGAATTGAGGATGGTCTTTCGTGGTATCAGGATCTTGCCTCTTCTCTGATGAAATGGCTGGCCCAGTCCCGTAAGCATCAGCACACGAGCCTGTGCATCGCTAACAAATCGAAGATATTATGGCTATTGTTATAGCATGGGCGGTTACGTTTACGATTGTCTGTTCTCTCATCCTTGCCTTAGGTTTTGGGCCCGTCGGAATCGGTGCTGGTACGTGCTTGAGGTTACCACTTCAAGCGCCTGCTAATTTTTTATAGGTACATTAGCTGGGGCTCAATCGTATATGTACGGCGGCTTCACACCCGCCGGGGGAATCTTCGCTACTCTGACAAGCATGGCTATGCTCGGCAGCATGATGCCAGCTGCGGCCATTTTTGCCGCGTTCCTAGCTTCAGGTGTCGCGCTCATCATTTGGGCTTGTGATGTTGGTCGTTGACTGTGTTCGTCTTTGAGAGTTTTTCGCAGCTCTCAGTCCAATCCAACTGGGCAGGCTTCACTGCGCCATTACCCTGGTTGCCTGACACCAGCAACGGCTACTTCCTCCTCGTACTGGTTTTCAAATATTCGACAAAAATTGCTTGGCAATGCTTTGCATGCTTCATAGCAAGCATGGCCTCGGTGCAGTTTTAGTAGCTGGAATACAAGCTAGCAGATTACCAGTCGACAGTGCCAGATAATTTTCCAACGTCGACGAGTATATTGATGGGACAAATCTGCATGAGTAAATGCAATTAGATGCTCTGTTGAAAACGCGTTTGCAAATTAATTGCTGCATCACATCGTCCACTCATCCCCTTGTGCTCCGTGCCGTAAATTCTGCCTCTGTGTTGTGCGGTCAAGGGCTGTATCAGGTTTATTTTATTATGTTGATTTGGAAGACGCCGGCTTGCTCGAAAATGGACAATCTCAGCGACGGTCTTGACCAGTCCGTGAATAAATCGGGCAATCTCGCCAGTCAGTCGGCGGCCAGTCATCACTGCGACAGAGTATTCCGCCCATGTAAAAAGTTCTCCGAAAATGTTGAAAAACACATTTTTCGTCCGTGTGCAATCCAGGCGGCCGCCCGAATGGTTTAGGCTCTCAGCAGGACAAGGCGTTAAGAAAAATTAAAGGGATTCGTGGTTACACCCGAAGAATAAGTTCACTATTACGCTGTGTAGGTGCCGCGCCGGAATAGCACACGTGGTCAGGCTGCCCGGTACGTGTCATGATCGCTATTTATCTCCAGCTGCGTGGTGCTATGAAGTGCTTCTCAGTGGTGCAGTAAGTGGTACAGAATGAAGCAACCGCCCGGAGACTTTGCCCCAACAACTGCACCTGTGCCTACACAAACAGCAGTTGCTCTAGCGGAGGACTCAAGGAAGGCCTAGGTATGTAGGCGATGGTGTTAATGCTAATAGAGAGTTAAATTCGTTATCCTGGCGTAAGAAGGAATGCGTCAACTTACCAGGCTGTCAAGGCCGTCCAGACCGCTTTTCCACACGCCGGGCGTATAATCGGTTGTCGATTTGAATCACATTCTTGATGTATTCGTCGAGTGTCTCCGGTCGGTCTTTCATGCACATAACATCTTTCACGTTATCCTTTAAACCACGATAAAACATTTCCATTAAAAATGCGTCATTGAACGTGAATTTTCCGGCAACGACGCGAAATTGTGCGGCATATTCTGAGGCAGATCTTGTCTGCCGGAGCTCTCAAACTGGTCTAAGGCTGGCGTAAACGTTCGCTGGTCATCCATCTTGCTAAGTTGACAGTCTCCTGAATTTTGTAAGGTGCTACATTGAAAATAGTGGCTGGGGTGTGAACTTGTGCGGGGTTAAACTCGCTCTAGCCAATTGCTGACCAGCTCAACCCGCGGAGCCGAACTGAGAGTCACACTCGCGTTTTATGGTCTCGCTTTTGGCCTGTGTCATGTGACCAACGACATCACTACACGTTGTCTATCCGGCTCCCCGACCGTGGGGCCGAGCACACCCAACGCGTCGCGACACGATAAAGACCGCCTACTATCGCTCTCACCTCGCTGTACCCGACAGAGCTTGGTGACTTCATTGCTGTGAGCTGTCAAAGTCACGGCCTGCTTACCAAAGGGGCGCCTAGTCACATTTACCAGCATCTCTGGGACTCGGCGTGGATCATGCCGCTATATCTACTATGCCGCCGGCTCAAACTCGATTCTTGATCCTAGTCACGGAGCATTGAGCACGCATCTTGTCTCGGCCTTTGACCGGATGCTGTGCAGGCCTTGCTTGCACATTGCGCCCGAGTCCCTTTGAACCTATATTCGCTTGCGAGGTGGTGTACTCTCGGTCGGCGGCCACTGACGTACGACAAGTGAAGAGTCTGGCAGGACTATCCCGCGGAAGAGGACAGTGCGAGACATGTCTGGAAGGTAGACTCCTAACCGCACATTTTGAAGCGATACAGTAATAAGTGTTGGAGCCTTTAAGTGCAAAAGCATACATAGTCACGGACGACGCCTATACTTTATTCTTCAGGGTTTGTTTAATGTTACGTTGCTCCCAGAATGACTCTACAGACAGCCCATATTGACCACTAACTAGGATGCGTCTCGACGAATGTGCGTTTGTACTGCTACGTGCGAGCAGCGTTTTGCGGCAGCGCCTCTCCATCTATTGTCCAAGCGAGCCGCCGTGCCGCACCTCTCATCTGGAGTTCGAGGTATTTGATAAATCAGGCTGTGTCGACCTCGGATTCTTGATATTCGAATAGATGACAGATCCACGTCAGTAGGCAGGCATCGACCCGCGTAAGTTTTCCCGTATTGGCATATTTCCTCATTGAAAAGCTTTCCCGACGGCAGCAGCTCAGTATGCCGCAATCAGGAGGATTTGTGGCTGTGAGACCAGGTCATTCACTGCTAAGCGACGGCCGCGTTCGAAATCCGTCCCTAGTGCACGGTAACCGTTCGCATTATCTTGAGCTGCGGATGCAGGAAGGAAGTCCTCATCCGAAACACAGGCGAGGATAACTCTTTATAACCGCATAAAGACAGCACAAATTGGCCACCAGGTAAATCTCCGTCCGTCTCCTCGTGTACGAAAACGAGCACGACAACGCGTCCCAACAAGATCATGACCAGCTCCTGGCGCTTCTGCCTGCGTCCTACCGCAAAGAGTCTGGTGACTTGGGCATCGCGGCTCTGCATGTCCCTGCCTGTGCTGAGAGGGAACTCGACTTGCAGCGGCTTGCTATATTCAGGATTGGCTCTGGGTCGCGGGGTTGCCCTTGCCGCCCCGTGCCCTCCACCACCAGCTCTTGCTAGGTCGCGAGATCCTTATCACAGAGCAGATCGACATGCGGGGCGCATATTCATCGAGCCGATTTCCGCGCTTCTTTCTGGAGCCGGGCTTGTGGGCCGTCTACCTCATCTGTGCAGATAAATTTGGCTGCGCTTCCGGCACCACATCCTTCCAAAGCAGCTGTCCAAGAGAAGTGCAGGCGCCGAGTTCTCCGTCAACGCGCACTCGGCTTCTTGTATCCATACGCCGTGCTGCTGTCCCATGAGAGCGACTTTCGAATTGCCCAGGTAAAGCACCAGTGCGATGGCCCACATGGCGGATTTTGGTGCAGCAGTTGGACATGGAGCGTATCTATCCCGACATCGACCGCCGCTTCATCCACGGCGAGCTGCGCCTCAGTCGTTTGAATAAATCTACACCTTCTCCAAAACCCCCTTCGTGTGTACATGGCTCGGTGGGACCAGTATGGCAGCTTCTTCCACGATTAATTTGCTTGGCTAGCCAGCGCAAAGGTGTATACCGCGATTGTCCTGACCGCTATGCAGGTCGGGCTGGCAACCGAGTCCCTGGCCCATAATCATGCGTTCTAGTCTGCGTCGTATGGTTTCACTGTGTTTTCCATTCTAGGGCCTCCGATTGCAGCCTCAGTTGTTATGCTTCAATTCTGTGGCATGTTTTTGTTTACTTGGGCGAAAGCTGTAATCGGAGGAAAGAACGTTAGATTGTGTTACACCGCCATTCGCAGAGCATCTCCATTCTTTCAGACTTAACTGGCGGCATCTCTCGTGATCGAACTCTCAAAGTCCCATGTTCCGAAGAGTTCCCGGAAGAGCCACCAATGCTCGAACTCAGATTAGTCCTGCTTTGGACTTGAATATAGTACTTGCTGCTCGATTGGTGTACTGCAATTGACAAACAGTAAAGTAGAATTTTGTTGTAAAGGCTACGCAGCGGAAGGGGTTATGGTGTGGCGGCCGTAAATACGGCTCTTCAGGCGGTCAGGGCTGCTATTGCCTCAACTGGCTCAGTAATGCATATATCACCTCCTGATAAATAGGTAGCATGTTAGTGCTGCCAACGGTCAAATGAGCAGCCTGTGCCTTCATGGGGTTCAACATGGTTGGCCTGAGGTGCACCGCTAAAGCGCCCATAGCCACTCTAACGGTATCTCCGTGATCACAAAGGAGCATTCACCGCGCTTGGCATGCAGTGCCGATGAATTCGTATTTATCGCATATTGGTTTGGTTTGGTACGAGTTACGGATGCTTAGGTGCGTAAGCGGGCAGCTTCCTACAACAGACAGACCGAACCTCACGACGAGGTGCTCAATCCGACAGAAGGAAAAAATTTATCAAATGATATATAATGCGTCTTTATGGGCCTTTTACGTTCCTATGTTGTGCACGTCCGCCTTCCGCCACGGTGGTGACTCCTGCTCCGGTCAGCTCGCTGACAACGCCACCAATATTGAACAAAAGTACAGTCCAACCGACATCTATTACTGCTGCATATCCAGCGTGCCCTGCATGTCCTGCATGTCCCTGCATACCCCCAAATCACCACCCATTTAGATGCATCCATGGTCCCTCACGTAATCCTGTTGGGTAGGCGGTTATAGATCTGTCGCTGCGAATTGACCCTGCAATCGCTTCATTAGGGCGATTCCTCGCGCGGCGGCGTCCCTGCCTCCAGTTGGGCGAAAGTGGCGACGTGTCGGACTCCGCGTTGTGATGCAGCGCCACCAGCGGCCCACTGGCGCGTCGGAGCGGCGGGGCGCCCGGGTCGTTCGCCTTCCACGGCGCCTGCAGTAGCACGACCGGTCATGGTGCAGCGCGGCGCGCTGTATTGTCTCGGCCTCGCACTCACGTGCGAGTCGCCGAAGGTGGTATGCAATCATCTCGAGACGGGCCATTGCGTCGCAGTTGGGTAAGTAGGCGCGTTTGGGTCTGTCGTCGGCTCCGTCACCGTCTCCGCCACTGTCTCCGTCGCCTTCTTCCTCGTTCTCGTCCGTGCTTTCATTCTCGTAGTCTTCGTCCTCCGCGGCCTCACCCTCATCGCCGCTTTCCATTTCCCGATCGGGCGTGATGAATTCGGCGAGACTCCTGTGCTGTCACTGTCCACACTTCTCGATTCATCATCATCCAAAGAGTCCTCCTCCTCATATTGACTCCCGCCGTCGCCGTCGGCCTCGCTATCGTTTCTCTCGTTGCCCTCCAAGCCCGCTACTACGTCGGCCCTACTATCCATGCTGCTTTGTACACTGCTCGAGTCGTCGTCGTCTGCTGCTCAGTGAGCCACTGCACCGGCGTCAGGCGGCAGAACGTACTCACTGGTGTCGCTACCTATTTTAGCTGTAAAAAGGCATACTTCGAGTGCACCGCCGTGATGTGTTCGCTCTCCCATTGCTTGTGCTTCTGCTCATCAGTTGGTGCCGGTTTCGTTACATGACACAGAGGGCAGAAGATGTTGGTTAAATGCACGATGCTGTCGGTGGCCAACACGGCGAGACGGCACACGCTTGACGGTCGATGGCGGGTCAATGCAGCGACAGCAGGTTTCGAGTCAAATGTGCATAGCCACGGCATATTCTAGACATGGGCGAGCCCTCTGCGCTCGGCCAGATAAGCCCATAAGCACCAGCGCAGCAACAGTGGCCATCCACAAAACATGAGGGACCGTTTTGGCGATACAACAATGGCGGCTTATGGATCCATTGACTTGTGCTATGGACAGATGTCTGCCTTTGGGCATGCCACCACCACACAAGCCATTCTATCGGATTGAAGTGCGCCCAGTACTGGCCTACCATGGGAGGCCGCGTCCCATGATGCCGCTTGATGCGTCCGCATGCGAACGCGCAGCGGTCTCTTCATAAACACCCGCTTGCCTCCGACGGTTCACATCAGAGAGCGAAGACGATATCCGGTACGCTGCGGCACAGCGCAGCAGATACCCATGTTTGTTTACAGAGACATGAAAAACAGCGAATGCACAAAAGACAGCAAGATGGCCCAGGCTACGAAAAACGATGCGGAAACGATTGCCAGACACCTTGCCGAATCGCCGGACAGGACTCTTACCTTTGAACCGCAGGAAATGAAGCAACTACGGCGTGAGTGGAACACAGCACGAGCCAGGGTAGACAGAGAGACGCACGGTCGGGCGCCAGGCAGGAGAGGAACTGGAGGGCGGCATGGAGGAGGCAGTTGTGAGGCCCAAAAGAATATACTTTCAATGAGGCAGGCATCCATCACGTTGTTTAGATTAGGCAAAATTGTGCGAGGAAGTGGAAAGTGGAATTCTTTCTTTACGCTTCGTGCGTCACCTTGCGCCGGTTTCCGGCCTCACATGCTGCCAAGAAGCTGGCGATCACTCGAAACGACGACGTAGGTGCTCGCTACAGCATAGTATATCGCGTATTTCGTAGTTGCCTGCGTTGGCCAGTGCGTTCACCACCAGGTAGCTCCATGGACCCCCACTGCATGTAACAAACAATCGCGCTGCCGAGCTGTTTGCGACTTGAGGGTCAGGCGTCGCGACGTCACTCACTGGTAGCGGCATATTGGCCTCGGATGTCACAAGCTCTCGAAACTGTTGCTGCTGGACTTGAATAGGGCGAGGGTGCATGACGGCGGGCTCACACGATTTTCCGCCTCAGTGGTCCATGGGAATCTATTATCGTTAGCGTTCGGGTGTGGCCAGGACCGCCAGGCGGGGCTGCATTGTCAGGAGCACTGTCGATGTGATGGCATCGGTCAGCGTTGGTTCTCGTGCAGCGGGAAACAGGTCCGAGGCTCAAGTGGACGAGTGAGGGCAAAGCTACGGTCTCCTCCTCCTCTGCTTCCTTACTGCCCGTGCGCATAACGTCGGCGAGGCCCCTCAGCGCTCGAGACCGACGAGTCGGGCGGCCATGCTTGAGCGCGACGTGACTAGAAGGATAGGCATGAAAAAAGCTGCTGAAAAGATGAAGGACAGATTTGAGACCAGGAAGACAAAACAGTTTTATTTACAAAATCACGACTTGAAGTCAGATCCGGAGCAATCCACCCCAACCCACTGCGAATGGATCTCAGCATGCTGCACCTTAACAGTGCGCAGCTAGCAGGGGCCGGGAGAAGGCTGCCCCGTGCCTGGGCGGTACCATCTGGAAACGACTGAATCGTGCCACACTGACCGAAATGAATCAGTACATTTTGCACTTAACAGTAGGATACCGGTACTGTCGTTGCTGTAGTGAGCGCTGATACGTATGCATTACTAGAGAGCTCTGCTGTCGGAATGTTTCTCATTTCAGAGCGTTTGACAGTGGCCGAGAACGCTGGTGACTTGACCCACTATGCGTGCATACTCGTAAGGCGAGGCCGAATTCAGATGGCCGTCATGGCCATGGTAGGCTGTCAACGGTAGAGGCTGGGACGAGGTGGATGTCCACGGCAGGCGCTGTCCTCGGCGGGCTGTATGGAACGGGACATCCCATCAAGGATAGCGCCAGAGGCCTAGTCTAACTAGTTATACAAAAGTGGGTCTATGAGGGTGCCTGAGGTAGGCCTCGAGAGGCTGTTAAAGTTCGCAGGTTAACATATTCACGTATAGTCGACCTATTTCATATTCCTGTACTCCATTTAATGCTTCGTTTGACGTCATGCTCACGAACGAATTCCGGGCTCTCCAGCGTCGCGCTAGTCAGTGGCTTACAGCGACTTTGGGGGTTACCTGGCAATGTTACCAACAAAATATCCGACCGACCTACAATGCAATACTTGACAAATTCCATCGTCGGAAACATATGAAAGATCTACAGCGCAGTGTGTTCGGGCTTGAGCGCCATTTGTTCGATCACTGGGTCTTCATTACAACATTCACGGCATTGGTTATTTTACTTGCGTGAGCTTAAGTCCTGACACCAGAGAACAAGTCACTATGCTAATACATGTGCGTGACCAGAACTTTGTATTTAGGCTGCTCACGCCAAGTCTTCAACTTGCAGGCCTTCAGCTTTTGCAAGCAACATAGAGGTGGAGCTGCAGCTAGCAGGCACTGGGCTTATCAATAAACTGATAGACCTATTGATCACCATGGCCTTGGAGCGGGGCGCAGCGCTGACACTGACATACTGGATGGTTCAACCATCGCAGAATGGAGCCACTCTATTGGATCTCGAGCTGAGTGAGGAGATCAAAAATTCTGGATCTGCATATTCAATTACAGGCGAAGGCTGAAGCAACACGGATGCATCGGCAGGGTGGCATGGCCATGCGCGTTTCTTCTTCTGCTTGATGCCGTCTCTTGGTCTTGTATTCCTAGGTCTCGGCCTGAATACCGTGGCTTTTCCTAAAGCAAGATGGTATCCGGATGAATTTGTCCCTTGGCAAACTTACCAGACCACGCTGCAGGGTATCACCTGGTCCACCGATTTGGCACAAGCCCAATCGTTGCTAAATGGCACCGAGAACTATTCGTCTGCATTGGCGCAACGGCTGATGCTTATTTCAGACGTGACCGAAATTTTCAAAGCTATGGAGGCGGTGCCACAGCTGTTGCAGAGAATGCCGTCTGACTGGTCGTCGCTGGGACATGACATGGAACCCAATTTCGCAGATGACAAACAAGCCACAGAGTGGCATGGCAGTCTGGAAGGCAAGAACCACGAGTCTGTATGTCAGCTATATTCGATCGAACACGCATAACCACACCGCTCAAACCATCTCACTACACAAGCAAGATGTTCTACGTCTCTGGGACCATGTGAAGGCCACAGACAGTGCTGCTGCAAGAGCAGCTAACGGCCTTTCGGGACATTGAATTTGACGGCACCACTTCTCGAGACAGCCTGCCAGGTCACTAACACCGGCAGCCTCCCTCTCACGCTGCCAGGCGCCCTGACGGCTAGCAGCTGTCGTGACGTTCAGCGGTGTCCACCATCTTCGTTTATAATAAACCTGGGGTCCGATCCTTCGAGTGCCTTTCAGGGCGCGCAGTGTCGCACAAGCCAAATGACCGGGCCATTGTCGGCGCTCTGGTGGTCAAGATAGATACTATTTTGCCAGTCATTCAGCGCCTCTTCGAGAACCAGTTTGTTTCAGCTATAGCACAAATCTGCCACAGCCTTGAAGCGTTCATGCCAGACACCAACGACAGCGCGCATACGTCGGCGCTGTCACTTGTGGTGGGTCCGATCGCACAGACCATTATTGGTCTTGCGGACTGGGATATAGCTCAGAGTTCTACTGTCCACGCGCGAGTCGCAGCCGAAGAAGCGCAAGCTACGCACACCAGAGACCTAGAAGCACTTCCGTCTTCCCCAAGCAGACGAGGAGACGCACCAGAGTAGCCAGAGACTCTGGTATTGTCAGCAATGCTGTAACCCGCCATGGCGAACGGTCTCGACCACGAGCGCGAAACGACACATGCGAAATGCGCACGGTATTACCATCGAGGAGGAAGAATGACCAGCCAAGAAGGCGCTGCAGCAGTCCCTGGAAGTGGCATTTATGCACGCAGAGCAGAAGAGCCGGGAGATTGCGACTCGCAGCGAAGAATCGATACTAAGGAATACGATCCAGCTAGATGCATTCTACGAGGCACAGATCAACTGATTACGCGGCGCCGCCTGCCACTGAATTGTGTCTCTTGGCCAGAGTACCAAGCACTACTCTGCGCTGTTAATCCGAAAGCCGAAGAAGTCCTTGTCCAATCTGGCACCACTGTATTTGCTCATATTGAGAGGTCACATTCCTGCACCGCGAGGCCATCAAGTCTCAGTTGCAGGCAGCCAAGTCGAAAATCCACTTCAGCATTGATCTATGGTCGTCGCCGCATCGGAAGGCCTTTCTCGGAATCTGTGGCCAATGGGTCGATGAACACTATAACCTCCGCGAAGCACTTTTGGGCCTGCCGAACGTAAGGCACAGCCACTCAGGCGAGACGATGTCTGGACACCTGCTGGACACAATACGATACTTTGGTATTGCAGATAACGTTGGCTACTTTACAGCGGATAATGCCACCTCTAACGACACTTGCATGAGCGCTCTATCGACGTCGCTGGCGAGCGAGTTCGGCGTTAAATTCCACCCGACCGACCGTCGCATCCGATGCGGGGGCACATTATCAACCTGTGTCTTCAGGCGTTTCTGTTCGCCTCCAGCAAGGAGGCACTCTGCGCGGCGATTGAGGAGGCGGATAGAAGCATGGACGCAACAGCTGTTGAGTATCTGCAAGCGCAGTTGCGGCTGGGGCTGCCAAGGGTAAGCGCTTGAAGGTGACAGAAGACCAGGCCGGGTGGCGATCCATGGGACCTCTTGGTAAGCTACACAACATCGCTGTCTATATCCGAAGCTCTACAGTGCACAGCGACAATTGGTACCGCCTGGCAGGCTGCACACTCGGCATCGACAATGCGACAAGGTGGAATTCGTGGTACATGCTCCTTCAGAACGCACTAGACAAGAAGGACAAGCTGATGATGTTCCAGCAAGAACATCACAAGGCTCTTGGAGATGATTGTCTTACGCAGGATGATTGGGACATCCTGCGATTGACGGCAGACTTTCTCCAGCCATTTTGGCAGGCTACGCTAGCACAGCAAATGATATGGTCGTCTTTGGATCAGCTCCTCTACCACGGATATCTTGCTCAAGCATTTTGAGGATGCTAAGGTAACGTATTCTGTTGGTGTATCCCTGCGGCGTGTTGGGGAGTGCTAACGAACAATGCCAAACAGAAGAAGTATAGCGACCACCCATGTCTCATCCACTCCATCCACATGGGCTGGTTTGTGCTCGATAAGTACTATTTCAAGACAGATGAGACACCCATATATTCCACAGCATTGCTTCTGCACCCATCCAAGCGATTAAAAATACCTCCGCCAGAACTGGCATGCGGATTGGCATGAGGGGCGATTGGTAAGGCCAGGCAGATCTGTAGCCAGTACAAGGACTACGCTGTGGAGTCCACCCCAAAGGATGCTCCAGAGATGGAAATGACCGTATTTGACAAGCTGGCGCGGTCGCTTGATGTGACAGAAGCGGAAGATGACGACGCAGACGAGCTAGAGAAGTTTATGAATGGGACTCCGTGCAAGATTGCATCGAGTCCGCTGGCATGGTGGAGCAGGGAAGAGCAGCGGACGGAATACCCACGGTTGCATAAAATGGCTCTCGATGTGCTCTCAATTGCGCCTATGTCTGATAAAAGCAGAACGCGTCTTCTCGAGCACTCGACGTACCCTTTCGTTTGACCGCGCGTCTTGGGGCGGAAACGATTGAGATGACAGAGTGCCTTGGTAGTTGGAAGAAGAACAATCTGATTTGTAATATGCATGTACTGTAGTTTCGTGAGTTGCGTTAATTTATGCAGAAGATTGCAGATCAGTCGCGGGTACTTGATCAAGATATTGGGCTTATTCTCAGGATATTAGGGAGTATACGATGTGGCGTGTGTTGAGGACATGATAGATTCATATGCTCGCGATGACGACACCAAGCATGCCCAGTCTCCACACTTACTGATAAGCTAATCAAGCAGTATCAGTAACGTCGTAAGTAATCAATCAGTTTTCAGTAAGGGTCTTATCAATCAGTACTGATTGTTGGGATGTCTGCCCGGAATGCTTCTTGTTTCGAGTGGAAAGCCTGAAATTAATGACGGCATGCTGCGTAGCGGAATTCCCTTAGAGGAGCAGAAGCAGAAGACGACTGTTCGATTCAGGTTGCGCAAGTTTCAGGGTTTCACAGATAGTTCTTGGATAGTTCATGCCTATGTATTTTCTTTTCTTCGAGCGGTTTAAGGAACAGCAGAAGCGCCTTGCTGTGTGGCTGACTAGCAAATATGCCGCAATTAAGCTTGCCAAAAGCTCGCGGCCCATAAGTGCATTGAAGCCGGCCCGCAGCATTAACGTCGTGAAGAGCAAAGACATCGAGATCTAAATATACGCCGCCATACTCGAGGACGGATTCAACGCGAGTGAAAATTGACATGTGCTCGGGTGCAGTCATAATTTTGCCCTTGTGTGACTGTTTTGGGGTTCGTGATAGTTGGCACGCAGCCAGGCATGTTGAAGATCTGCTTGTTCCATTTCCCCCTGCTGCCGTTGCGGGCTCGTTCAATGGCGTCTTGATCGGCGTTCGTGTGTAGGTAGATCCAAGTACATGGAAAAAATGATAAGAATGAGGAGCTGAAGTCGGTTTTGCCTTCTGGCAGATTAAAGATAAAGTTGGCTATGTTGGGGATCCTGACAACCGAGGAGTTTGCAGGACTGGGTTGACATTCAAGTAGTGTCTTAGCATTGGTGCATACCAGAACGTTCTTTCATCAACCAGCACAATCTAAACGGACGATCAGTTCATAATGACGCAAGCATTGATCCATTTCACTCAATCTTGGCGCTGCATAGTAAACAGTGTACTGTCTCAGACCACGTTTGTGCATCGCCATCAACATCAGGCCGTGAATTCTTAATCTCCCAGACCATTGGCCCGTCTCTCATGCGCAATGTTGCGTGGAGGATTCGAGATGCAGCCTCGCGTCAGACTTCCGCTGGTGTCGGTATTCTTGGTATAAACGCTTCTAGCGCGCCTGACGAGTTGTGATGTCGTCGGTGAGGACCGTTTCGCCGGCCGCGAACTGCTTTCTTCGCGGTGATTTATCAGGTTATCTATGTTGGTCTCGGCGTGTCTCGAAGTTATCTCAGCGGACTGCTCGTCTGCTATCGCCACTTCGGTTGGTGGTGCTTGGGCAGACTGTCGCTCAGTACCCAATTTTGCTCCAGTCCCATGCATCTTCTTTGCAGCTACATGTGGCTGGTCGGCGCATAATTGGTCGTGTACTCGATTCAAAACGTCCTCGCGCAAACAGTCAATGTGCATCCACTTTCCGCAGTCGCTGCTGGTGCAGCCGACGAGCGTTTAGTCAGGATTGGCGGGGTTTGGCATCTACAAATGAGATCGATAGTCTGGGCCGGTTAGTGAAGAGTCTTCCTCGTGTCTCCCTCGTACTTTTGTTGCTTGTACATACAGAGAGCTGCGATGTGCGATAGTCGAACGCTTGACGCCAATACAAAGCATCTAAGATTTCGCCATCGTCCGCCTCGATCCATTGGCTGACCTCAGCATGGCGGACTATGCACAAAACATTGATGATATCCACTGTATAAGTTAGCGCCACGGCACGGTGTAAATATCGTCGACATACGGTGATTCGAGGCAATAAGTTCGTTTTGCCATGGTGCGCCCGCCGTCCTGTGGGCAGCTCATCGAAGTACATCCAGCAAACGCGTGCAAAAACGTGGCGCTCGTCAGGGCCCGAATTTCGAGGATCTGAGCGACCCCAGACGTTACATGGTCAACTTGCGCATTCAGATCTTCACCCAGTTTACCTCGCTATACCATTGGCATTGGCCACAAAGACAAATTCACAACTTTGGTATTTTCTCCAGCTTTACCGCGAGCTCCGTGGCCCTCAGATTTGGCAGACGAAACTTCACGAAAGTTGCTTACTATCTTAGAATGAACTATCTGAGTTGAAATAGATGTCTTCTTCGAAGTTGTCTTATCATCGTCTGCCGACCCCGCAAACTCATTATCCTCAATAGGCCATTTATCCAGTTCCTTCTGCTGCTTTTGTGATGCCGTGAAGCGATATAAAAATGCCTCGAACCATCTTGCGCGTCCTATATCTAAATATACGCCGGTGCGATACCACGAACAAGGCAGCATTGTCGCCATATTGACGTCCCTACACTCGCTCTGTAGAAAAACGCCGAGAAGTTTGAAAGCCGCATCTCGGGCAAGCCTCTTTAGCCCTCAATCTGTTGGCGCTCCTCAGGATCCCACTCGACTTTGCCTAGTCGCATATCTGCCATGAGCTCTCGAATATGTTGTCCCTGTAGGACATCTATAGCGAGAAGTTTGAGAGAGGTGCAGAGAATGAGGTAGTCAGACAGCTTTGTCGGCATGGAGCGGAAGACTTCGCGGAAGCCTTTATCCAGACCACATTTGATAACATCTGAAAAGGGCAAGGCGGAACTGACAATAGCTGATTCGTTCGAATTGACAATGGTGCTCTTGTCGTTGCACTTCACCCCTGTCTCATTCACCTGCGTTGCCACATCGGCAGCTTCTTGCGCCGTGACAGGTAGATTGGATTCAGTGCAAGGGCCCTGGTGTTCCATTTGCAGTACAAATCTGCCAGTAGCATTTTCCTCCACAATCTTGTGAAATCACCAACTTATTAGCTTGCACATCGTACTTAACTTTGGCTTCTGCCTCCCATTCTTGAATCTGCGCGGCAACATTCTCAACCTGCGGCCTATAGAATTTGCCTTTGTCATGGTAGGCTCGAACGAGATTCGGGGTTTGGGATACTCAAAGCTGTGGCGCCACGCTGCGAAATCAAGATGTTTTTGGTGGCACGAGTCTTGATTTCAAGTGTAGAGCGGAGAGGCACCACCTGACCACCCTTGATGATTTTCAACTTTGAGCCAGGAATGCTGGTATATCAGTAGTTTGGCGTGGGAATATTGCCAGGTTTTCATCATGCGTGAGACGCTGCTGCCTTCCGAGTCCCTGCAGCAAGAGCCATTGATCTCACCCACAAAGGCGTCTGTTTCGTGACGTAGAATGAAATAAAGATCACAAAACTGATATGAAATAATTCTGTGATGTCCTGTACTCCCAGAGACTTGGTTCACCGTGTATGCTTTCTCAAACTCGTGTCCATATCCCCGGAAGTCATGTGGCCGATGAACTCATGCGTTGCAGCTTCGTCACGGCACAGTATTGCGGTGTTTTGCATGACCTCAATGTTGATAGTGAAAGCCTCCAGGCTTGTACTCATTCAACTCGGACTAACAAATGAAAGTAGTTTGCGGATATTGTTTCTGTCGCTAATTATATTGGCGGAGCTGATATCAACTGAATCATTTTCGGCATAGAAGACAGAGAGCAAAGGCTCAAGAGGATTGTCCGGATGGCGAGCAGCATTCTGGGCTATGTAAATAAATCCATAATCTTTTGTAATTTGCCGAGGAGCCTCTGGGGCGTCCCAGCGTGCCGGACTACCAGGCACAACAATCGTTAATTGTAGCTGCCTCAATCCAATTGTACGACGACAGGTGCTTTACATCTGTTATAGCAGCCTTACCAGACGTAACGACTCCGTCGAGCTGAGAATGTGATATCTCGGCCATGACCACTCAGATATTGGTCTTGGTCTAACATGTGTTCGACAACTACTCTCACGCATGTGGCTTGGCTGGAATATAAGGGTAGGTGGATGTTACAGTCACCTCCACAAAGACGGTGGCAGCAGCTGAAAATAAGCAAATAACCGCTGAATGCAGCTGAAGAAGCTGAAATCCTACACGGGCTGCCACTTCGCCAGCACATCACTATAACAGACAATTTTGTGTCATTGCAGAAATAGCCCAATCATAGTCAGACACGAGTTGATGCATATGCATGTCTAAGGCTCTGCCAACGGAACTCCTAGCCGTCAGTACGTCCAATCGGAAGACGTGGAAGAAGTGGATGCAATTGCTCCCCATTCAGGAGATATATTACTATGACGAATTGCCAAGCATCTATTTATAACTATACAAATGTTGCTGTACCTGAGTCTGTTAGACCAGACATCCGGACTATTGGGTATGGGGTAAACGAGGATAGCAGTTCGGTCACATTGGATTAGAACAATTGGCTCTGGCTGACAACGGAATATCGGCACTCTCAATCTGCAATTTGCAGGTCTACTATTGTTCTTGGCTGTCGTTCAGGGAAGGTTCTTATAATGAACCTCGAGTCATGTTTTTAACGCCTTTTTCTGTTCTCTACTGAATATTAACTTTGCGGAGGGTTGGAGGGCCTGACTAAAATTATATGGAATGACTCTATCGATTCGGGTTATAGAGAATGAGAGAGAATGGAGGGCATGGCGACATCATAGAGCAGCATGTAGTGCGGGTGTTTTCTGATCATGAGATCTCAGTCATGTGTCACAACACGCCTGCGCCGGGTCAGCAAGTTCAAGCAGTGATTTTATCGATTATGTCAGCCAAGTACCACAGTGTTTACCAGAATGCGTACAATCCAATATCCGTGTCTTCTTCACGCTGAGCAGCGAGGCCGTTGATCGCTAGTCCGACTTGCCGTGAACTTTCTCTAATGCAAATGTCACTACCTGCAACATCCTGCCTGCATCGTCTAGTTGTGTTACTGCAGCTGGACCACTCCGGAAAAGGCACCTTATGCACAGATAAACGAGATTAAGTTTGTATGGCGTGCCCATTACCAATGGGCACTAAGTTCGTCGCCTCCGCCCAGTTGACAGTCAACGCTGCATGGGCTCACACATTGACTCGTCACAAATGCATCACTTCAATGGTGCGACATGCATCACTAGTTAGTGGTAGGCCTCGCCCACATGGGCTTTTCTGAAAAAGCGTGCTCGAAACTATGTGGCGAGCTGTGATTCAGGCACGCGGTGGTGGTGAGGCTTTAGTGGTAGGCCCCGATGCATGGTGACATGATGTACATTAGATCTTTCACGTCTGCCATAATTGGAACTCGAAAAATAGTGAGCAAAATCTGATACATCCGTAGCCTCGTCGGCCTGCGGTGACGCAGTGTCTTCTGTTGTTCCATTTAGTTCCCCATTTCTCCACTGCTCATTGTCTGCTTTTTGCGCAACCGTTTTCCGACAACTTAAGTGGTGGCTTTCCTGGCTGATGCGTTCGTGCGTCTATGGCTGCTCCAGCTCTGACCACCGCCCGTCATTGGCACCATTGGCGCATCATGCTCGCGCATTAGTGGCTTTCTGGCTGTGCTAGCAGCCTATCGCTTCAGCTGATGAAAGCGAAATGACCGTGCCCTGAAATTGACGAAGCTGGGTGCGGGTTCGGGTGCGATTTGTTGGAATCCTCCAGTGCGAAGCGTTTACCATGGTATAGTCGGAGAGATGCGGCCATCGGAGATTGTTGATCGAGCGCCTGTATGCAGCTTGTTGCGAAAACGGACTTGCGTTCGTTGATCGGAAGGCCTTCGATGCGTATTTGCGGATATTTCATTCCCTTGGCTAGCCATATAGCCTGCTATATAGCCTACCAGCAGACCTCGCCATGTGACGCAATTTCTTGATTATGTAGTCGGATGCATAGGCACCCGTATTGGTGCGATGTCTTGGCTGAGGAGCTCGGTCGCTGCACCTGTGGCACACCAGCTCTAGACAAAAAGTAGTGATGCTCATTGTCTACGAGTGTTCACCCTTTTTTATTGAGAGATGTGTCTACCATTCGAAGCTGATAGATAAATATAAGGCAATGTTGTGAACGGGCCGCCGCATACAGCTCCAGCACGAACCGTTCCTTCATCTTCTAATTCTCGACAGTCGCGATATCCGCAGGTCGCCTTTAAAGTGGAAGAGTTGTGTTGCTACAATCCTTTTCAGCTGAGTGTGCGGCAGATTTCTGTAGAGACGGATTGGGGGCCCCGTGCCTCGGCTGAGCACATGGCTGCTTACTTGCAGGTTACAGGATCGACAGCACACGGGTTGGGTAACTGGCGCCGTGGCTACCTCAAAGCCTACAGTTAGGCCGCTAGCATCTTGACCAGAATATTTGACCGTACCGCAATGACGTCAATAACAGCTGCAAGACACTGTCATTCGTACCACTCACGATTGTTTCTCGGCATAGGTGCCCAAAACCTCCCGTTTCCTCAAAAGTATAAAAGCAGATTTTCTATCAACAAATTTACTCTCCTCTCGAAAGCTTATCGCAGCTTGTTTGTTCAAAGTTTGGTGAACATCCAATATGGATATTTACAAATCCAATTCTCTGCCTTCCAATGGTCAATTCTCAATACGCCTGCTCGAGTTCACTGCAGATGACGTTGAACCCTGCCCTTCCAAAAATGATATCGGGTCAATAAGTTTTCCTATTCGACAGAGCCTCAGGGTTCATGACCTTGAAAGTGCTCCAGAATATGAGGCTCTTCATGCATGGGGAATGAGCAGTCAAATGACGGATATTACCATCAATCATCAGCAAATGCCAATAAAACGAGATCTTCATGAAGTTTTCGGTCATTTGACGAAGGGCATCAGAGATGGCCAGCGCTTCCATAGGAGACTGTGGGTGGATGGTATCTGTATTAATCAAAAAAATGCTGGCGAGAAATCGGACCAGGTGGCACAGATGAAGGACATATACCAGCAAGCTCAGTGTGTAATCGTCTGGCTTGGTCCCGAAGATGAAGAAACCTTTCTAGCTTTCGACACATTGGCTCATTTCGCAGAAGACGACGGCACCACCGACGCAAGTAAATTCATGAAGCTATATGAGAAGAACAGGGTTCGCGAGAGACGCATAGCTCTCGATAGTATGATTCAAAAGCCTTGGTTCTCCCGCATATGGGTCATACAAGAGGTGGTTGTGGCTCGAAGGTGATAGTTCACTGGGGCTATCGGACGATTGACTGGAAGGCTTTGCATTTGGGATTTTACCGAGGCCACCGGGTCAGGCTTCTTCACCTTCTCAAATCAAGTTGCAAAAGCTATCAGTATAGGGCAGTGGAGAAAAATGTTCCACGACCAGTCGAGCCCAGACCGAGATGAAGCAATTGATACTCGGATACTGATCAAAGATGGTAGTGACAAGGAAGCAAGCAACCTGCGCGATAAAGTGTACGCACTTCGTGGCATAGCCAGCGACGCCTACGCCAAGGGGATCATAGTCAACTACCAAGACACTGTGGAGAAAGTGTACATCGATTGCGCCAAACACATTCTTCAAGTCGTCGTGACCTGAGGCTACTCTCTATAGTACGTCAGCATGCAAGAGGATTGAGAGTTACCGGCCTTCCTTCCTGGGTACCGGACTGGAGCCAAGCCATGGACCGCAGCGGCGTTATTAACAGATACTACCGTTTTAAACCCAACCTATGGTTCCGAGCAAACGGTGCAAATTTGTCGGACGTTGTAATCTCTGGACAAAGCGATATTATATCGCTAAGTGGCAATAAAATGGGTCAGATCGAGAGGGTTCTCAAAATTCGGGACCTACTCACGGACGGGAAATCTGACGATACGTCACTTTCACCCAGCTCTCTCCTTCGTTACGCTACCCTTTTGGGCCTTGGTACAGAATATACTCCCTCTTCGGAGCCATCTTGGCTTGCCCTTTTCCGAACTTTCACAGCAGATCGGACAGCCGTGTCTCCACGGATCAATCAAGAGTATCGCGGTAAATACTTCTCCAGTATTGACGTGGGGAGTTTCTTGGGGACATTTACAACACTACAAAAACCGACAGGCTTTGGGAAGCCTTATCAGCGACTTTAGACCACATTATAGCTGGAAAGGTCCTTTTATTAGTGATAAAGGTTACCTTGGTTACAGCGAGGAGGGTTGTCGCGTTGGAGACTCGATTTGTATCCTGTATGGCGGCGAGGTTCCATTTATCCTGAGATCCGACAGAGACGGGCTGTTTAAACTTCATGGAGAAGCATATGTGCATGGGTTCATGGACGGCGAAGCTTCGCAGACTCATCGAAAGGGACTCTTATGAATTTTATGATTAGATGAAGCAATAAATGTTGCAGCTCAAGTAGAGACCAGAACTGCGAAGTATGCGTTTCATTCCATCTCACGAGGTAGCACGCAAGTGTAGAGCTAAAAGCTAGATCTATCTCCATCGCTGGGTGCCTCATGATGTTAGCAGATTGACTGCCTTACGCGATTGTTGTCCCACCGCCATACCATATTCTCCCCATTCTAACTTCCACGCCATGTTCTGCGCCAATGAGCCATACTCCGGCATCGTCATCATCCTCATCATGCCATAGAGTTTTTCAGCAGCTCGTTAAGTCTCTCTATCTTTTGAACCCATTCTTGCCGTGCTTGAGGTCCATCAAAGATCCCTCACGAGCAAATCGGGCAATTGTAATGGCTTGACGTGGTAAAATATCGAGAAGCAATCTGAACACCACGTAGGCCGCAAACCTCTGCCAAGTCACGTCGTAGGTGTAAATATGTAATCATTTTTGCCGACGGGGACGAACGTCATAGAAACTGCACTGGCATCAAAACTCAACTGCGGCCGGCCAAGCTGCACTGGATGATCAGTCACAAGCTTAATTAGTTGTTGAAATGAAGTTTCAAGTTGATTCACACAAGCTGCCAACGCTTCCGGTGTCTGTGAGTGAATAATTTCCAGAACGGTCATATGCAGTGAAGTCGCTGGTGTTGTCCACAAGCCTGCGTGTAAAGCATCATTAGTCAATTAATAGAGAGAAAGGACTGGCTGTGCATTCAGTGGACGGAAAATGTCGAAGGAGTGAAACTTGCCAGGAATCATGGTTTGCAATTCTTGCTGGATCTGAATTAATTCTTTCACCAATTGACCAGGAGGACGAGCCCAGATACAGAGGTTATTCCTTGGGTCAACGAAGGAACTATCTTGCAGCGTCGAATTGAGTATGCTATCAGGTCTCAGGCCTGAGAAGTCAGGGCTGAGAAACTTTGCTCGCCATATGTTGTTCCTTTCAGTTCGCTGATCTTCGCAAAGATGTTGTAGATGCTGCTGGTTGGCGGCGGCGTTACTGATGAAACTGTCCATCGTCTCGGTGAGACTTGTATTGGCCATCATGGTTTAGAAGGATGTATCACTGATATGCAGTTTCACCAGCAGGAGCAAGATATAACTCAGTTTGAGTGGGGTGCCAACGTGCCTTGATTTAGTCACGCCAGAGACCTAGGTCGAAAGCACTAACGTTACGTACAGCCCCCACATGAAGTTAATGGTCAAAAAGCGGCTAGCTACTTTTCGCATGTAACGCACATAACAAAAGTACTTCCCACACCAGTTTTAGAGTAAAATGAAAAGTCTTTAGCTTTCTCTATTGAAAATGACTAAGGATTGATACTGTGTATGATAGCCCCGTGCATATCGCACAGCTTCGAGCCGGCGTGGCGATGATTCCTCAAGGAAAGCGTGTGAGCTACCCCAGAATTTTCCGAAGACAGACGCAGCCAAGCTCGTGAGCTACAAGTCTATTCCAGCTTTTTGTTTATGGCTGCACTAGTGCCGAAGTCCAAGAAGCATTGCATGATGCTTCGCCGGCAATGCACACAGAATCGCAGTTCAAGACTTCCGAATACTGCCAAACGTATTCGATTCAGGCGCCCACTCGACCGAATGGTGTTACTCATGCTTCGCAGGTGATAGATGACACTTTTGGCTTTCTGTGCCCAATTCATAATATGGATGGTGAAGTTAAGGCGTGCGTCAAACCAAACGCCAAGCCACCGCATTGCTGGTTTGGGTTTAATCGTCTGGTCCTGGTGCTGTATAGGTGGTAAGGTATTTCGCCTCTGGCTCGCGAAATGGATCACTTCTGTCTTCTTGACGTCAAAGGCAAACCTCTCGTCGTCCCCATTTCTCCATTGCCGCAATTGCGGCGTTAGCTTGGGCGGTAGTTTCCTCTAGTGCCTCCGCGATGGCATCTTCAAAGCGAACTTTCGCCAGTCGACGTGTGAGATATATCGCTAGCCAGCGGATAAGAAATGTTGGCCAACCTTGATGCCGTAGCTGAGTATCAGCCTAGTTCGCAGGATCGCATCGAATGCTCCTTCTACATCCATCGTCACTAGCGTAGCGACTTTCTTTCTCCGTCGTGCCTGCTCCATAGTAGGTATAGGGTTTAATAAGCCTATAAATGCTAGATATTATACTTTATAATTTCCGCGAGTATTAAAGTTCTACGCTAACTATATGCTTAAAGATATAATTAGTTTTATAAAGCTATAAAAAATAGCTAAGAGATATATAGTAGCCCCTAATAATAACGAACAGGAAGAGTAGCGTTAGTATAGTAGACTAGGGGAAAATAAACCTTAGACTAAACGACGGGGAGTAATACTCTAGTGTAACGATGGCTTATTCCTAATCCACAGTTGGTCCTACAGCCAGTAGACCGTTTACCTGTTTCGTGATTTACCAGTGATATACCAGATCGTCACATCCGGTAAGTTTTCCTGGTATAGTTTTAAAATATAGTGATTCAATACTGTACCGTGTAGTTGGATGCTAATTTCGTGACGATTTTGTGGCGTAGAAGCAATTCCTCTAAATCGTACGCTCAGCTGAAAGACCCCGCCAAACAAGTCCTGTCTGGTGTGCTTTCGTGAACGTTCGTATAGCCCGACTAGTTAGTTAGTGCCTTAAAAACGAAGCAGTGTGTACCTTTCGGTGAAAAACGAAGAGGCATTGAAAGGCCTGAGCCAAGCAGGAGAATATTGCTTTAGTGAATAACTTGAATAGCGTGGGAAGATTGCTTCGACGAGACTGTCCCGTGTATTGGGTAAGATTATCAAAAATTCAAAGACATTGCCTTTCAGAGGCAGCTTCAAAAGCGTTGCCATACTTGCTGCCCTGCGCGTGGATATCAGCACCATTGGCTAGCAGTAATTCAGTCTTGAGATGACCTCGTTCAGATGCCTGATGCAGTTCGGTCTGTCTGTATTCGTCCAGCCTACTCATAGTCGTTTTAGTATCACTCTGAGCAAACAATATTAATACCCGGCATGAAAGTTTGGGGCTGAGAATTGGGCCTCCCAAGACTTAGTCACCTAGTTTCTGCAGAGTTATTTCGGTCAGTGACGCTCTTGATCGCTTGGAACAACCCGGTGCAATCTCTAAGACACGTCACTATAGTGGTACGGGCGTATATAGCAGGTGCCGGGTTTAGGTCTACCAGCCACTTTTTACGCTCCTCATTCTAAACTTCTCTTGTCTGCTCCGGTAGCCTGATCATGGCCAGAGTGGCGCATCATTTATTAGTATTGATTGAAATGAAACGAAATGATTGATGCTGATCATTGTTAATCATTTCATTGACGACTTACCCTACATAATACTTCCTTACTGATACGATTTCGCATGTCAGCCTTCCTCTTACATCTCCACTGGTACAGAACCCCACCTTGTAGGTAAAATTTTCGGCAACACAGAAGTACGCCCAGTGGAAAGCAGCACGCAGCGAACCGTTTAGCGCTCTCGCGCAGCCGCAGGCAGTGGCGATTGTCCAATCGTCTACGCCCGCGACCGGTGCGAGGCCGCAGACAGACGAGCTTCTCGCCGACGAAGAAGCCGACGACGACGAAATTGTCGGCACACTCGACGCCCTAGACCTGGAATCCGAGACACGCAAAATCATCGCCAAAGAGAAGGAACGCATGACAACCCGAGCCGATGTGCTACGCACTTTCGCGGAATCCATCGCAACTTGCGCAATGAAATTCGACCATGGCTACGCCCACGTCGTCGCCAACGACTTCACCAGGTCCCTGCTCCACCACTACAACTTAATGTTGTCTTCGGTATGAGTCAAGCTCTGATACCGCCATTATCATTCTCATGAGGTAGTTGTTTATGATCGAACGCCCCTTTTATTTTTATATCCTTTTCAGCACGGCCAAAATAAGCCATCTCTTCTTATATTGAAAGTCGTCATATCGTTTTTCTTTCCACTCTCTTTCCAAGCCGTTGCAGTCGCGTTCCCATATAAACTCAATCTCCAAGCCAAACTTTTTCAGCTCCGCCACATCGAAGAACATGGCAACCTTTGCCCTGCCCGTGTGTAGACCCGCAATCAACCAGCAGCGCGTCAGCCTGATGCGAAAGAAAGTGCTCGATGGACTTGCGCAGGTTGTCGTGCTGCCAGGGCATCCACAGTACGTCGGCGGCAACAACACAGTCAAAGGCATGTTTCTCGCGAACGCTAAAGTCGTTGGTCAGCTCGCCCCAGCCGTGGCCCTCGACGAACACGTCGGCGCCGGGCGCGACCCCCGGTAGTGCGAGTTTGGGGTTCACGCAACGAGATATGTTGCCACGCAGCGGCTCAAGCGTCTCGGAGGGTAGTCCGTCACGGCGACGCGCTGGGCGCCGACCAAGCCGGCTATGATTTCTGCCAGGCCGGCGCCGGCTCCAAACTCTATGACGCGACGGCCCTTGACATTACATCGAGCGTCGTTCTTTATACGGGGCTCTGTGCCGAGCGGTATATTGAGTGTCGGCCTCGATCATCTCAGCGAGCAGTAACGAGGAATTCCACAGATGGTGGCTAAATAATGTTCTGTCCGTTTCCTGCAGCGGCTCGCAGAGCTTCAGAAGCAGAGGCCCGGAGAGGTGCGGCGACTTGTACACTAGAGTCTGGCCCGGATCGCCGTGCAGATTCATCACGTCGTCGGGGAAAATGGTGCCCAAAGCGCTTGCAAAAACGTCTTCAGGGTCATCGCACGCATCTTCGTCCTGCACTGAGATGCGAGCTGTGAGCGACATGGTGGCGGCGGCGAGTTCTGTCTTCGTCACTTTGCTGGGAATGAGCTCCTTGTATCATCCCGTCAGCGAAAAATGTCATTCTGTTGCTTTACACGTGCCATGCCCCCAGCCCCCCTCACCCCCACCGCGCACCAACACACAAAGTGCGTGCTGAAGGGGGTCAGAATCTGCGATATATTATGACCCTGGGGCTAGCGATGGAACGCGAAACAGACTTGCTAATCAATCAATCAACTGCAATTCTGTGTTAGTTGCAGTTGATTGATATGGCTCTGTCTGAAACCCCGATTGCAGTTGATTGCATTGCAGCAACCTCGACCTAAATTGCAATTGATTGCAATTGATTTCAATCACGTAAGATTAAATAGGCACCCGGTAAAAGAACCCAGATTGGTTGATTGGGACAACTTTTCTGATCAGGTAGACTATAACCAGCTAGGCGGTTCCTGTTGAGGCCAACGTAAATGCCTTCTGATGCTGGGCAGTGTCAGCCTTAGTACTTGGGCTGCAATCTGACCCACACCGGGGCTTTTTCAAAGAATTTGGGATTGTCAGGGCAGTATCAGAATAGTCGGGCGAGCTTCGATCGTCGGAAGCAATGCTCGACAATTTTGCTGCACGTAAGGTAGATCAACTTCCCGTTACACAGCGGTCAGCATCGACAGGCATGATTTGTGACGCTTCGGTCGTTGAAAATAGGACTCCGGACACTTGGGGAATAGCCCTCGAGCTAGCTTGTCATGTAAAAGGTTCGCCGTCTATTCTTGTCTAGCCAAGAAAATAAAAAGCTTACAAGTTATAGCACCCGTTCTTAAGAACTGGCAGAAGAGAATCTTAAAGGGCTGGTATCCCTGGTTATGAAACGGACCATGCCCGATTACGAGTATCTCGGTAGTAACGCAAACGAGGAAGCTTAGTATTTTGGAGTCGAAACTATTGTTTAACAATGGTGAATGTCAATTTGGAACCCGTTTCATTGGCCGCAACAGATTTTCTTAGTTGCGCGATCGAGATTGCCATTTCCGCAATTGACGGGAACCAGTTAGGGCATCACCTGTAAATACATATCTGCATTGGATACATACACCCTATAATTGATGCTCAGATACATACACACCACAACAAAATATATACAGACTAGCAATAGTCCTGATTGGTATAGGGTTGGCCAATCAGCTTTAATAACATACTGTCTGTAATCTCACAAGGTAGCTCGACACGAATTTGTGGCAGGCAACTCCGTTTCAACTTCTAGAAGCGTATATTGCTTAGTACGTAATCAGATTCATTCCCTCAATTGCCCTGTAGGAAAAAAAAGCTAGGCCCTCCAGCCTAAGGGACCCTGTTGTAGCGTGATGGCCTGTAGATACCCCTAATAGCGCTCGTATTTAGCTGTTACAGCGCGCTTTAAATTTGAAAGAGAGTGGGAGCTGAAGCTGTGTTGCACCAAACAATAAAATGTCTAGATAGATGGACAGACCTCGAAATGCTGCCGTTTGCACTAGCTCGGGAAAGGGGCTTGCGAAATTTGACCTTTGATACCACAGTATTTGTTATCCGTATATCTTTGCACCGCTGAAAATTGGCTTTCGACGAAGGCCAGAAGAGGAAGAGGGCCAGAAGAGGAAGAGGGCCAGAAGAGGAAGGGCCAGAAGAGGAAGAGGGCCAGAAGAGGAAGGGCCAGAAGAGGAAGAGGGCCAGAAGAGGAAGAGAGGGCCAGAAGAAGAGGAAGAGGGCCAGAGAAGAGGAAGAGGGCCAGAGAAGAGGAAGAGGGCCTGAGCTGAGACAAGGCCCACCTAGCAAAGCAGATCCAGCGCGTCCATTTCATTAAATGCCAGAATTGGCGCTCCTCACACCAAGAGCGCCGTTCAACGCTTTTATGTGCTGTAAGGAGCGTCCAACCCCTCGTTTTCATCCCAAACACTTATGCACTTATTGATGCAATGACGCCAAGAAGATGTCTTGGTCCGGCATATAAAGGCCTGGAATAAGTACAATGCCAACAACGTACAAGGCGCCACGGTATTTGCTACTAAAATGACTACTTCCATGCAACAGAAACAAACGAAAGACGCATATTGTAGGCATCAGCAGCACCAACGAAGTACAAGTTTTGCTAGAGAATGCCGCGATGCGGAGAATCGCCTTCGGCAAATTGGACGGATTTTGACGCAACTAGCCAGTCAGGAAAACGCATTTTTAGCCCAGCAAGCCAAGGACGGCACAACATGTCGAGAGCGAGAAATGATGAGATCAGAAGCATCAAAGGTTTTACAGTCTTTTTGTGAATCGGATTGCCTGCATGAAAATCGATTGAGCGGGACGTATGCATATACATCATTTATGTGTTGCTGTCTCTCGTGCTGCCTAATCGTATTACGGAGTGGTGAGTGAGAAATGAGTATGGATGCTTCAAGGAGGGTTTTTTTCGAGACAAATATAACTTCGTACTCATAAAATCGTGCAGCGACATGACGACCACAACGCTAACCATGATGAGTATCTAAAGGCACTAAACTATGGTTGCAAGGCAAGCAGCCATAGTTCCTACGCTAGAACATCGTAGCACACACTTTGACACTTCATACAACCGGTAGCAGCTTCCATTACCTGATATAGCAGCGTAGAGGTGTATTGCTGGCACTCTTGTGCCTGGTGGACCATGTTTTCAGATACTCCGACACCGTGCCCACAGCCGACGGGTTATCGAAAGCGGCGTGGAACATGGCGCAGCCGCAGACGTCCCCGAGATGCGGTGCAGAGCTACCTCGATCTTCTACGGCAGCTTGACAGCCCAATCGAGATTTTACCGATTCGGCCTCTGCAGGACGAGATAACGCTGTCTTCCGAAGGCTCTGCCCGCCCTGCCATCATACCATTCGTGGACGGCGACGCGTGGGCTTTCATCGTGGCGTACCTGCGTTCGCTGGTATGACAGCAGACGCGGCAGAGTTCCATCGCTATCATCACTTGATGAGCGCATGGTGACGAATCACTGACCAGGCTGTACACGAGAGAGACTGTATTATTCGTGGCATATACCCACCTACGTCACGCAGAATTGTGGCCTTCATCACTCTACTTCACAGGTGCAGGCCAGTCTATCGGTCTTGGATTGATCGTCATAATCTGATAGTGTTGCGGCATTCCAATCATGAACTATACGAAGATTGCCGCCCTAGCACGCACGGCTACAAGCAGAACCCGACGAGAGATTCTCGGGAAAGCACCATTGCCTTCGGAACCTAATCGGACATTTAATGCACAGACTATACTTCTGACCGCTAGGTACTAACGCTTTGTTAGTCAATGAATCCTGGTGGATTTTCAAGTGATGAGATAGATCGCAAGATATTTTGTTCCAGGCCATGAGATCTTATGTTAGGGGCGCAACTCGCTGTATGCCCGCCGTTTAGCGGCCAAGCTATGCCTTGAGGATACGGCCCTTTACCCCGGCCACTAGGCAGCCCTATAGAGTTCCATCCATAGCGAACCATCAGTTAGCTCAGAAATGCACCTATCACCTCCTCATGAGCAGCTGGCGTTCGTGCGGTTCAACGAGCTTAGCGCTTTGCCCCGTGCCCACATGGTTGGCCTGAGGTGCACGAAAGCGCCCATAGCCACTTCAACGCTATTTGCGTGAGCCCTGGCTGCGGAGACGGTCATAGACCAGAACCAGACAATAACAAATAAAAACCGAACAAACAGGCGAAACTGCCGCGTACTTGGGAGAGCCGGAAGGCCAAGAACCACCGACCAGCGGGTCAAGAAGCTGTCGGGGAGAAAGGGACGAGTGGACAAGTAAACAGGCGCAAAAGCAATCGTCAGTTAGGCACGATGAGCGTTGCATGGCCACCGCCAAAAGGCCACTAACGAGTGCCGATGGTGGCGGATAGGAGACAGGCGGAGATAGACAGACCAGGGCCAAGGTGAAGGCTGGCGATGCCAAGAGAGAGCAGCCAGAAAGCCACTTACGCATCAGCCAAACCGGTGGCGCCCAAAAGCACCAACTCGACAAAAGCCAGTTAGTCTGCACTACAGCAAATTATGGCATGGGAACTGCGTGTTTCAAATACGATGGACCATGTTGAGAACGTTCATATCGGCATGAGAAAGGAACGCGAAGTTTTTGTGCCGTCATCCTGAATGCCAGCATCTTGGTGACTTCTGACGAGCTTGAACTACTTAAAAGCCATGTCCAGACAGTACATGGGGTGGAAACTTCGCGCGTAAAAGCTGTAGAAGTCTCTTGAATATGTATGATGATGGTTAAGTGTATTCATTTGGTCTTTCCACGTATGAAAATTTTCTATAACATAGCTAGATAGAACTAGTATGTGAAATCATAATCAGAGCCATTTGTAGAGTACTTTGGTCAAGTGTCAGGCCATTGAAGCAAAGCTTGTTTACATAATGCCGAGCAGTATGTCTTCGGTCCACGACCAACGGCCTCCGAGAAAAGTATCAGGATGCCGCGGCTTCTGTTTCATTGCCGTCGCATAATCCAGCGCAATTTTGCTATGTGTATCCTTCATCATTACTGTCAGACCTACCTCGCTGCGAAGAAACTCAAAAGCCTCCTTCGTAAGTGAACCGTGGATGGCGCAATGATGCAGTATTGATCGGGCATCATCATCCGTAGCTTGAAGATCCACTCAAATCTGGCTAACGTTCGAAGAATCTTCACCTGCACCTGAACAGCCGACTTGGCATGTAAGTGAGCCAAATTCAGTCCACCAGTGCGAGTCTTGAACTTAGTGTCAGAACCACCGTGAAGAAGCAGTCTTACTACTTCAGCAGCATTGTTGGCACCCCGCAAAAAAGCGCTGAGATAGCAAGCTAGTGGCGACATCCCATCATTGTCCAGTTCGTTGCACTTAACTCCTAAGTCGAGGAGACGTTGCACGGCCGCCTCATCCACGTGTTTTCCCCGATGAACAGATGATGCAAGGCATTACGCCCATTGAGATCCCGCGACACAGCCAGTGAGAGAGCGCATATGTAATCAGTTGAGCAGCGGTAACAGCCGCAAGATCGAATTGGCATTTTGACTCTTTGTGGCATAATGTAGACAGTTGACACTGCTGGAGTCGGTTACACCAATATCCGCGCCGTGAACCAAGAAGGTGGTAATGGAGGATGCGTCTCCTTTTAGGCAAGCCAAGTGAAGAGGTGTCTGGTCATGGCTATTACGAGCAGAGGTTTCCGCCCCTTGCATGAGTCTTTTCACAATATCAGAAGATGTACTACTCCCATACCTCACGCTATGCAAGGCGGTCGCACCATCGTCATCTCGAGCGTTGACGTCCGTTCGAGTGTCGCCTAAAAGCAATGTGAGAACGTCCGCCCTGTACTCCTCAATGATGTTCTGCACCTTGCGATATTCTCTATCCTCATCTTCAGAATCATATTCAATGAGCTCTAGGATGTATTCCACTTTGTACGTAGAATCATTCCACCGATCTGAATACGCCGGCCACCTAGCACCAGCCAGGTCTCGTTTCACAGCCAGATGAAGAGGTGTCTCCCAAACTCTGATGCAGCGTTAGGATTGGCCTCTTGCTGGAGAAGGAACTCAGTCATCTGAGGGCTTCCTATCAAAGCGGAATAATGCAATGCAGTGAGGCCTCTTCGACTCTCATCTTCTTGAACTGGCACATCTAGTGATCCATCAGTCACTTGGTCCAGTCGCTGCCAAGCCCGTCTCTTCACCGAAACATCAACATGTACCTTTGCGTCGAGAAAACATTGAGCCATATCTTTGCTGCTTTTTGATACGGCATAGTGCATGGGGGTCATGTTGTTCATATCTGCCGCCATTACCGCCCTTGTTGAAGTAGCAGCCGCACGACAGCCTCGTTCCCTTCTTTAGCAGCTCGTAGTAGCCACGCATCTCGCAATGTTGGGCCCTGTGTAGTTTCCATAGCCAGCCCTTGTAATAGTATTGCAGAACTAGCAATTGCATGGTTCTCCCATTCTCCTAGGGAATACTCCAGAAACAAGTGCTGTGGAAAGTGCTCACGAAGCTCCCGAGCGCTTGCGTTACGCAATCGTCCCATGCTTCCCCTCACGACGAACAAGTGTTACCGTGGTCGAACTCCTCAGCTGTCATATATTCCCAGCAGACCCTGAAAAGATAATTATTCGCTTCCTCTTCTGTTGTGTGATACGCACGGACTTCTGCAAGCTCATCGAGCAAGAAGTCTTTCACAGACTGATGACAGAAGTCGAGAGTTAGATCGTCCCCAGAACCGACACAGAGAATCGAGCTGCAGACCGTTAGAATGTCGTCATAGACTGACAAATCTTCACCGCTCTGTATCGAGCCGGTCTTCCAGGTTGCAAAGGCTGTTTTAATCTCATCTTTCTTCAACGGACGCCGGCTCGCGACTATGCAGCGCAGGATGAATTGGGCATGACTTTGATTGCAAGTTCCACACGGTCCAATATAGCCGCGTATGTATTGTAAAGTCCCCGAGGCAAGCGTTCGAGCATGGCATCCACATCTAGCATTCGTACTTCCGGCCGCCCCAACTCAGCGACTATGAGAGACACCCAAAGAAAAGTACCACCGACTTGCTGTGTCAACACATCCCTTACTTTTTCTTTGAGTTTTGATGGGTATCCTTTTTCTTGCCGAAAGCTCATTGACCTTCACGCCAATGTATTCAGACAGGTCATTGTTTATGTCTGTGGAGTCAACTCGCAGAGATACGCCGATGCTTCTCAGCTCAATCTCGATATCATCTACATCAGGTCTGTACGTGACGAGGAGCTTAACTTTTCCTTTTTCTGATGATTCATCTGAGATTGACTCAAACAATGCCGCCAGTGAGGAAAGCAAATCTTGGCGAGTTGAAGTCTCACACTCATCTAGGGCATCCACAAGGACAAAGGTCTCCTCCGCGCTTGTATCTTGAAGCATGAGCTTAAATATCCGCCATAAAGCCGAGAAATCGTTAAAGAGTGTTTGAGAAGCACTGCCATGCGCTTGTTTCTCGAAATCTGACTGACGGCACCTCTTCACGCCGACGGAAGCAATTTTCCTTGTAAGGGCTATCATTCCTCTCAATACACAACAGGGCGCATCGGTGGTGAGCTGGGAGCCTGGGCGGACGTACAACTTCAGCCTTGCAGGCACAGCTACCTACGGCGGAGGAAGCTGCCCGTCACGATCGATGGAGGCAACAGCTCTACCACAACTGCCGAGGAAAATTATATGGAGCAGCTACCCGTCATGTTGGCTGCCAATGTGGGCAACGGTTGTGGAACAGTCGAGGGTTATGACCTTGCATTCCCGCATCCAGGGCCCGCCGTCTCCTCCGCCTCTGAGAAGACGGCAGGCCACATAGGTTATTGCAGCGCAGATTAGTACGAGATTCCATGGTTTCAAATTATAGAATGGCACGTACAAGCACCTGCTTTATATGCATGACGCCGTAAAGTACTGCCAGCGGTTGCTGCACCCACCTGCAGGGGGCTGTCATGGTTGCCGTGCTACGCGCGGATATAGCAAGACGTTGGCGATCGAACGATTTCACCATAATCCAGGCGCGCAGAAAACAATAGTTTTACGCTTGAGGGTTCGAGTTCTACCGGCGGACTGGGCGAAATTTGGCGCGCGTACAACCAGATGTTGCGACGAAGATTACTGCCGCAGGATGCAATAGGACCTACAATTTCTTATCCTTTGAACATTTATTGCCGCAAAGGTTTACATACGCATATCAAACTTGAACACATACTGTATAATTAATAGTTTGACTTGTCTTGAACCATTCTCTGACAATTTCTCCATATTGACAGATGCGGCCCGCCAAAGAAACAACCGCTTTCGCATGGCTACGTGCCCTGAACCACGTGCCTGAGGCACGCCCGACCAACAGCAGAGCTGTTTGAGACCTGCTGCTCGTGGAATTTTCCTTGCGACAGATCTTCAAAAGATTTCGAGTCGATACGATACTACCGGAGCGATAATGATCAGAGGTCATCCGATGATGTTGCTGTGGACGTAACGTCACTTTGGCTATGTCTACCCGGCGAAACAGGACCAGCGATAACATTGCCTGAAGCCAGAGACCTCTGGTCGACGTCCTCAGACTGACTAGATGAAAACGAACTATTCAGACTTTTCGTGCTTTCCGCGATATCGGGCGTTATTGAGCCTGAAGATGGAGATTCCCCTTCTTCAGCAGCCACCAAAGCGCCGCGGCAAAGCCGTCGATTCCACGCACAGTTTCCGCACTGAGGGAACATCTCATCGTCAACCATGGCGCACGTCTCAAACGGACCAGTCTTGTCTAGTTCGCAACACAGACAGGATTGATGCATGACGTCGCCGCAGGCTTGTATCATGCACGCAACAATTTTGCCAACTTCCTTATCAGAAGGGTCGCAGATAGTATTCAGCTGGCGCTGGTCGAAGCCATGCTCCTGACGTAACTTGATGGGGCGTTGGATTGGCATGTGTAGGATGGCGTCAACGCGCTTGTTGCCCCACGAGCCAGCTTGCTCAAGCACTGCTATCAGTCGGTTGTCCGCATCGATGATTTGGAACGCGACCTTTCTCCGTCCGATGCTGTGGTCGTTGCGAGCGGCCCCGCCATACTCTGTAAGCTGCGGTACAGATGCCTCAGGAGCGCTGATCGCGGAGGCCTGTTCTCTTTGTTGCCCTCAGACGCAGCCGTCGTGTGTGTCTGAACACTCATTGCCTTTGGTGTGCTCTGCTCATGGGCTGGATTGTCAAAGCGGCGTTTCTTGAGCGATGGCTGTTCCTCATCGCTCAGAGTGTGTCGCTTCAGACGATCGTCGAGCCATGGATCACAAAAGTTCGGGGTCCTCTGGGGATTATGTCCGTTCCAGCGGATCTTACCCCACGGCTTTGATCGGGCTCCGCGCTTGCACGCCCAGACGGCGGATGGGTGGTTTCTTTCTCCTCATTACGGAGCAGATCATATGGGAAATAAGGCTTCAACTCCCCGTAGCAATTTTTGAAGAGACCGTTTGACGTAGGACGGGTGTATAGTGGTCGTCAATAGATCTGTTACCGTTTGCAAAACGCACGCCACTTCATCCTGGTATGCGTTTTCGAGGTCGCGGAGGCCAATTTTCTTTAGTGCCTTTATCTCGCTGGCGTAGTGTACAATTTCATCTTCGGTGGTGTGCCCGACGCCCGGCTGTGGCTGCGGCTGTGGCTGGCGGAGGCGTGCCGTACAGCGTTCCAGCTGTGCAGTTAGCTCGGTGAGCCTCTGCGTGAATATGTACTGCGGAGACGGGATCTTGTTAAAATTGTTGATAGATTGCACAACATGGCCTACTACCCGCTCCAGGACCAGCCGCCGGCGTCGTGTCAATGGGTACAGCCATAGTTGTTGGCGGCTGAAGGGCGAGGGAGTCGCTTTCGGTGCTGATGAGCGCCTGCAAGTCCAGCGTACCGTAGGCTCAGGTGAGACTGAACTGCACTGGATATGTTTGCGTTTATATTGAAAAAAATCGTCACTCATTTTCTGGGTATAGCCTATGCGCCGTCGCATAGTAGCAATTGGTCTGGGCTTTGTCATCCGGTCGGTTTTTGGACGACCATGCGATACGCCACTCGCCGACGTTTGGCACTAGCGGGCAGGCCTCTACCTACCCAACGGCCGCACATTCACCCCTAGTTCGCGTCCATTTTCGTCTTACGCGCCGCCTGTCCCCTTCAAGCAGGTGTCCGCGTCACCTACCATCTGTAATATGCCACCTGGCCTACCTTACAGGAAAAGTGAAGCAGTACTGTGTGAAAGTCTACTTTGAACATATTGTTTGAAGCAAAAACAGCTTCAGCTCCCACTCTATTTTCAGATTTAGCGTGCGCTGTAACAGCTAAAAATGAGCGGCTATTAGTGGTGTTTACAGGCCATCACGCTAAGCAACAGGCGCCTTAGGCTAGTGGGCCTACCTTTTTTTCTACAGTGTAAGTGAGGGGATGAATCTGATTATGCACCAAACAATAGATATTCGGTAGCAGAAGCTGAAGCGCACATTGTGAGCGCGCGCGAGCGGTTTTGGAAGGGCCATCAAGATGTGGATAGATGTGCATACACTGCCAGAGACGAATCCGCTCAACAGAATTACGAAACGGATCAAAAGTTTTACCCATATTATTTATCACCACCGCACCAGGTGGCAAAGAGGTTAAAAGACGCGCCTCTGTCAAAAATGGAGACCATCACCCCAGTTCCGCTAGAACCGTGGAGAGCCCGCCTGACGACATTGATGGACAAACCGAGCGATGGGTGGACGATAGCTGTTGCGGTGAGCAGTTCAGCGAGAAACGGCACAGTGGGAGCCGGTGGAATTATCCAGAGCACAGCCACAACAAGCAACGAGTTGAAACGGAAGTTTTCTCCTTCCGTGACAACACTCCTGGCTGAGCTGTCACAATGATGTTGCTATTAGAAGTTTTATCATAATCACCAATATTTCGGTCATGTACTGCTCGGCGTTGAGCACTCTGTTCGCTCGCACAACAATTATTGCCTAGGCAGGGTACCGGTTGACGGGATTTTCTTTTCATCCTCGAACAATCGAGCGATAATGCGGAATGTGCTTTCTATTCCGATTTCGTCGGCCCGCCATATTCTTTCACAAAACGGGCTATATCAGCCGGGGTCCGAGCGGTGTAGAGGCCAGAGCCTACATGTGCTGAGCATAACCAGCGTCCGGCGCATGTCTCTTTTGAAAACTAGCTTAGCGCCAAAAGCTGAAAATGGAGGTATAAAGTGGCCGCATCGCCCTAGCATTTTGGCTTTTTAGCGTCAAGCTAAAAATTTTGGACAGAGTCGCGCCGGACGCTGAATATGCTCAAGACAATATCAAGGCCTTGCAGCAAAGTCCAAGCGCTATTCATCTCGCATTTGACGGTTGGACTTCACGTAATCGGCACCCACTATTTGGCATTGTCGCGTTTTTCCTTAACCCTGACTTCAAGCCGCAGAAGATCGTGCTCGGGCTGCCAAACCTGACGGATCGTCATACCGGCGAGAATATTGCTGACAGTGTTATGCAAATTGTTGGTTATTTTGAGCTACAAGGAGACAAGATCAGCTTTATCACGCTTGACAATGCTCTAATAACGACACCGCCATGGGGAGTTTGGCGCAAAAGTTCCAGTGGGCTAGTCCGATGTCCAGAAGAATCCGCTGCTATCACGGAGATGCTTCGGAAGGTTCAGAGACAGGATACAGACAAGAGTTGTAGGAATTACGGGTACGGGTGTGATAATACTTCGTGAGCTAACCCGGGTCAGGGCTTTCGTTTGAACCCACTGGCCGCCTCCACTGACCACACCAGCCTCCCCCTAGCTGTCCATACCCCTAGCTGTCTGGCGAGCATGAAGTATCTAAGCAATGAAATTTGGGACATTATCTATACATTTCTATCTCCTATTGCTCGATGGCAATTGTCGAAAACAATGGTGCAAACGAGAGCAATACATGAACATCGTCAAGCGCAAAGGGGTCACGGTAGACTATGGGCAACTATTTTTAAAGATGAAATTTGGGTCCAAAATCAGGGACCAGAGTCTAGATGTCGTGCTTCTTATCCTCCAGATCTGGGAGCGATACAAAGACCGTGAAGTAGACGCGGTTGTTCCTACGCCTGAGGACGACTCGATGGACTTCATTGAGCGCCGGCTTGCGCGAAGCGTAGCCGGCTCAGCGCAGTTTCGAAGCCCATCTACTACGGCGACAAGCTTCCGCAAGGAACAACAAACGAAGCAGATGGCTGCAGGCACAGCGATCGATGATGAGTACGCGCGTTACTGTGCAGAGGATGTTGTGAATAGTCCCCACTATAGGTGCCGGCCGGTTGACTGGTGGATGATCAACGTTGGCCGCTACCCGCGCTTATCCATGTTGGCGATCGATATGCTCAGTATCCTATCGTGTACAAGTAGCTTAGCTAGTGAGCCCTATTGGCGGAATAGTCACCGGGCGTAATAATCTAATTGGTATTGGTATCCTTTCGTTCTTTACTCGTGCATTAGCACTAGCACGGTGACAAGACTCTTGCCGGCCAATCAGAGCGGGTGTGTTCCACAGAGAAATTAGGGCGGCGCGCCTGGGTGCCGTTCCAATGGAACCCGGTGCAGTTTCTCGGCGCCTCACTGCATGAGCACACCGACGTGCAAGGCTGTTCAAATTTCAACCGAAATTGACCTCCAGGCATCAGCTCTCTGTCCTTCAACAAGTTGAGACAGACCATGGGACAGCTTTTGTTGACCCAGGCTATCGAGCGCAAGGGTCCCTTGTTCGTGTCTCTTGGCATGATTAAAGGATGAATTGCATTTCTCCTCACGAACCGCCCTCTACGATGTGCCGGGCGGATCGGGCCTCTATGGTTAGCATGCGACATTTCCCATCTGGCTTGATACTCTACGGCCGGGGAAGCTCTAACAACCGCGTTGCAGCTACACTCGGCGCTAGACTCATGGATTCTACAGCTGGAGCTATAATCCTTGCTGGCAACGATTTCCCGGACGCCCTAATGAAACGTATCATGCAGTGGGATATCAAGCTACTACTCAAAAAGCTGCCGGATAGCCCTTGTACTAGAGGCTTTGGGCAATACAAGGACGATGAATCTTGCCGTTGGTGAAATGCCCTCTATTTTAGCGAGGCTCAAGAGGCTAATTTCTGCAGAGAGAACATTTAGATATTTAACGCCACAGCTGCAACCTCGGCCGGTCGACTTGAAAAAGCGAGCTCCTCGGCTCACAGTCATTTCATCTCCTGGCAGGCCCTGAGCTGCTTCAGAAATGGTGACGTCTCTTTCTTCTTTGAGAAGAGATACCAGAATAAAAGAACGGCCACTGATCGTATGGGAGCCTGCAATTCCTCTTCCTGCAAAAAGGAGCTCCTGGACGAACATATCCAAGCCTGCAGGCTCGTAGATATGTTTTCACCTAACCATGATGAGCTTAGAGCTTTGATGCAAGATGATGAACCTGGCCAATCATTACTTTTCTCACGAGAGACCGTCGAGCGAGGCGCGATTATTTCTCAATGCTGGTATTGACCAGAGAAAGAAGGGCTCGTTGTTATTCGCTGCGGCGAGCATGGCTGCCTAACTCTATCGCAGAGCACCGGGGCCAATTGGTCACCACCTTCTACGAGTCTACATCACCCCATATCGCAGATACCACTGGCGCAGGAAATTCCTTCCTTGGGGGTTTTACTGTGGGGTGGCTGCAAACAGGAGATGTGAGAGAAGCGGCCATCCTCGGTTCCGTAGCATCGAGTTTTGCTCTAGAGCAAATCGGTCTCCTGTGTTTTCTCCGGCGACTTCAACAGCGAAAGAAACTTGAACGGAGCCCATGTTTCTACACGTCTTGAAGAATATAGGAGGAAGTTATCAGCCGTGCAAAATGGGATACCGTGAAGCATCATGGCTTTCTTGTAGAGCAAACACTCTGCCTACGATTCGGCAAAGTCTGGGCTAAGGCATATTGCATTTACGTCTCGTAGAGGTTATGGTAGTATCACATGTACATTACTGCCGCGCTACCGCATCGGAGCGGAGCCGAGCAGCCCCGAGAAGCAGCAATGGTAGGCTTGTCACTACTGCGTCAGTGCAGGACCACGCAGCTCTGAAGTACAGCCGCTACGGCGATGGCTTGCTGTGACGGTGAATGATGTTCAATGCCATCAATTGAACGAGCGAGGAGTAGCGTCGCACCATAACTCCCTGTGAGCTTAGTAACACCACCTGGCTGACCGCTGACTGGCGATTTAGCAGGGCGTAAGGACAGCACAAAGGCTGTTCAATGTCACCCAATGGCCACTATCTGTAGTGCCGAGTCTCAATAAGAATTAGCGGAAGGTAAGTAAGAAGGGTCGATAAGCGTTACGTACGAACGAGTGTATGGACCACCTAGTGTTCTTGCATACCTGGGCATTTGAATTAACTCGCGAGTTTAGGCCTTTTGACTTACTCGCGTGAGTCGGGGTTAAGTTTAAACTTACTCGCGAGTTTACTTAAACTTAAAGTTAACTTATATTAATCTACGTATTCGCTAGCCTGTATGTTAATATTATTACTACCTACATCTAGATTATATACTAAGCCAGGCCTGCTATGTCGGCTTCCTACGATATGCCTATTCCGCAGCTAGTTACTAACACACTTGACCTCTTCTATCGTTTCACACGTTGTGGAGAGCCGGTCCCACGAGGTCGTCCTACGTGCTCCGGAGAAAGTACGTTTAGGCTCCGCCGACTGCGGGCCGACTGAGAGTGTCAATCGCTCATGAGGCGAAAACTCGAAAACTGCCTTCGTTGTTCCACCCGACACCACCATTGGTGTAATAATCAATCTTAGTAGCCGGCGCATTTACAAATGATCTAGGTCATCCCCGTTCGCCGCTGTTCCTATGTTAACCTCCATCTCCTGTAGCAATCCTTTTTAGCGTTGATTTATTACTTAGCTTTAGGCCGTCTAACACAGCTATGCACGTAAGGAGACTATGTGATGCACATTATGCAGACATGTTTTTGCTTCTTAGAAAATAGTCATTTGTGGCCGCTCGGCGTTGCTTGTCTGTAAACCATAGAATAACGAATGGCGGATACGAAAGCCGAACTATGGGAAGAAATAGACGCCGCAGAAAACTGCTAATTGACCTAGAGTCCGGCCATTAGTTAACGAAAATCGTAAAATTAGGTGGTAAGGAAGGCTAGGACGCGGGCGTAAGGTGCGGCAACGAGCAGTAGGTACCGGTAATGAACTAAAAGGTTAAAATAAACAGGTGAAGTAGTGGACACACCTGGCGCGAGTTGAAACGGCCAAGCCACTAGCCCGAGCCTATCACTAGAAATCGCTGCGCCAGAATATGCCAGTATCTAAATATGGACAACAGACGAGCAGATCCAGGCCTTTCAAAAACTGAAAGGCCAATTTTAGGACTTCCTATTGTGGATCAGGTGAAATGTGCTGCTCTTCCACTTTTGCCACGGCTTCCATTTCTGGCTTCCATGTTTGCTTCCACTTCTGGATCTGGCCCATTTCGACGGAGTGGGCTGCCTTTTCCTCGTCAACCACGCAGGGCATGGCCGTCTTGACCGTAGCCGAAAGGGCGCACAGAGGCCTGACGATGATTTTTTTTTTTTTTTACCGGCCTGGCAGATTGCGTATCCTGTAACAGGGACATGTATAGAAGAATTAGAACGCGCGCAGCTCCCAGCTATCGTTCAGTGTCAGAGCATATTAATAAAAGTTATGGATTTCAAAGTGTACCTAAACTTTCCAACTGATTGGCGCCAAACCGCTGGAGCTGACAAGGCGCGATCAGCGAGGCGGTCGAAAGGTGACTTTTCCCAATCATCAACTTCATCGTCGTAATGGGGGTCATCACTGTCAGATCCCAGCTCGACGTCCTCGCCTAGGTGAGAGCACCGTTTTTTAACGTTATAACTGAACCCGGAGCGCAAGTGAAGCTCCTTCGCAAACTTAAAGCCGATCTCGGGTCTATTTGCCGCGTTTATGCGATGTAAAGTATATTCACTTTCGACTCTGATTGAGACGGATTGCAAGATTTGTTTACAGCGTCATGTACAAGGAGAAAGGCGTTTTAAGTGTCACTCTTTTGCTAGTTAACTTTTAAAGAAATGGTGGATCCTGATCTGGCCGCTAGAGTTATCTGGTACCCTGTACTATTTTTTCCTGCGGCAAGAATGAGACTACATGGGCAGAAACTGATTGAATGCCGTATTTCTAGGCAGAAAAGGCTCAGGATAGGAAGGAGATTTCTACTCCATCGCCGAAAGGTAATTTTGTCGTAATAGAGCAACAACTGGTGCATATATGGCAAACTAACGGCTGAGTTTCATCACACATTTACCCCACGAAAGAGTTTCGGGTACCTGGTGGATATCCGGCGGCGCTACGTCACAGGCTAAAATGGCTGCCACTATTATTCTTATTAACTAAAAGTGTGACATTTGTTTCGCCCTTCTCTGTATGTGGTGAGAGACGAGCGATAGGGCTTTTCTATCCGTTTTCGACAACTGATCAGAACTTAGCACTTTGACTTTCAGAAATTCATCAATCTCACATCTACCTCGTTAAACACCATGATAAGCAACTCGATTGGAATGCTCTCCAACATCTTGACTAATTATGGGGATGAATGCACAGGATGGTTTTAATGCTGCTTCTTCGTATTACTGTAGTTCTTGCACTCCCTCAGTATGGAAGTTGCGCGAAGATGATTACAGTGCGGGAATTGCAAGAGGGGAAGGATTCATGGCACAAATGGGTGTGGACCTTTGTCAGCCTGCCCGTTCTGCCTTGGTACTAGAAATAAATGTAACGTCGTGCTCAGGAGTCGGATATTGCTACTCATGCAGTCATCATATATTGGCTCTCAGACATCACGGGAGCAGGTTATCCACGTCCATTCCCGACTTTCGCCATCGGAAAGCCGTCGAGCAGAATGGAAACAAACCAGGGTAGGCATATTGGCGTGGAAACAATAAGACTCTTTCGTCAACTACAGCCACACGGTATGTAGAAATGCACCTTCATCCCTCTGGCACACATGCTCTCGGAGAAGAGTGAAGCCGACGAAACTATAAGAGGGTGCAAGCTGGCCACTTCTTGCCCCAGCTCAGATTCACTCTACACTCGACTTTTCTCCCCATTTTGCAAAGTGGTTGAGGCAGACACCCGACTCGAGCAGATAGCGTGGCCGTCGCTACCCCAGTTATACCGAAAATGCGCGATACAGCCAACAGCGTTCATGGCTTCATCAAGTACGATGACGAACGATTTCCAAAAGCACTGCCAGCAGAGAACAGGAAGGCATTTATGAAATAAACGCCTATGACGAAGGAAGAGAATCCATTTATTATACAAAATGGGAGAAAGACTACAGCATCGCACTTGGTGACAAGGCCGCGATGACTGATTTCCCTTTTCCAGAACTCTCAGAGTGTGGGAATGGCTGCCAGATTTATAAAGATGCACGTGTTTGTCAAGACAACTTGAAGCCATTTTCTGAATTCTGGCAAATTTTCAAGGGAGCTCCTTAAAGAGCACAGTCATCTTTGGCATCCCGATAATTTCGAATGCTGCATGGAAAATAAGCTAAGATTGAAGATAGATGAACAAAACGTTCAAGTCCAGAGAAGGAGAGAGCACCCTACAAGCCATGCGGCCTCATATCAGTGCCGATCGGCAGAGTGGTGCTTGAGCAAGAGAAATAAAATGGTCAACAAGTAGTCCTTGGTCGTTACATACCTAGTACTCAAATGTGCTACCACTGTAGTGCTACAGTCACGGGCAAATCGGCATTCCTCAAACTCTCCACACATCTGTCGCTAACCTAAGCCTCCAGACACCACTTGGCAGCTCCGCATCATTATTGCGACCGGAAAAAATGGTGGTAAGGCTATAAAGCGTTTAGATGAGTTTTGCCTTCATTTAAGGTCGCTTCGAGAAATTTTGTCAGGTTTTTGGTTCGATCGAAGTTGGTTGGAAAACTGAATGCTTTACCAAAACTAGAAGCCCATTTTGCCCATTAGTGTATTTTCATAGATAGATATCCACACTTAAAATCTTCCGCTTGATCGACTTTTAGCTCTTCGAACTCTAGTCGCCCAATTATACATTCGATAAGTTTCTTTTATGTCTATCATAATTAGCCAGTTCTATGTACTGTGGTTGTTATCAACAGAGTTGATCTTGCAGCGATCAGCGTTTACCAGACAAACACCATGCCAATGGCAGGTGTCGCCTAAGCGCCAGGCTTCGCAAAGCAAAGATGAGTCAATAAAGTGAAAAGCCAGAGCCAGCTGGAGAAAAAACTGAGTAAATGTATCATGGACGTCTCACTCAGTACTTGACTGTGTCCTACTCGTTTGTCCATCTACAGTATCAACGGCCTTTTTTTTTTTTTTTTGGGTGGAAAGTCACCGTTTGTGTAGATACGAGAATAGCACCACATCTATGCACATAAGGTTGTAGAAACAATGAGTTGAGTCTCGAAACCTTTCTCTAGCATAGCAGAAATTCAGTTTCAAATTTCTGCATTTCATGTGGCGCCATGGTCAGTCTTGGTGATTCGTGGAATGAAGCGGGCAATACAGTGGACAAGAACGACCTTATGAGGTCATATTTAGTGTCTGATACAGTGGTCGAGTCGAGGTACAAGTATGGTACCTGGTAGTATCAGCGGCCAAAAATAGCAGTCGATTTCCCACCCTACTACTAAAACTAACTAAAAGCATCCGCGACACCCATTTCGGTTTGGTTTGGTACACTACTTTCGGCGAGGATGTTGCTACTATGCTGCCAAACTTCTTGACCAGTGGGCGTGTCCATTCGTTTCTTTTCGGCACGCTGGTGGCGTCAAGCTTTCTTAGCCTTATGACACCATCTGTCAACTTCTGCTTTTATGCTTGGCCCCGTCCACCTCACTAGCGCCTTCCGCTCATCCGCTTGATGGCATCGTCCATTTTTATTCTTTTCGATATGCTCTCACCAGAATTCCAGCAGCCGGGGGAAGTTTTGCTCCTCTGTAGAGCAATACACATGATGCCTATTTTCCATCGCACAAGGACGTACATATCAGCGTCATAGAGCCGGTTTATTCTATCTGACCCTCTTTTCTGTAATAGTGCCTTTTTTGACAGTCTTACAAGTCATTTTTGCTCAGAAGTGAGCCGTTGCCTGCGCTTTTATCGTTATAGCCCTATGTCTGGTGGATTGACTTGGTCTCATTAGCACTCGAGAACCAAGCATCATCAGGCACAAACTCGACATCTTTCGTCCTACGTCCTGCGCACTTGACCCTACGCGTACCCGACTCGTTCGCAGTTTTACCATGAGCAATTACAATTTCAGATCGAATCGGCTAGAGAGGCTTCCTACAGAGATTATCCACGCTGTTGTCGAGTTTCTTGCGCCTTGGGACGTGAAAGATCTTTCCTACACCAGCAAACTACTCAGACAAGCTTGTCTGCCGAGAATTTTTCGTCGCGTTAAGTTCGAGTTCTCCTTGACTGGGATTGAAGAATTGAAAGGTCTCCTGAAGTCGGATGTTCGCAGTCATGTTCGGTCTTTTAGCTATGAAGTCACCGAACTGTTAAAGCCTGGTATGTTTGTGCAACTGCTCCCTGGGCCGCGCTAACGCCGCTCATGAAACCAACAGAAATACTAGACTTCGATTGTTTCAGGTCTGATGTCCTAACTCCTGACAAGTATGTGGATATAGCGAAAGAGATGTACGACGAAGGTGACGACGCAGATGATTTCCCTTCGTACATGTCCGTGTATGAGACCGTGCACGATATTTGCAAGGAACAGCGCAGCATCATCGATCAGGGGCTGACCTAATCCTGGCCTCTGTTTTCTGCGCGCTTCCTCTGTTGAAGGAGGTGGGACTAACCTTCTGCGAGGCGCTGGAACCCGACGTCACCTTTTTGAATGACGATATCCTCATCGAAGAAGATTACCATCAACACCATCTCCAAGTCGTCACGAGCGCCATTCAGGCTGCCAGACAGCGAGGCGTTGCCATTCATACCATCAGCTTGTGTGAATTTGACCGTCCATATTCCCATACATGGGAAGAACCAGATTTCGCTGCCGTCTCGGAGACTCTGAGACGGCTGATGGAGAGCATCAAGGTTTTACGTCTGCGCGAGTCCGACTGGGCTCTGGAACTGCTATCCGAGCACGCGCTTGGTCTTGACCAAATCGACATGTGCGAAGCGACGGTTGTCGATGCCGCCTTGAAGACTTTTCTCGAAACAAACAAAAGACTATCCAATCTATTGGCTTTCATAGAGTGGAAATCTCTACATCGAGGCTGCATCCGAGTAATACTCTGACTGCAACTATGCTCTGTAGTATGCTCGGTGTGGCGCCATCCACGCCGTGCCGAACAGTTTACTGCGGCTGTTTTCGACGGCGGAAGGAAGGATCGAGGCTGGTACTAGGCGAAAATAACAGATATGACCTGCAGCATCGAAAGTTCTGCCACGAAGAGGTTTGACAAAATTTTGACAAAAGTACTCGACTAGGGCTTCCTGGGGACTATTTGCACCCCGTACGCAATCGTCTCCGGAACAGCATTCGAGATTGCCAAGCGCCGAGCCGGCTAGTGTTGTATGTGGTTGCTTCCTTCGCTTTGAGCAAGGATGAGCTAACTCAAGACTCCATACATGAATTTCTGAATCTGCAGACCAACGATGTATCGCGTGCGACGATCAACTCCTTGGCCCGCGCGTTAGACAAGTCTATGAGGTCCTGGCCGATATGGAGAGGGCAGGCTGCGAAGTTCATGTCGGTTCTGTTGGGGAGGCGGTTAACGTCAAGGACATGAGAAACATGTACCAAAGAAGGAAGCACATGCATTGACTGGGACGACTATTGGTATACGAGATTTGATGGCCAGACTAGCCATGATTCTGCAAAAGCTATCGTGTGTGATAAGTTGTTACGGTATGTGCTAGTCATTAGTGCTAAGTAGAGGACCTACATGAGTTCATATTCATTCAATTTTGGAAGGATTCGAGAATTTAGTTCGCTTTAAATTGTGATGAACAATAGTTATGTTTATGATTGTTGTTCCACTTATGAAAAATAAGTAGAGAAGGGGTAAGAGGTTGAGAGTTACAGCTGTTCATTGCTCTACGTATTATTATGGCTCTGGGCGCGGCTGCGCGGGAAGGTATCCGGATATACTAGGGCCCAGATAAATACAGATCTTGCCCGGACTCTAAGTCAGGTATAAAGGCGGCCTACTTCTTCTCTTTACCGGCTTTTCTGCAGACAAGCTAGACCACCCATTCAATGACTGTGGCAGATGGCTTATACGGACGATTTCGGAGACGATTTGCGTGACCACGCCATGGGGTCTGTCTCCGTTCCAACTGTATCCGGTCGCATAACTAATTGTAGGAAGATTCAACCAAAGTTTCCGTGATGCGCAACATCTATGGAGCCAACAGACTTCAGTGGCCGCTCGTGAAGGTATGCCAGGCTACCTGCCACTCGTCGCTGGGCGTATCGGGAGTCACCAGCAGAGATTCCTCCTGGATCCTGACGTGATTGATAGCAATAAATAGCAAATGCATTGCTTCGTCTGAGGTGTCAATGCACTCCCAGAACCTCCAATGGAGAATTAAGCGAACAGTTTTCTTGTGCAGGGCCATGAATTCTTCAAAGTTGCCTGTTTGCACAGAGACAGCACATAAGAAAAGTTGGCCACGAGAATGACCGTCTTGTCCTGCATGGACAATTTCTTTTGGTTGTTAATTGTAGAACCTGCTTTATGGATGCCGAGTGCTGAATGACGGCCAGCTTGCCCAATCTTGAGCAGTCGACGGCTGCTGCGTCTCCATTGGCCTCGATTTTCGCCCATATCATCGCAGAGAGCGTATTAGTCGCGTGCCAGATTGCCGGCACAGTAAGCGTGAATCAGGGAATATAATAGCGGTAGTAGTCGCAGTTGAATTCAGCCGCGGCAGATGGAATTAAATGATGCAGGAAGTGGCGATTGAGCCTCAACCCCTCGAGGCACGAATCCGTGGACGCAGAGCTCAGCTGCAAAGACAGGGGGGCTACCGAATCCAGGTAGCCGCTGCATGTTCGGTTGCCTTTGCGGCAGCGTATGCAGAACGGCCTGACCTCGTCGCATTTGACGTGGCGCGATCTGTGCCATGATTAGCAAACGCAAAGGGCGATGGAGAAAGCGCCTTGGAGAGCTCAGGGCTTCTTTTACCGGCAGGTCAGCATCCAGTTCTCACTCTGGGGGCCCATCGTCTCTTTCGTATGGTTAGCTGTTGTTCTAGCGGGGCTGCGGCTTCTGGGTCTGTCAATTGAGGTGGAAGTCCATGGTTTGCGGCGCAGCGCCCCGACAATTTATGTAGGCGAAACGGCCGCCCACGCAAGGCACCATAGGCTATCAGCTCAAGGAGCGTGCGGCCAAGCAAGATGAATAGACTCTGCGGGTGGCTTTGTGGCAGTAGGCGTTGCGTCCACCATGGGGCGCCCGCCAGATCGTCTAGTTCGTCAAGTTCTCGTCCTTCGTCTTGTTATTCCCCTTCTTCCTCGACCAGATGCATCTTTTTTGCCCGTTCACTTCCTCACCGGGGCGTCTTTTGTCTCATCCGCTCGGTGATTTCTGCATCGTTCATTTTCTTCTTCTTGTTGACCTGTCTCAGCCCATTGTATCTTTCATGCGCAACGACTTTTGGATAGACACGGTGGCCAGTGGGTTTCTTCTTTATTGACGCTACCGGATTTGACTGTTCCTGCCTGGCTGTTCCCTTTCTTTGTGGTGCCAGCCTTTGGCCTACACCTCAGCTTGTCCACTTTCACTTTAGTGGCTTTTGGCTGTGGCATGTCGGGCTCGTCGTTCCTGACCAACTAGAATGAGGTCACAGTCCCGCTACCAAGGAAGCCAATCCAGCTGTTGGTAGCTGGTGGTACTCAAAGCAGTCCCCGGGGCAGCATTTTTGATATGGCTTAATAATGGAACACGCCTATGAGAAGCCGTGAAGGATAGGCTACCTACTCGATAAGCTGCATACTCAATCTGATTTTTAATACTCTTGATCGAGAATCCACCCCCCTGAGCGTAGCATACAGTCGACCGTCCCAACACGACTTCAACGAGGCTCCAGCGGGCTTCTACCTTCTCGATATGCAACCATCACATGAAGTCAGTCACCAGCCAAAATGAAAAGCGTATGCTGTCAAACTAAATCTAGACAGCTCAGCATATTTGACGATCAATTCTATCGCGATATGGAGGACTTTTTCGACTATTTTCTAGCTGAGAGCCAGACAAAACAGAATGGTTCTGAGAAGCGCTCGAAGAGACGGCAGTGCCGACATGTTCGGTTTGAGATGCCACCTACCTATCTACCTAGCGGCGCTGTTCATAAAGAAATTGTGCAACGTAGCAAACAAGTTGCCCCTCCTAAATCAGTGAATATACACAGTTCGTGAATCCAAAGCTCCGGTGAAAGCGTAACATGCTGGTCAACATAGACGTTGGACCCTGGCCTGCAATATAGGGCGATTCCGCATGAGTACGAGCCCAGGGGCGGCCATCGTAACTGGCCCTCGGCATCAGCGGCCGTACTGTCTACAATGTAGTGGTTAACGCTGACTGTACTTGAGCGTAAAAACTGACCGCGAGACACGCCAGTTTTGGCGCTGGTCATTCGATCGAATCTCAGTGGCAGTTTCGACGGAAAGACATAGGCTCAGGCAGAATCTATCGTACTTGAGCTTGCAAGAGAACGTTTTCGGCTGGTGGCTAGAACCGGGATCAAAGCGGTTGATCAGTATATAGCCCGCAAAGCCTGGGAAACCATGGGTTTGTGCGCTGTTCAGCTACCAAGGCCGACACAATGGCTCGGCGGCTTCGTACTATTGTCCGTAGCCACGTACACAGAGCAACTCTTGCTTTTTTGGTTGTCTGTCCGCTTTTTCCAACGTACTTTCACCGACTCAGGTGACTCGTTCAAGAGAGTGGTACTGATGTCATCGCAAACAGAAACTGTTGGACGGGTCTGCAAGTAGCGCGCAGTACGAACAGCGAGGACGAGTTGATCGCCTGGTGCTTCACCTGGCTGGAAGGAGGCCAAGTATGGTGACAAAATACCACGATCGCTCGATACGCCCCCACGATCGACCAGCCGATTACTTCGAGATGGCCTGAGAATACCTCAGGAGAATTCATAAAGAGAATAGATACATAATAGTATATACATAATCATTCACGAACATGATACTTCTCTATCTAGGGTGACCCACGACAACTTCACATAACATGATGACAACAGGACTTCTGGAAGCTGTTTTCCTAGTATGCCCTGAAGTGACGCCTGGTATAGTGATCATGACAGTGCATTGGGGCATGTTTTGGTTTCTCCACGCCTAACCCAACGAGAGAAACTGCGATGAAAGGGGATACGCAGGTCAATATGTTCTGCATCGGGCCAAAGCGCATGGGTAGCAGAGACAAGCGACAAGGATCATGTACAGCTGATATTAGAAAGACCTTCAACTTCAGCAATTGCCAGAGCGGTGTAACAGCTGGGCCCATGCTGACGGTTCCTCACTAAAACCTTCCTCGATCGCCGTTGTCGCCAGTATTCAAACCTCCAGGTCTCGGGCGATCTTACCACGCTGGGCAAAGAGACCCGAAGAAAAGAAACTTTTAGTTGTGTAAAGGCGAGGTAGAGTCCGATGAGCCCGAAAACAGTACCGAAAATCACGGCTTTGCATTTTGGAACACCTGATGAGTTTGTTGAAGCCTCCGACACATCAGCCAGTACCGACATGCCAGAACGCGTTTTGAAAGAAGATTTAAAAGGATCTGATGCTGCATTGTGTTTGCTACGGATAACTGCATCGCAACTGCACCGCATGCACGGTTCCGAGATTGAGGCTCTCGTTTCACTCACCGACTTGTGCTTGCTGCACGCAGCCGTGTCTTGCGCAGCATCTGCTGTAGGAAAGCTTGAAGTTAATGGAAATTGAAAGATGGCTACGCGGCATCGAAATGGACCAGCGAGGTGTTCTAGAGATGGCATCCAGGGGATTTGATCTCCCAACCTTCATCCACCATCCCTCATCAATCACCGGCGACCAGGCCGGTCCTCCGCCACCCGCAGGGCGCGGCGAGCAGAGCACAAAGCAGCGAGCTGCGTAAAGGCCGCGATCGTTGTCTTGTCGGAGATGCCCATCACGTATACCGACGGCGTGGAGAGCTTTCCGCAATTCTGGTACACACCGCCGAGGTTGAATGCCGCGGTCAGCGTCCTCACGTCCTATCCCCGCTCTGTGCACGGAAGCCGGCCACGGCGCGGAGCAGGATGAACTCCGCTTCCTTAGCTTCTGGCGCTTCGCGTAGACAGTGCCGAGCACATTGAAGATGCAGAGCACCGCCACCGACTCCAGCCCGCGATCCCGGTCCACCTCGTCGACGAGAGTCCTGTACAGCGCCTCGGCCTGCTCGTAGCGCTTCGCCACACAGCATCTGCCCGTACTCGTGCATCGCCGTGACTGTCTTCCAGAAAAGAACATTGAGGGTCGTCAAATAGTCCGACAACACGCCTCGGCTAGATGACAGCTTGCTTCCCTCCGCGCGTTTGGTAAGATTATAGAACCTTCCTAAGAAGGCCACAACCTCTGTCAAAACCGCCCAGTCGTCAGCAGTCAGAAAGTCATGTTTGAGGAGCGACTCATGCTCCTCCGCCGACTGCGCCTTCTTTATAGAGGGGCCGTGCATGGATTCCGCATGATCAAAACAGAAGCGATCTATACGATCTCGTAGCTTGATGGCTCGCTCAATCATTAGATAGAGTGAGTTCCATCGAGTTGCATTGTCGACTACCAACTTCAAGCCATCGAATTCGGTGGCAAAGTCTGAATTGACCTTTGATGTTCGCAAACTTCTCTCGGCGTTGAGGCGATCGACAAACATAAGTCACGATGTTGTGAAGTTTACCGACTGGTCCTCGTTTCCTCCACAAATGGAGCTCTTTCAGCAGTAAGGACTGTTTCCTGAAGAAGCAGGTGACTAGCAGGTCGATAGCCGTGTTATTATTAGAAGCGTTGTCGGTGACAAAGTAGCCAAGTCGATCCTCGGAATGGGAGCCATGTAACTGTCGTAGTGCAATTAAAGAGCATACCCAGCGTCCGGCGCATCTCTCCTATGAAACTAGCTTAGCGCTAAAAAGCTGAAAATGGAGGTATAAAGTGGCCGCATCGCACTAGCATTTTGGCTTTTTAGCGTCAAGCTCAAAATTCTGGACAGAGTCGCGCCGGACGCTGAATATGCTCAAGACAATATAAGTCACTCCTCACAATTCCTAATCTTGACGGACGTCCACATACCGATTGGTTCTGGCCAAACTCATCAATAAGGCCGAGCAACGACTCTAAGAATGGCTACCTAGATGATTTGGAGACGTCTTAACGTTAAGGAGGGTGAACCTTGCTGACTGACCGGGCTAGAACCCCCTTCCGCTTGTTGAATGTCTCCAGCACTAGAGCCCGTAATATATTTCCACAGCCCGAAGCAGCTTGTCGATGGATGGGTATACAATTCAAAAAATACTATGAATAGCTCGTCCGCGACGAGACGAAGCGCTATCTGGCAGACTACAAAAAGGCAATTAAAGCTTCTTCAAACGGGGCTCTCTTGACAGTCGTTGCCAACTGTACGTATGATCAGGCTGGCGTGTTCGCGCGGGTTCTTCGAGATCGTCCCCGCTGTCGCTCGTCGATGGGGCCAGGAGGACCTTTGAACCCATTCGCGAGGGATCTTACGGCCGTGTTTGGAGATGCCATGGACAAGAAGGTGCGCCGGCTTGTTTTGAGAGTTTGCGTCCGCAAACTGGACGTCATGGAATGCTTGCACTTCCAGATTTTGCAGTTTCGCAATTCTTTTCCGCTATCATCCAGGCCCTGCAAATGTTAGTAATTATCCATGTGAGTATTAAAAACTGCTTGCCTTTCGATGTTCGGATCAGTTCCTCGGCCTGCTCCTTGGCCCAGGCAGAACGGCGGGAGCGCCTATGACGATATGGCTCATACCGTACGTACCATATCCATTTGACTTGCTCTATGGTCTCGTGGTATCTGGGCCACCGCTAGGTCGTAGGCGGCGTCGTCATGGGCTTCAAGTAGAGCTCTAATCGAAGGTTGTTCCCGTCCAGGGAGAGTTGGCGTGTCACCGGACACCAGTGTAGTTAATTCGAGTCGTTGTCGCTCTCTGGGCCAGAGGTGAAAGTCATACTCGTGCTTTTGATGGAACGGATATGTTGACGGCAGCCAATCACTTTCTTGCAACTTATTTTGCTAGCCAGTGATAAAATAAGGGACAGATTTGCTCTACGTAACCAAGAAGGCAAGTCGACTTTGGGTTACATACTGGATCAGGCATGACCTCATCTTTAATTTCGAGTTTGAGTCACCTCAATCTACCTCAGCCCAGCCCAGCCCAGCCGCCCCTATGTCTAGGCGGGCTAGGGTCCTCACCTCCGACGAGGCAGAGGCAGGCTACCCTGGAGGATACGCCGCTGAGGCAGGCTTGATGTCAAATTCACCGTCGAGGCACGGCTAGGCAAGGCTAGGCAAAGGCAGGCTCAGGCAAGGTGGTTGCACGAATGAGAAGCCAAGCGCATCTTTAAAGTAAATAGTAATAGAGCGCCAATAAACTATACTTATGAAACATAACTTTTATGGGATTTGGATTAGGCCTCGTCAACTTTATCTTCAGGCTTCCTTAGCTCGTTCTTTAAATCATCCGCAGTCCATGGCTCTGGTGTTGGGCGGCCTCGGAAATGAGAGGGTACTTCCGCCGTCCACAGTTCCGGCTCTGGGTCGTGTCGCATCCCTCCTGATCTAAGCATTCAGTTCCTCTTCCTTCAATTTCATATTCCACAACAAGCTTGGTAGATCCCCTTTGTTGGCAGGATCCTTCGAGGGCTGACAACCGTAATCATAACAACGACATGCGATTTGGCTATAAAGCGAAGCTCAAATATTCCATTTTTCTGCCTCTAAACATGAGTATCTGCTGTGCTCTTGGGAAAGACAAATTGAGTAGAGATCACTGAGTATTCTTCGCAGGGAATCCTCAAGTTTGCCAAAGGCTGGCTGCAGCCAGGGACTTTCAGTGGCTTATACGATGACAGTGATGGTTCAGGCACTTCTCGCGCTGCTGCTATAACTGTCTTAAAAGACAAGAAGCCGACTGCTTGGACGACGAAATCATTTAGAAGATGTCTCTTTTCTGGGGCAGCAAGGCGGAAGGCTGCGTCCAAGACTTCGTTGACAGACTCAGTCGACTATTTGTTGAAATATTTATTAGCTGGTTATTTCTGTCGAGGCTCCTCGACTTACCTCCATCTCAGACGCGGTAGGAAGTCGTCATCTGGACTAGGATCAACCTTCTTTCAACGGTTACCTCTGGAGGGTCTCCGACTTAAATCTACATGGCCCATGCTGGATGTGACAATTTCCAGGCTGCCAAGTTCAGCACCTTTCTCCTCGCTTCGGTGGAAGCAATGCAACTGTGGCTTGCAGTAGATGGTAAGAAACAACGGAAGAAAAGCCGTGACTTTGCGCGATGAGAATCCAGACCGAAACAACAACAAGTATACGACCATAGAACCCGGCCATTACCATTGTTGATACACGCCATCCGCCAAGCCTACTTAGACAACACTCCACACCCATCAACTGCGGGGAGAAGATAAAAGCACCGCGGATATGCAGTAGCTGGAAACTGAGACATTGAGCCATCAAGCCATTGAGCCGTCAATTGACGGCCGCTCCAAGCTTGCGTAGGGGCTCGTAGTCGTGCAAGGGTATTTGTCCATGTACACAAGAGTGGGCGTTCTCTTTTCCTCTGCTTTTTGCCTACAGAAACAAGCAAACAACGGAAGACTTCCGCCTGTTCGAATGCTGCCCACTCGCCCTTGCAAACCATTGGGACAGCCGATGTTTCTGCAGTCGCTGGCGCTGAGTTATATTCAAGATCGTTTGCACCATGCAGGCCGGTAGATGGCCCAGTGTTCTCAGGTCAAAGGAAGCATACTGCACCCGTAATCATCTGCCGACGTGCACATGCTAGTCGGTGGCAGTCTGGTGTAAAGACTGAGTCCTGCGGCTGGAAAGACTACTCCGCCAAAAATTCCGGTTCAACCAGCTTCGCCAGCGCGTTGCATTTCAATTCAGTTATATTTTTACCCCGGACAGCTGATGATAAACTTGAGCTTCCTGGAGTCCGACACTTGCATCGCAGCCGCCGCCAGCCCATAATATAAAGTTCGGCGGCGACAGGACCGTTACACAGCCGCCAGTTGATCGGGGCAATCACGATCTTTGCCCCGCGAGCTGTCCGCACTGTTGTGGCTCTATCGGCGACAGATCCATCAGAGATGGCTCTTCGCCAGGGAGCCTAGAATCAATTACGAGGCAGGTGCAATCGACCCATAAAACCATTGTCAGGACGGGCGCACTTTTACTGGAGCGTTTGCGCGCGACGAGGCACAGCGATGGAAGTTTCTCGAGATACTGATGCCGTGGGAGCCGGGCCAAGACGGACTCTTTCGCTGCCCAGACAAGGAGTGTTCCAGTAAACCTGGGAAACTTTTGGACAGAATCTACGGTATGTTGTCTCGCTTAGCTGTTTTTACATGTTGAACATTTACTGACACCGGATTCTTCACAAAGTCGCCACGCCAAGAGGCACTTCAAACCTGTCGTTTGCCCGATGCATGACTGCAAGATTCGATACCGATCTGCGGAGCAAGAGATATGAAACGCCACTTTCAAGAGACTCATGCTCGTCAGACTGTCAAGTTGCGGCACTGTGGGGCTGCTGGTTGTGGTAGAACTTTTCGGCGTCTTGATACGCTGAAGGCATATTATGACGCAGCACCAAGTTAGGTCCTCGGAAAGTCAAGGGATCTCAGAGTAGCAATCCTTGAAATCAAAACATCTTCGAGCTTGAAGTAAACTGCTGTGGAATGGCAGTCCATAGGCATGGTCCCCCGGTATTCGATTTGTTCGCAAAGTCAGTACAATGATGTGCTGCCTAGTTCGTCCGCACTTCTCCAGCTGCGTTATAGCCAAAATGTACACACTGTTCATCCGTCTGTTTCAAAAGACCCTTTTCAGCGAAGAACTGCGCTTTCGCAAAATTTTCTCCAAAGACAGAATTTGGAATAATGGTGTAAACTTGAAATCATTTTGCGTTCCAAGCAAATCGCTTAAACCATCAGAATCAAAAGGGACTGCGGTCAATTTACGCGTCGTGCAGTCAGATGCCTACCTGTCGGCTAGTGAGTTTGAAAAGTGTCGTTTTATTGTGAAGATTAAAAACTGGACAGAAACCGTTCTTGAGGTTCGCGTTGCAGTGCAACGACAGCGTCCGTTGTGACGGCCGCAGTTGCGTTAGCGGCCTACCACTAGCATCTGGCCGTGTCGCTTCAAGCAATAAGGCGGGGTAACAGCACCAAGTTTTGACATGTCCATAATCCAAGCGGAACAGGGCTTAACCTAGAAAACACCACAAAGCATTCTCAACTACCTTGCCATGCAATCACACATAGATGGAGCATTGACGGGCGACGCGCACACAAGATTCACGGCTGTGACGACCCTGTTGTGGCTTATTGACCCAGTGAGAGGCGAGGCGACCGTTCATGGTCTGGACAAACATCCTCATGATACAAGCTGGAGGAACAATCATTTGCAAAAAAGTTCCTTGAATCATTCGCCTTAATCTGCTCAACATCTGCTAAAGGTGGTAAGACGGCGGCCGCTCTATGCATTGAAGATGGTCGTCCGTCCGGAACGGTTCTTCGTGTTGCGCGCAACTTGGGAGTGCCTCCGCAGCTTCTTGCTAGTTTGCAGGACATTTTGAACGACCTAGCAGCTGTTGCCAATCGAGGTACATACTATACCTTTAAACACTCATACATCAATCTTGCGCTTAACTAAATCTTCTCAGACGTCACGAGTAACGAAAAAGAAGAAGAAGTCGCGTTCGACATTACGCAGGAAAAATTCCGAAGTGTCATTCAAATGCTGAGTAAGGAAGACAACAAACTCACGATCGAGCGTTCGATCAAAGCTATGAAAGCAGACGACGCTTTCCAGAATGACATCCGTGGGACGAGCTTCGAGTCATGGGTTGAAATACTGCCAAACGCTGTCGCTCTTTCACCAGTTGCAAATACTGAGTAACTCGTTCGTTATTCACAGTGGGCTTCGCAAGCCAAATGGGTCCATTCTGCAAATATTGAGCGGCTTTTTACCTTGACAGAAACTGAAACCCCAAAATTTGTACATGCTTTGTACAAACTCGGTCGCTACTACTCAGCAAAAAAGAACCTGTTGAATTCTGCGAAACAACATCCAGCCTTGTTCAAGTCATCCACATAGAAGTGGTTGAGCCCCCGGCGCAGTTGCGATTCTCTATTTCAGGTGATGAGAGCTCTCTTCGTGCGGTTTGAAAAGGTTATCTCCCGGCAATGAGGCTCAGTATTTGCAGCAACTAAGCAAATTGTGGCTAAGTAATAATCCTGAGCAGAGGTTTCGGGTTGCTTGCCGTCATATGATGACTGTTCACGCGGAGATGCAGCTTCTTAGTTTTGACGATCACCACCCCGAGCTGACTCCGAGATTGTTATTTATGGGCACCAGCAAGAAGGCATGTTTTCTGTGCTACAAGTTTATGTCGTGGCATTCGCTAGGGATGACCGTGTCTGCCAGTCATCAAAAGCTCTATCCGTCGTGGATGCCCGCCCCGTGCATGTCGTCTGGCGTTCGCAAAATACATAAAAAGATGCTGTGGGATTTGAGCCAACATCTGGAAAAAATGGCAGCAAGAGATTTAGAAACGAGGCTAGGTCTTCGACGCCCCGCCACTGTGGACTCAAGTGCTGGCCCGTCGTTGCCGACAACAGAAAGTTTGGCTTCAGGCTGGTGGGTAGATGAATCGCTGTTGCGGCCAGTCTAAGGTATGGGTACATTTACTGAACGCATTGCACATAATACAGATCCTGACTTTATCCCTTGTTTTCATCTCAGGCTACGTACATTGAATCCACAGCTACGAAGCTATTCAACCACTCTTCGCTCACACAGGCTGTCTACGGTGAGAAAGACGGCATCTCTCACGAAATTTTGACACAAGATGACGGCTTAGTGCCAGGTACTGCTGCACGGAAAGCTGGCGGGAAATGTTTCAATCTTTTCAGTGTACAATCATGACGAAGAGTCAGACTAAAATACCACTCCACCACATGTCTTTCTGGGCCGGCGAATCTTTGTTTCCTTTGCTTGCGTAGCTCCAAACCATGATTTATCAGGCCACATTGGTCTTTTGTAGCCTCCTTGTGGCGATGATTCAGGCAGCGACCAAGCTCTACGAGACTACGTGCCCGGGAAAGCACATTGCTTTGTCGCTGGTGATTATGCAGAAAATCAACTAGCTCGCACCAAGTCTGCTTTTCCCCGGCCACACCTCTTCAGGCTGCAACGCTTTAACGACGTTGATACTCTTGCTATCACGCCGCGCATGCAGTGTACGACATGAAGGTTCTCGTTCCAGCCTTTTTACGCGCTTTCCTTACCTCTCAACCGCGTATACAGTTATGGAAACTTCCGAGCAAGGCTATCGCTGCCTCATCACATCAGCGCATCGCAGAGCTCGAAGAAGAAAATATTCCTGCGACGCGATATCAACGCCGAGGGCCAGAAATGCAAGCTCTTACTGGAACTTGTACCAACTCTGCGAGAAAAGTCCGAGCAATTGCAGCGAACAGTGGAGGAGTATTGTCTTGAGCATATTCAGCGTCCGGCGCGACTCTGTCCAAAATTTTTAGCTTAACGCTAAAAAGCCAAAATGCTAGTGCGATGCGGCCACTTTAAGTCTCCATTTTCAGCTTTTTAGCGCTAAGCTAGTTTTCCAAAGAGAGATGCGCCGGACGCTGGTTATGCTCAGAAGAATACAATGTCGAGGTGTACACTTCACAGTAACTGATACAACCAGTTCATATAATACAAACATAATACTATATTGGAATCCTAAGCCTGTCTTACTTTCGAGATGGATTAGCTGCACTTTGCCTCTCGTTACCTTTTGTTGGATGTGTGCTTGAGAAGTGCACATGTGTAACACCAGCAAGTTGCCCGATTTTCAAGCAATTCGCTTCTATTTGGCAATATTGACCCACCAAGTGTGGTCATCGTGCCTCTGCAGTCCTTCAAAATCGAGTTCGTCGCAGTGTCTACGCTCCTCGCCTGCAGCTGCATCCATTCGCCCATTTTGTTGCTGAATTGCTAGCAATATGTCACGAAGAGACCCCCATCAACGCGTATCTCAAAGTTCTCGATTGCAGTAAACTCCGATTCATCCTCTTGAAGAATATCCCAGTAACGGTTAGGCAATAATAGCGTTACGGGGCCTGCAGACTCTCTCGTCGACAAGTCCACCTCGTCACCGTTGTGTGTCGCAGTGACTGGCGCTTTCGATATATTCCACTCTAGCTCATCGAGTATGCAGATTCGATTTCTGTGACTGGTGTAAGGCGGCAGAATATACTTGTTTTCTGTCTCGACAGGGTTTGTTGTGCATAATCCTCGATAGTTTCGAGCAAGTGAAGTTTTCGCATTGTCCGTGCCACGCTAGAGTCTGACTGTGTCATGAAATCGTCGCTGTCAATCTTCAACAGGACACGGCAGATGTAGACGCCGGCTGATTTCACTGCACTGACTTTCTCCAAACCGCAGTCTTCAGCTTCACTGTACCACAAGCACCGTCAAAACAAGTAAAGGGCTGTTTGTATAGTTGTTCCATACTTGGAGCTCGTCGTTGTATGCTTGTCGGACCGTCTGTCAGGATACATATGTCTGTATCGGAAACACAGTCCCTCACTTGCTTGTTGAGCCGTTCGTCGGATTTGATCTTGTCTAAGAAACGCTCTGTTTCGACTCCATGTCTTATGAGAAAGAGAAAATCGGACAGTTCTCTCGTATGAACATATTCCCCATCGATTAGTTCCCAACGGATTCCTGTAGGGTTAACACCACTTAGAGGAATGATGCCGTAAGATTGCAAGCGTATCAAGATCTCAACATGCTGGCATTGATCAGTATTTAACGGCCCCAGGTTGTATGGAGTTGCGCAAAATATTTTTTGTTGGCTTTGTTCCATGAAAGCTTGGTTCAGTGCCCGGATCTCATCGAAGGATTGCGCCTCTTCCCATGCTGCCTGAGTTTCTCGCAGAATCTTCCTCTGCGAAAACATTGTTGCTGTGAGACGCTCGGTTTTGTCTGAGTAACGTAACGTTTACCGAGACGACCTATCCGCTTAAATACCCCCTACATTTTTGTAATGGTGAGCCGAATATGGATCGACTGTCGCATTCTGCTCTAGGCTTCTTGCAGATTCTGCCTTCCTTCTCTGGTTCTATGTGTTACTTTCCATTTCGGGTTTTCCACCTCCACGTCGGCCTTCTGAATTATGACCTAGCTGGTGCGACAGCAGGGCTTTCGACCACACCATGGCTCTTAACCACAATACGGCTTTTGTCCAAGACACGACTTGCAGCCGTAACATAACTTCATAACTCGTCAGTGGTCTTGTCTTGGGCATCCTTTCGTTCCAAGAGGTCTTCCAAATCAAGACAAAGCGTTGGCTGTCAATTTGGATCGATTTCAATTATCTGCTGAGGAAGGCGTGTTGTCCGGATGCAGCTGAGCCGTCCGAAATGGTCATTATTGCCGCGACGCTGTAAAGAGACATCTTGACTGTTGAGTGAGGCGTTGCTTGTTCTTCCTGGAACCACGTCTGTCCGTTTGGTCTATCCTTTTCTGGCCCTGGTATTCTAATCTTTGTTCTAGACTCCATTGTGACCTCATTTCTCAACTTCTGCTTTTACGATAATGTTCCAAGTCAGACGAGGGCGCCTTCGTAATTGGCCCGTCCACTTCCTCACGCGCGCCTTTCACTCATCCGCTTGATGATATCGTCATTTTCGTTCTTTTTCGATGCAGGAGGGGAGTGTCGTTAGTATTGCGTCTAGTTCGTCAAGTTTGGTCCGTCCATCTTCTCCTCGACCCATTGTCTTTTTCTGATGCTTTTGGGCGCAACCGGTTTGGCTGACGTGTTAGTAGCTACGATTAAGCTTCGATACCGCCGGGTACGATCTTACTGGTACACATATCCCATCTGGCGAATACTTCGACAGAGAATGCTTTGCAGTGCCGTTTCTATTGACCAGAAAGGCGAACCGTGCGTGACGTCGGGCCAGCTTGAATTGACGATGGAGAGGCTATGGCTCAATGCCACCTGTGGCCCGGCATCTCTACCTGAAAATTGGACGGCTTTGCTTAAGATCATGGGCTCGGAATACATCCCTCTCGCAGACTGGCACTGGCTGCAGCATGTCTCGGACATGCCAAAAGAAGTCACGGATTTGACCGTCCAATGCGCCACTGATGCTTGTCAGCTTGACGCTGACAGCTGTGCGTGGTCGGACGTGCAATGGACAGGGCTTGCTTCTGCAGTCAAATTGATTACAATGCTTGCCAAGCCTCATGTCGGATTTTCGAGTCGCGCATAGGCTTTGTGAAGTGGCTGCACGAAATGTGTGGCAATGTGGACGGCTGGCATGGTCTTCCAACTAACTGGCGCGAACTGACTACTCCATTACCTGGCGAAATGATACCATGGCGATGGGTTGTTAGGCCGAACAACGATTCAACCACCACTATCGACCAATGCTGGTCGAACAAATGGAAACTCGGAAGCATCGCTCTCGTCAATCTGACTAGCGTCTTAGCTGTAATTTTCGCTAAACGACGTGTGCATCAACGACTCACAACTGGTCCTCCATGGCTTCGTCGGTTGCCTTGGATGCTGGGAAGCACCCTCCTCGCCTGCCTTCATTTGAGTGCGAACTGGATCAACGGACGAATAATTCAGAGCACACCTGGCTACGAGGCCGTCTCCGTGTTCAACTAATGCTCCTCTGGTGCTCTTTGCCTCGGCTTAGCTGGCTCACGATTACACCCGCTGGATTCCATCGCCTTGCAGCGACGGAATTGTCCTCAGCAGCATTTCCAATGTTTGCAGAGATGATCCTTCAAGGTTTCGCGCTGTATCCCATGTCTTTGACAGTCAATTACGGTAGACAGCACAACTTCTACCTTGGTGGCCTGGCCAATGCGAAGAGCGGACGGGTTGCTATGCTTATGTATGCTGGGGCACTTGCATGGCTGTCCGTGATCGCCCTGTCGGCTGTAGCTATGTGGGTAATATGCAGGACTGGGAGATTAGGCGAGTCTGTCCGCGTTAGACATGGCGATGGTGTTTTTGAAACTCTCTCCCAAGTCGTGGACGACATATGGAACCCTGCCATCTGAGAACAAACATAATAATCGTTCTCAAGAGACATTTGCTGGGCTGTGCTCCGTCGTAGCTATCACTTTGCCTTTGCTATGGATTTCGCAATGGGTTTTCTGGATTGGTTTCGTCAATCTTAGCTTGGAAAAGTACGTACTCTCCCCTCAGCCAGACCTTCAGTAAGACTAACTGGACATAGTTTCTGCATCCCGTCTCTGGGAGTTCTCACAATCGTATGGATGGCCTCGTCCGTAGGATGTTCTCTTCTCAACTCATAAACAGGGTGAGCACAGTAATATTTAGTATCCTCACCTAGCTTCTATAATAATTGGGCTTCTCTGTCCGTTTCGAACATTATGTTATCTTCTTGGCAATGATATAATTTATTCAGTATTAACACCTATTGAGAAAAGAGCAAAGCTGCAAGAAAGGATAGCCACAGGCGGGCCAGGGGTGACTGCATTCAGGCGCGGGCAAGGTACTTGAACAAGAGAGTCTTGGTCAGTTCGTGAGAATGTCGGTTTAAGTTCTCGCTTGATTCGAATCAAAATTCAGTGGTCGTTCGGCCATGCACTTCGCTCATCCAGACTAGGAGGCGGCTTCCGGCGTCTTCAAAGAACGGCCTGCCGAGCTCGTCAGACGCATGGCTGTTTACATGTACACCGGTACCTATGCAGATTGGCCAGCAGAAGCAAACAGGCAGAATGTTTTGACAGGTCAGAGCGAGGGTCAGTCCCGAGCCACGAACTAGGAGGCCACGAACTAGGATCAATCAAGTCACCAGCAGTGAAGGCAGTATTTAGTAGAAACAATGCATAATCGCAATCTCCAACGTAAATAAAAACGTAGTAGAGCGGATGATCTCTCAAACGTAACCATGATACGCCACATTGTGCAGCACCGCGACGGTTCATACCCTAACTTCGCCTGCATCTCGCTTTTCTGGCGAGTGTCGCTTAGCGGGGCGTCCTGCTCTGAGATCTTCCGTCGTGCCTTCCGACTCGTCGCTTGTTTCTGCGCCCGTCGCAGCAGTCTCTTGGCTCGTCACGTCAAGCGTTTCAGCGATGGACGAACTTCCTTCCACGGAACACGTTACTTCCGATGCCCTGGCGCGATGCTCTCCCAGCATCGCATTAGCTTGTCTGATCGCCTGATCCTCTTGACCTTTGCCCAGTCTCGCCCATTCCGGTAGGCGGCAGCACCTATGCGGAACGTCTCCACGTCGCTCGTCAAAGCATACGCCTTAACCTGCGTCATGGCGTAGCCAGGCACACCTCCTTCTCATTAGGTGGAATTGGCTGACTGGCATACATCTTCAGCTGTCCGCCCTGGTATACAGATGTCAGAGTGTACGATCGGTTGTCATGCGTCGACTTCGACGCCTTGTATGACTGCAGGCTGTACATGCCACGCGCACCGAGAGCGGAATCGTAGCAAGCCTGCCGACGGGCCACAGCTAGAGTTCCATCAGGGCCTTTGATCTGCAAGAAAAAGTTGGGAGCGATAGGAAGGTCATGCTGGGTAGAGGTACAACGTGCCCATTTAACTCCATTCGAACACTCCGCTCGAGTTGCTCCGGGCGAGCGCCGTAGTATTTGTCCGGGTTTCCCGGCACAAGTGTGCCATCAGTCAAGTCATCCAAATTTGTAAAGGTATCTCGCCAGCGGTACACCTGCTGTCCTCGACCGTCCCTTCCATGATTGGGATGACGTTGACGGCAACGTCTCTCTCTTTGTGCGCGTGCGCATCAGCGCGCTTGAATTTCCGGAAATCCTCTTTTGTAAACCTCGATGGGAGAGCGACGCTCTATTCCGCGATAGAGCACGCAGAATCTCGTCCATGTTCTCGGTGCCGGTGCCGCTGTTCCGTCTGGATACTCGTATTCATCGGGAAGGATGTTGTGATCGATCAGGTGCTGCTGGAACGCACGATCATACGGCCCAGTGCTCCTCGTGCTTTTCGTCGTGGAGGTTGGGGTCGAGGCTTGCGACCTCGGTTTGCGCGACGACCCTCGCTTCCGACGGCCGAGCGACTGGCTGGAGCTCATCTGTGGCCACTTCGGTTGTCAGCAGATACGCATGGTGATGTAGGGCATACGTACCCCGCGAATGTCTGTCAAGTCAGCACCTCCGCGGCGGGCAAGGCGCTTGATCTCGGGAGAGTCTCGTGGGCAGCAGGGGATGGTTGATTCCGGGAATTCGCTGCGATGAAAGCTGTCGAGACTAGCATTCCTGCTGTTCAGTTCTTGTAATGCACCGCGTGTCAGAGGGACTGTTGAAAGATTATCCCAGAATCGAGCTGGTCGTGAGAAAGAAAGACACCTCCGTTTCCTAGGCGCCTGATCGTGAGCATTGACCGAACTCTGACTTCTCTTGCCTGTTCGCAACGCCTGCTTAGGTTGCATTGCCCGCTTGGCAGCCCCTTGGGACCAGACTGAGCATCGTACTTGATCAGATGCCAGCCCGCTTGTCGCAGGATGATGGTTGTGTGAGCTTTCGTCGCCTGTGTGATTGGCGGGCAGCTTCAGGAACCCTCGACTAGCGCCGGCGGCTCGGTAGGATTCATTCACGTGACGGCCTGCACCAGCTACCCTTGAGGCCACTGCTGTCTATGTAGAGAAATTAGAAAGAAGATCAACAAACGATACTAGGCGCTTACTGAGCATTTTTACTGGGCGTGCCAATGGTAGAACCAGTTGCGTCTGCTTACTATGCAACTCTAATGTGCTTTACAAATATCGATGATCGTGAGGCGGAGCGCGATCACAATACGCAGCCTATATTGACGCTCTTTGTATACAAACGCAGTGCACGCACTATGAACAGTTTAGTAAAACAATTGGCAGAGCGCGCCCTTCGCTTTGGCGGCAGCACTTATAGTACGATTGGAGCCTCTCGCTCAGGCATCACTTTGGCCAAAGCTATCACCAAAGACAGTCAAATTCCGGCGTTTGCAACGGCGATCTGTTCGCGCTCCGGAGAGGCAATCAAGGACAGGGCTGCTGCAGCTCTGAGAGGGTAAGAAGAGCACGTCACCAACGAAGACGTGTGGCAAACGCTCAAAGTATCACAGGCTTCAAACTATTCGTCTGCCCACCCAATCAAAGTTGGCGCTCTTTTGGTAGGGGCTGGCATAGCAGCAGCACCTGGCCTTGTTGCAGCTCCGATTCTCGGCGCGGCCGGTTTTACGGCTAACGGTGTCGCTGCAGGTAAGAGTCAATACATCAAATGAATATGCTCCAGTCCATGAAAATAACAGAGATCTTAGGGTCTGCAGCGGCCGCCGTGCAAAGCGGCATCGGCAACGTAGTTGGTGGTAGTGTTTTCGCCACGCTGCAGAGCGCAGCGGCAGGGGTTATGGAATGGCGGCCGGGGCCGGTATTGCCTCGACTGGCGGGGCGATACTAGGACGATCAAATAACTTGAAGAGTGATGAAGGAGACCAATGCATTCGTACTTGGGGTTCTGAATATAAGTCACTGCATGCCCCTGGGGCAAAAATATCGTCATGATTCAGTTGGAACATAGGCTATCTCGTGTCGAACTGCCCGATGTTATTGAGGCGTCGTCGGCGGGATTTTTGGGATCATCATGAACGAACACGTAAATGAGGATGAGGCGAAGAAAGAGGCACTGAGATCGAGCCATAAGATTCATGCCTAACCCTTGGCTGTCAACCTCTCGGTCGCTGGTGGGGCAATACCAGCTTGCCATAATCGAGACTGTGGAAGCAGCCTAACCGGTTAGGTGGGCCGACACCAACAGCTTTTCACGTCATTATTGTGTCGTTACCAGCAATAGCCCAATCGTAGCCAGACACGGGTTTATATGCATATGCATGTCTAATTATTTAGTAAGGCTCAGCCGGCGGAACTCCTAGCCGTTCACGCTGTGGAAACAACTGACGCTCTTCCACCAACTGGCCACCAAAGAGCGGCGATCAGTTGTTTCCACAGCGTGCCGTTCCACCGTCAAAAGGGTGGTGGATGCGCTGGCAACAAAGGCGAACACGGGGAGCTAAACTGGTTAGGTCAACGGTGTTGGAGCCTCAGGCATCAATCGGATGTGTCAATTCGTATTTTCAAGCCAAATACCCACGCTACTGCTACACGCGACGCATAGAACTTAGAAACAACCCTCAAAAAAGCGATATGGTAGAACCTTTCTGAGATCGACGCAGAGATGAAAAGGTCTGCGTGAGAGGCCTACCACTAGTGATGCATGTCGCACATCAAAGTGATGCATTGCTTGACGAGTCAACGTGTGCTGTAGGACCTTTACGACGTGCCTGTTGACTGGTAGGGCGACGAAATAACAACCATTCGTAAAGGCCAAGGCATGATAGGCACGCCATACTCTTTCATCCAGTCGCTGTGTGCATAAGGCGCATATTCACGAAGCGGTCCCGCCGCGGCCACAGGATGCAGGCAGGAATCGGTTCCATGTGGCACGTGTGTGGATCGGAGAAGTTTACGGCAAACCGGACCGGCGATCAGCGGCCTCGCCGCTCCGCTTGAGGACGACAGGGATACTGGACTGTGCGTATTCTGTCAACCACCAACAAACGAAAGAAGCACTGCTGCGACAAAATCGTCTCGATTTCTGTTATCGGCCGCAAACATCCGAATGATAACTCCAGAGAGAGATGGGTCTATGACGGTTGAGATTGATGGCCCCTGGAGTATTAGCTTCATTGGCATGCCAGTGCCTTGCCGAAAGAATGGTGATCCATCCACAATTTGGCTCTTGTCGGTTCGCCAGCTACACGGAGACGTCAATTATTTATGTGAGGGGTTTCTGGGTATACATACTCGAGCTCCGCAGACACTTTCGTTGGCCGTCCTCTGTTCGGAGGGAAGACCGCAGAAAGGAGAGACGCAATGAGGTTACATGGAGATGAAGCTCTTCTCACCCCTCTCTACCTTAGACTGCAGATTTGTGAGAGTTTGAAACAAGCGAAGAGCAGATATCATGAGCTGAACAAGCGCAACGTGGAAGATGGTGGACCGTGGGCAGGTTGGAATACATCGTCTCTTATTTCCACATAGGGTTCAGTAAACAGCCAGCAGCTCTGCAGCGTCGCTGACAGTGGGATATTTTTGGCTTTAGCCCACGTCCGATACTCTCTGGGAATCAAGAAATCCCATATCATCTTCGTAGCAACACAGAGGTGTTGCATGTTCATGTGTAGATGCCTCAGCCATGGATGAGTCCATTAGTCGGCAACACCCAACTTCAGTCCAGTGTGTCCAATAGTATTTGCGATATGGCAATATATATACCATATATTAATATGACCATATAAAATGATACTGTGGCCGTGTCATATGAGGTGGCCTCATATTGTCGCCGTGTCATATCACCAATCGTCATATGACCGTATATGGTAATATCGACAATGAACACCATGTAATTTACCTAGTGTTTCCACACCACGGCAAGTGAATAGTAGGATCTAAATTTCAGACCCAGTCAAATCAACCCGAATTGATCTATGGGGGCAGGCGTAACAAAGGTCCAAGACTCTTGCTGTTGTATCGTAGGGTAGTGTCAACGCTGCCTTCTTTTGAGGCTAGCAGGGTTGGCTGCTGGCCATGGACCCCTGACAAGCGAGATCAGTGTGACCTTGTGGCGACTCCTTTTTGCTTCTCAAGCTTATTTTGTCGTCAACGAACACAGTACATTACAAATGTAATCATCCTATCGCCAGCATGTCGTCGCAGCCTTCACCTATGCTGCCGCGGCTTCCTAGTGAGCCGCTCGGGAACCCCCGGGCTTAGTGGTACGCTATATTCGCCCTCGCTGGCCCCCTCGGCCACTGCGAAAGGCGCTACTCCCAAGTCTGGCAATACACACCTGTTGCCGCCCATGAGGTAACACTCAATGGTAAAGTGAAGTCAATATGGCGCTGCAAGTATTGCAAGAAGGAAGTATCTCGAGTCAGGCGGAACAACTATTATAGCAGGACACCTGAGAGACCAGCATAACGTCGACATATCTTCTACTCAAGAAGCTCGAACTGCATTGATGCAAGCCACCATCATCGACGCCTTCGAGAAAGCTCAGCAGACGACAACATTTAAACGCCGCTGCCTCTCCCCGACTACAAGCCACGATCTAGACCCCGCCGTAATTGAAAAATTATACGTCCAATGGATCACAACCTGTAGCGTCTCGTTTCGCATGGTCGGCCAAGCAGAATTCAGGGCCCTTCTTTGCTACCTGTGCCTCGAACACCTCCGCGAGCTCAAAACCATGTGCCAACCCGCCAATTGAAACGACTTCGAGTATATGCTGACGAAGTTATCAGTTGCCGGGCAAATGAACCAATTCACAGTAATACGCTTCATGATAAGTAACACCCCCATTCTGCTCCCAGGTCGAATGCACGCATGACTATGCTTGATAAGTCCTCTCCCGACAGAGACGTCTTCTTGCTCACAGACTTGAACAGGTCGATGATATAGTCTATTTCGGTCTTCTTATCGTCTGCTGTAGGTCCGTCGGCGTACAGCGCGTAGGCATCTACGTGGCCATGAAGCTGTACATTATAAGATGGGAGTAGATCGCGAACAGTTTTTCCCACCTCCACGAGAAGGATACAAACTTCGTACGACTCGACTTGTTATTCACTATTCCATTATAGCGCTGATAACACTCACCTTATAGTCTGAAGGCTTTTGAAACTTTTCACTTTACCAAATGTACGCCATACTTTGAAGTAGCTAACAAAAGCAACAGAATCTATAGCACTATTTATAATACTATTGGTCTATAATATTTCCAATTTGACCCTAGAAGCATCTGTCCCACATAACAAGGATCTAGACCACGAATGAGAGCCATCTCGTCATCCCCATGACCAGTAAGAAATATGGTCTTATTATCATAGAGCTTTTAGACCTTATCCTTCTTATAGCATGAAGGATTATCACAGTTTTGGACTATCGTGCCTGAAAGAACTGCGCAAGTCTTGTGTCGTCGAGAGGCGATGAGACACCACCCTTCTCCGCGCTGTGTAGGTTGACTTCGCCTCCCACATCGGGCACAGCGATATTTAACGAATTTCAAGGAGCACATTATCTAAACGGGTTAATGAAATAGATAACTAACTCCGCGTCATGACTTACGTAATACAAAAAGTTGTGAATCAACTATGAAGGACGAATAGAACCATAGTTATCTCAAGTAGAGTATGTTGTTAATAATATGGGAAGACGGAATATATATAGTGTAAACATACTGCTAGTTTAGAGTCTATAGCATCATGGTGGTGTCCATTGCTACTTAGAGGTAGCCGGTTTGCCTTGACTCGCCCTCGGCTTGACAGCACGCCCTTCCGTATCTGCAGAGCTGATAGCCGGAAGAAATTAGCATATCTTATTTGTCATATCGCAGGAGATCTTCCGCTTTAATCGACAGACCATCGATCTTCTGGTCAAACACGGCGTGAAATTTTTGTTTGGGGGATCGTTCACCCGAATGTGTTTACCACAAATGATAAGCAAATCGAAAGTCTGCGAGTTGCTACAGACGGACTGGTACCTGTGAAGCAGCACGACTGTTTATATATAATTCAAAGAAAAGAAAGACCAAGGCAAATCTGAACTAAAAGCACACTGACTACTGCTGTTCTTCTTCATCCTATCCATCTACCCATGCTTCTGGTCGCGTCAACTTCGCAACAAGATCTCGAGACTTAGGAAAGTCAAACTGAGGAGTAACTCTGTTGATCATCACACGGGTAGCTCCATCTATACAGATGCCAAAGAAGTTGCAGTGGAATAGTTTAGAAATCAATGATGGGGCGCAGCATTGAACATCGCGCAATAGTCTCGTTGCATTTCCAAGTTCGTCATCCACCGACTCACCCACAAGTTCCGCATATAAAGCTGGGCTATCGATCGACCTAATAGTTCCACGTAATAATTCTTAAGAATATCTGTCGTGGTTTCACCATCTATACGGTAAATATTAAGGAGTATTCGCTGCTATTATTCTTAGTCATTGTCGTAGTAAATAAGGGTTCAGGTACCTTTTATTGATATCCTCTCTGCTTTGTTGATAGTGCTCACTGCTCCAGATATATGGCATAATGAGTCCATAGAATCTTTCATCGAGACTTGAGCTGACTGTTGATGGAAAAAATCCGGCTTTTACCACGAAGTCCATATATAGTAGGCAAATTGAATCATCATTATACATGGTCTAGGGCAAGGTGCTACCTCTTGTATATGTAGTGTGGATATGTTTGCTTGTCTAGCGACTCCGTTGTAGGCCTTTAAAAATTCCCCTCATGATCTGCTCAAGCTTTCACACAGTGGCGGCGGACATGTTGCAATACGATGGCACTCGGAGTCCATTCTGTCGTTTTTCGTTTTCGTGATGGGCCAATAGCGAGTTGATTCAACCAAGCTGCCCTGCGTGGTTAATATGCACACATGGCTAGACCTAGGAGCCAGACTTATGCCTAGCTAGCCTGCACCAGTGATCACAATAAGCGCATGTGCTCATGGTGCCTCTACCGACTTGCCAGTTTTCACTTTGCCAAATGCACGCCATGAGATTTTGAAGTAGCTGTAACCTGCGTAGGTTGTCACGCATCTAGAGCAATATTCATACTGACGGTTCGTGATATTTGCAACGAAAATTTTCTAGTCTGCGCCTGACTGGCCGAGATGCCAGAGAACACACAGTTTTGCCAAATATCTAGCTGTCAACCTCGTGTCTGCCGAGTGAAGGGGTTTCGAAAGCGCGCCGAATTGTGTCTCCGTACGCCAAATATCCAACCGACTAGCAGTCATTGATAGCCTTGCCGAATGCAGCAATGATACTGTCATAAAGCTGTCCCGGATCTCAGCCGGTGTCCCAAACATCAGTCTTGCTGTATCTCCGAATAATATTGACCGAATGCGCAAACACAGTGGTTTGGCGATATTGAATGACTCCGGAAACTCGTTCATAATGCGCTCGAGGCTGTTCACTGTCATATGGCCTTCCTTGGCGTCGGCAATATCCTTGAAGCTTCCGATCTCCCATTTGCGCAAAAGGCTTTCTTCTGGCGCTGCTTCGCCCTTTTGCGGAGACATTTCACTCCATCCCATGCACAGCGTGCGCACATCCATATGAGAACGTAGAAAAAGATTCCAGGTCATGGCGATAGCTGTGGTTAACGCCAAGGAGCACCTCGATCGCCATGAACTGCATCGTACCTGTCCGATGGCGTGCACCGCTAGGACCGCTATCTCGTTCCTTGGCAAGATCAAGGTCGATGAGCATTCCCTTGAAACCATCGGCCTTCCCGGGACTTGGTATGATGATGTTGTTCGACGAAATATCGCGATGTAGTATCTCACCCTTTAGGTACAGGGTTTGATGCGCTCTGATGGCGTCATGGAGTGCTTCGAGCAGCTCTCGGATGGTGCTGAAGTCGCTGAGGACACGTCCCGCAGGGGAAATGACAAGGCAGGACAAAATGCGGTTCTCGTAAGGGTCCTCTCGGTTTGGGGTGTTTAAGCTCGGATTCGCTTCGCCGCTCGCTTCGTCGTTTGCTTCGGTCGATTGATCGTACGCTTGCCTCAGTGTAGACTGTTGACTGTTGGATCGCCGCGACGTGCGACGAGGATTATTGTGATTATTGTCTGAGGACTTGCGTTTTCGGCCGGAGCCGCTGCTCTCCGAGCCCGGCGGGCGATTATACCCGCCTGTGCGGTCGTGGGCTGTCGCTCGAAAGGCATGCCGTGTGCCGCTGGCAAAGTCAGGCCCGCTCGCAGCGCAGCAATGCTGGTAATCTCCCGATGCCCTACCAGTGTAGCAACGCCTTCCACGCCCCTCTCCTGTGCCAGCTTTAGAAGCCTGACTTCGGATGATTGGCGCTTATCCAAACGCCAGGAAAACTTAGCCACGCCGTGCCTCGTCGAAAAACAGGTTGTTCCCCTGCATACCACGGCCCGTTGCCAGACAAGCAGCCCGTTCAGTTCCACACGTTTGTCATCGCCGTTACCATCTTCCATTGTGATGTAGCGATGACTGTTTTTCCACTCGATAGACATATCTAAACCCATAGCAGCATCGTCCATAGTGGCATATGCAATAAGAGCACGCGCCAGCTTCCCGGCTCGTGATGAATGTTGAACTCGCCCGAGCTATAGGCGCCAGAGCGATCGTAGATCCACAGCTCCATCGTCGTAGCCCTGATGGTGAACGCGTGCACAAACCTGCGCATCGGTTGGTCGGCAAAGATGCTTCGAACATGTCGCGTTAGTTGCAACATGCATGCTTTGAAGTCCGTCGTCGCAAAGGACCGTTTGTGCTCCCAGCGACTAGGACGTGTTTATACTCAAATCGGCCTTCCGTTCGTTTCGGCTTCTGGAAGAAGATGTCCATCTGGCCCTTGCGTGCTTTGAACTCGGTCGCGCTTTTGTTGGTATACAGAATATATTGCGCCCCGGCTAAGGCTGTCTCCTCCAGCCCCTGCAGCCACTTCCACACAGCTGGTTCCCAAGGGTCAGCCGGGAAGTCCTTCCATTTTGTTCCGTCGTGATTTGCGAGGATCAGCTTAAGCATTTTTGCCTGAGCCTTGGTCCAGTTTGCTGTATCGAAGTGCTTTTCGAAGAACCCGGGCACTCCCCTATGGGTGCAGTCTTTTATTTCGTAGAACAACTCGTGCTCAACGATGTCGCGCGTTTCGCTGTCTTCGAGCCGGCTGGAGCTTGATTTGACTGGTGTTCCACAGCCGGTGGGAATAATGCTCGTTGGCGGAGGTGTCGACGGGTTGACAGCGTCAATAAGATTGATGACCGCGGTCCAGATGTCGTTGTCGGGAGAGTCAAGGGCGACGGCGTCGGCAAGTGGGCGGAAATGATCGTACTCGAGTGAGCCTCCTCGGACTTTTTGCGGTATGGGAATCAGCCTACCTGCCACATTGCTATTTCCATCTGATAAATGGAGGTTGAATGCTGCAGAAGATCCAACCAAAATGGACAGGACAGTGGCGATATCGCTGCGCCAGGTGTCTTTAGATCCATCTAAGTAACACAACTTGTCCGAAAAACGGGAAAGCGAGTCATCAAGTGGATAATCCGCGATGACCTTGCGCTGTTCCTCGGTCAGCGTCATTTCGAGGCGTCTGGTAGCGTTCGTGGTCGCGTAGGACTTTGGGGGATGAAGATGAGTGACGCGACAGGTCACGTGTGCTCTACTGGGGCGAGGGCGCTCGCGGGTCAGTGTTGCGATGGCAGATAGCGAGAGAGAAGTAGAGAAAGCTGAGCTTGAGGAGTACGACGACTTTATAAGTTTGTGCACTCCCTCCTAAGAAGGGTTACGCGTCACAAGAGCGAGCCTCGATGGCATGATGGGACCCCGATCAGGCGGCCATCGGATATAGGCAGACCAGCCCAACCTATTCCGAAGCGGGATACAGGGCTAGCAGAAATGGGCGATCACTTTCATTTCGACAGAGGCTCAATTAAGTGATTTGGCTGCAGAATACTGTTCAAAACTGTTCGTTTGAGGCCCTGGTAAGGTGAAAGTGCTTTCGATTGACGGGCGACGCGCCTCGTGCGCCCGGTGTCTCTGCGCCACACTGTTTTTCACCAAGGCGCTTCTCCACCCCACATCTTACACACACGCTGCCGGACGTCAAGCGGCCGCAGTAGCGAGGGAACGTGGTTGTCAGAATATTCATGGTTGATTGAGGCTATCTAGGTTGGTGCCATTAGGCACATTGTGCACGAAAAGGGTCTGTTGCCGAGGCGTCGAGCCTGCTGCCTCTCCTCAGACTAAGAATAATCTGTCTCGTATAGGAGCGGTTATAGCCTCCGGCAATTTTGTATATCCCATAGTGTCAGACATCAACTGCCACCTAGTTGCATGCTGTTCGATAAATTCGAACTGAATTGTTATTGCGTATTATCTAGGAGAGGGTGCTTGCTACCTCTTATATGTAGATGTAGAGTTTAATGTGTTGATCCACCTGGCAACTCTAGCAAAGCCGCTAAACCCTCCGCTCACGGCTTACTGCGGCAACAGACTTATGTAGTACTGAAGAAAATGGCGATAGTTTTGTCTCAAATCGAATGTAAAATGTTCCAAGTGCTTTTCAGCAGTCTCTTTGTCTCCCTCATTGCCTGATACATACAGATGTATGTGGTGAGAATGTGAAAGTACTTGGTCGGCATGGTGCGCGGCTGCGAAATATGGATATATCCTAGCTTCAACATAAATCACGGGGCCTGGTATGTAATCGCGGACCGGAGCTCAGGGCTCAGCATATCCTCCTTTGCCCAATGACATTCCTCCGCTGGTCGTCCGCGGAAATGCAGAAGATATTCTTTGGTTTGACCTTGTCGTAAATCATAGACATCAACGTCCAGTCCAAACCCCGGTATTCACACTGATGGATCGCATTCTGAAGAGCGGTGTGCTTTTGCATTTGCTATTCTGACATTTACATGGACACCCTTATAATCATGTATATGGTTGATGGGTAGCCGTTGGCTGACTGGAGCCACTGTCTTTCCTCAGGGCGGGACGATCACGAAGCGGGCATTGCCATGACGGGATTCACATCGAATTTCGGATGGCTGAAGCTAATTTGGTTTTTCTCGGTAAGTGCATGCTTTAACAGGTCATTTTCGACGGAGTATGTCTGGCCCTGAGAGAATGGTAGGGGCTGAGCATTCGTCCATGAGGATCATTCATTGAGAGAGCAGATCACTACCCAATCAGATGAAATCTGAACTGATTGAACTTTTGTCTGATTAGGCCTAGTGGATTGCTTGATCTTCACAGGACTCTGATCATTGGTTGAATTTTTGACAAACGAGGTCTAGCGCACGCATCTGCCTGGCTGTTTTGCGTGTTAGTTCTAGCGTGAGCTGTCAAGTGACCGGTTTCTCAATCCGCTGCTGTCGCCCTCGCCTGGTCACCCATTCCGCTTATTCTCAATTGCTTCTAACCCTCTACAACATGGCCCAAGATTTAGCAACACATTTGTCCATTGACGACATAGAACTTTTTTAACGATTATTGGCCGCGGTGCAATAGAGCACCAAGACAGCTCTGCTTTGCGAGCTTCGGCCACATCTCATCCGTTGCGCCAATCTCATTCGCCAGCTGGAACCACAGCTTTTCCAGACAAAAGCAACGAAAGAGGACACGAACTCTGAGCCAATCGCCCAACCACCAGTTCCGGTGCCTGCGGCGCCTATACCTACTCAACGGCAATTCGCATGCTCGCGACCTTCGTCGCGAACATGCTCACCAGCACAGCTATTGTCGGCTATACAGAAGCCGCTGCCATCTCGAAGTTCGAAGTACTTGCCCGCTCTGCCTAAAGCAGTAGTCGAAACATTAACTTGCACATCTGCCGAGGAGTTCTTCCAGACGAAACGCAACGGGACACCCTGCAGAGAGCTGCTTTTGGTTCTGATCGAAAGCGAAAATGACATGTGGTTGAGCGCCATAAAACAAAGACTTCTCACTATCGGACTTTTTGTCTAAGGCAGAAAATAATGCGTCACGAAGCCTGCAGTCAGTACAATTATACAGAAAAGGGGGCGACGAAAAGGATTATTGATGTCGCAGCGCTCCGAAACCCGGAATTGTCAAAGAAAACAGTCCAAACCGTCATCAATAAACATATTTCACGAGGAAGAAGTATTGGGGCTTAATGCAGGCACTCTCAATCAGCGCCGTCATTGCCCTAAGTCCAGACCATGCTAGCCAGTGAGAACCCTCTGGCCACCCTTATCGTCCAGCAGCTAACCATTTAGTTACGAGTGCAAGCTTCCGAGTGAGGAAAATAAAAGGCGTCGGGATTTTATATCCGAGTTGAGGGCGGGAGGCGCCAAAACAACTGCTGAGATTGTTCATCTATCTAAGCCTACAAAGCAGCTGGAAGCAACCGCCCTACGGTATTTAGACTGGATCTGTGCCGAGTTTGAGGCTTGGTTCGACAACAAGAATGAACTCAACAGGGAAACAGACACCTTCAAGTTCAAGATGCTGCTGCAAACCTGTCGGAACCCCCAAGAGTTACTGGCATCGACAATGGCGTTGTTTCGTTACAGGGTGGTGTCTTCAATTTACCACCTGCAATTTCACCTCTACTGCAGCAACGTTGTTGGTGGCCACTGCGAGGCCACGGCAGTGCCGAATGCAACCGCTTCTATTCCCGCTGACTTTGCGGCTGAGGGAGGCAGCCCTACAGAATGTGTCGATACTGCGTCAGGTATGTATGGGAATACTAGGGCCTTCGTTCTTCATCACGGACCCTGGATGTGCTTGCAAATACTGCGTTATTGCATGCTCAGTCCCAGACTGACCCCTCCCATTCCTATGCAGATCACCATTACGCGACCGAAACGGCCGAGGCGACAATGCTCCAGGGCCGTGCAGCGATTACGTTAAGTTCATCCTCAGACGCTGCCTCATTATTTGACAGCTCCTTACAGCCTCTTCATCCACTTCCGCGCTCGGAGTGAGGAAGACAGTGCCACTATGCCGTCCAATAACGAACAAAAGAGACTGTACGATGGTGAGGAGGCCTCTACAACGAAGAGACAGAAGTCTGTCTCAAGGCCTACAGCATCAGGTCTGAATTATGGCGTTGAGGCTGCTAGGGCAGAAGGATTGAACAATATTGGCACTGATCCCGGCGATGGTGCAGAGTCAACGCATTGCCAGCAAAGAAATTTCGCCACAACTATGCCAGATCTACATTGGGACTGGACAGAAGTGCTCGAGGAATATTCAGGGTGGGACTGGAATGCCGCGATCTCGACAGATACATCGCCAAATACCGAGAACCAGTTCAGGGACGAGGATTTAAATTTTGGCCTCTAATATAACGACAGCAGTTGCCGTATGCAGCAGTATTTGATTGCCACCGTCCAGTTCGTACCCAAACCCAGCACTATTTATTTCCATCCACTTTTCACTGCCATCTTGTTGTATTGTCGGGTAATCGAAGCGGCCAAACATGAGGAAAATTATGCATGGTGTTGTCACTGCAACGGTAGTCCGGTCTGATGAGGCCTGCGCCTCCGCGAGGTATGCGGTTCGCTCAGATTCCTTTAACTTCCAAGTGCGTCAGTGTTCTTGCCTCTATATAATGCTTGTATCTATCACGTACGTGGTCCTTGACGAAAGTTATCAGTTCACCATGATTTTTTGTCGTATGCGTCCCGTAACTTCTTCCTTAGCTCTATGGGATCGGCGGGCTTGATCCTGCGCGTTATAGCCATATGTATCGACTGAGGCGCTGTATTACAGCATACACCGTTGTTGCAGCAGCTGGTTGATAATAATGCTGCCTCTGGAAAAAGGCCGCGAAATTTCATCACGTGGCTGCGGATAAGTGTCTGCGGCAAAGTCACAAGCCAGAGACTCTCCCAACCCCACCACCCCGCCGGAAGAAGGAAGGGCCGACGGCCACACGTCAATGTTCGTTGTTAAGTTGACGTGTTCATCAAGCCCACAGATAATGCCATTCCTACCGTGGAAACATCACGAAATGTATCGTGAAAACCCAACAAGTTGCTAAGCGAAAGTCCGTCTGACAGAGAAGTTCCCAATCACCCTGACAAGACTAGGAATATCCCCGTGAGCATCGAGGACGGGGGAAACGCTTGTAACACGTGCTTTCCTAACCAATGATGATACCGAATAGCTCAGTCACCACGGCAACAGGCGTCGCATCTGATCATACACAACGGACAGCGAATACAGTAGCATTGTCTATGCGCGTCGCTTTTCGTTCCTATCACCAAACAATGGCAAAGCAAAAGACAGTAGAAGAGCTCGAGAAACTTTTACGAGAAGCAAAGCTACGCGCGGGTAAGGAACAACAACGCGCCGATGCATCCAAAGATGCAGCCGCCTTGATCTGTGCTCCAACAAAGTTGTGCCAAACAAGCGCAAGCGGGGTCATAGTCAGACTGCGAAAATCGCAAGCACGGTTCATAACTCTGATGGTGAGAGGCGTTGTCGTGCCATGTACATCAGCGACGACTTCATAATGGCGACCACAGCGTTTGCGGAGCTTAACTGGTGCAAGGCTAAAGAAGCTTACTTCAACTGACAAAGAAATTGATCTGGCTATCCTGGCGTGGTGTCGTGCAGAGGTGCGATTGCATGAAATATACAGAGCTATCACTACGGGCGCACGAGACGGGTCACGTGGCCCCTGAATCGAGAGTACTCCTGAATCCTCAACCGAGCACTCAGCACCTGGTGAGTGAGTGCATACATATGGAAAGCAGCACAAGCAAAGCACGCACAAATTTTTGAATGTAGGCTAGGGCTACAATTTTGATCAGTCATACAGATACGTCGGGTTATTATCACCACAGACCTCTTGTTGCTCGAAGTCGTCTGATGAGACGCTGGTTTTCCAATGAATTGTGTGTAATTGCGAATAGTGGTGGTAGCTCTCTTCCAAATCCTTTCTTTTCCTCCTCGCCATTTCAGCGGCAAAGAAACGATGGCATTCGTGAAAGTCCTAAGAGGACGGGGTGGTAGTGCTGGGGGTACATCGAGCATAGTACCTAAGAAAGGGAAGACCCTGGGGACAGTGGCATTTCGGGGCTGGGGGCACGGGTATTTCGAAGAACTCAGTCATCCAAAAATGTCCTCCCGCCAAAATTGCCACAGACGAGTGGTGCCCTTAACTGGACGATATCTCTGTACAGGTACCTTCGACAGCAGGGACCCCGGTCTATGTCAAAATTCAGCGGCTCTAGTTCTTGCCGCCAGCTGCCTAGCCTGAAAATGCTGACGACAGACCCATGCGCTGTTGCAACAGGACCCGAAAGCATGGTGCATTGAATAGGAGGCGAAAATAGACATGCTAGGCTTTCTTCAAGCATCCTCGTCACATAAATGCCAAGTTTGGATGACAAACTGAAGCCGCAGTTGGATTGAAACAAACGGCTGGTCTGCAAGTCTGCTCATTTGTCTCAAGGCAACAAGTGGGTGGCGCATCATCGCGACAGCGAAAGATTTCAAGGTACATAGCTTATGAGAGTCCAAACCACGCTTCCATTTTGCGAGGCCTGGCGCGGTTTGACGTACTGTACCGGTAGGTGCCTTGCTCCATAACGTAAAAATCATGGTGCACATGAGGGAGCTTCACAGCGTAAGCACTCCTAATGCAAGAGTCAATCGTAGCCGCACATCAGGGTATGGAGAATATTAGTGCGCTGCTCGGGAATAATTTCGATCGGTGAGCGGCCCGAGGCACAGGCACGGTGATTGCAGATTTGTATTCGAAAGGTGGGGTTCTTTGGGACTCTGGGAGATCGGATGCAATTCCAGCCTCGCTAGCGGGTGTACCTTATTTCTGGCAAAGAGAATTACAAAGGCAAAGCGTCGCAAGAGCACGGAGACATCAAAGAAAGCATAGGAGCGCCAGTCTGCCAGGGAGGCGACAAAAGAGTAGTACAAAGCATGGACAGCCAATCAGTACGTAGTATTTAGATACAAGGCAAAGCTAGGCAGCAGCGAAAGTCTTGCGCAAGCTGCTGAGCGACCTATAAAGAGGGAGCTTCAGAGAACGAAAAATTGGGGGCCAGGGTGTTTGGAAGAAATAACCTACCACTAAATCTGTGGCTGCTGGAAGCTAGCCTCCACCCTGCCCTCTTGCCATCGTAATGGCTCAAAAAGCCGTAGAAGTCGAAGAAGGACGCTTTTAGCGAAGCAACAAGTTGACATACATACTGATTATTCTTTTACAAACTGCGTAATACAGCTCAAAAATAATCCTTAGGTCAGTTTTCTGCTTGATAAAACGGTCATCTGAAGTTAAACTCTTTTTTTAAGCTTCATGAGCCATTTCCAGACACTGATAGTGGAGCAGCTAGTAGGGTGAAGCTACGCTAGGGATACGTACAGCTGCCTCCGACACCCACAGATTAAGTGGTAAGCTTGTTGCTTCAAGATACCCTTACCCCAACTCCCTGGTTCCCAAAGGCTTGCTCTTCTCAGGCTGCAGAGTTCAGGGTGCTTAACCAGCCTACTAACTGCAACGAGTTTATCAGCAGCTCCACTATTTGCCATTCCTCACGCCAACTCTGTGCTGGCTGCATCACTGTACTTCCAGACACCTAAGTGCCCAAAATTCTTGTTACCTCTGATCTGTAGCAGAGTCCATCATGCCAACCTTCGCCATGAGCAAATCAAGGCCCAAGAAATCGAATGGTCTCGTGCGATGTATCAGCAAGTATTTCTACCCAAGAAAAGCCTATCATATTGAACGCTGTTTCTGAGCAAAGTTCTCCAGACTCTATTAATACATGTCCGAGCTCTATTCGGACATGAAGGTGAAATCGCAAGAAAAACATACCACGTGCATCGTGCAATCGTCTGCCCGCAGTCGGCTTGGTTCGAAGCTGCTTGCGGGGAGAACTTCAAAGTCGGTCCTATCGTCCGGCAACTGTTGCAGACGAGGGCTTGCTAACGATCAACAGGAAGCAGAGGATGGGATGATCAACCTCCCGGAAGACGACCCCAAGCCGTCGACCTAATGATATGGCAGTTTTACCATCAAGATTATTCTGTACCATCACATGAGCCGATTACACCAACAGACGGGGAGGAGAATCGCGACCAGGTCAAGGAAGCCTCCAAAAGCGGTGATGACGATTGTGCTTTGCTTGTCCACGTCAAAGTCTACGCACTTGCGGAAAAATTGTGTGACCCGGGCCTTAAAGCACTTGCATTGAAGAAATTTAGGAAGCCGCCGGCCAGCACTGGGCATCTGACGTCTTTCTCGTGGCAATAAAAGAGGCGTATGCAACAATCCCGGAGTCTGACAGACAGCTACGGAGTGAGATCGCAGACACATTCTATGAACATCAGGACTTGCTGGATATTCCCACGACTAGAGAGTCACTCAAGGAGGTGGATGGGTTAGCCGCAGATGTCTTGATGCATTTTCACGATAAGACAAGGGAATCCTTGGTAGAATCAGGTAAAAAGTAATTCGCCTTTCTACGCTATGTAATAAAGTACATCGAGAAAAAGAATAAGAGAGTATAAACCTGCTTCCCGTGGAAACCTGCGGTCTCATGGCGGTATCCGTCTCGGTACTGTGCATCAACGACAAGCAGCGCTAGGCGGATGAACTAGGACGCTAAGCTCTGGTGCCTGGCTTCACCGATTGATGGTGCGGTGAGATCAGTCGACTGGAGACGGTACTGACGTATTGGCGGGGTACGACGATGTGGGTGTAATGCAAGATTCGCTAAAGCGACCGTCGACTTTTGTGCTCTGCCCGTATCATTTGCTATCTTTTCATTACCCCGTATTGGAAGCACTGGCCAGTAAAAACAATTCGCCATATCCGGGCCTCAATCATCGCGGCCATTGTATACTTTGATTCTGCAAAATTTTGGCGGACTCGCCTGAAACAGCAAAAGCTCGACAGAGAGACTAGGTGCATCGGAAGCCGTCGGTACATGTTGCATCGTGCTTTCGTCGTTTCCTACGGCCTTGACAACAGCCGCTATCGTCGCCATTCGCCTCCTCGTCTGAGACAAAATGGCCAGCTCCTTCAAAGCGCTTACGATTGGGTTGGCTGTCCTGTGGGGAACCACCTAGCTTGGTCGAGCTGATGCGCTGTACTCCTGTTATTTCGTCGTGGTCTTGCTCGCTGTCGGCAGCAGGAGACGCTGCTGGCGTCGCTGCTGGTGTCGAGACACTGACTTCCGCGATCGTCTCCTGCAGCGAGACTACGATGTCGGTAGTGTCAGCATTGTTGGCTAATCGCGAGCGTATGGATGAGTCAAAAACTTTGCAGAAGTCTGCTTTGTTCAACTTTTGATGAAATTCTCAATGCGTGTTACGTTTCTGGCCATCTTGGCACCTGAATCGTGGATCAAATCCGTGGAGAGGACTGATGTTGAAGGACGAGGGGTAAGAGGAACAAGATGGTGGGGATGCCGTGCTTATAGAGGCCAGCGAGTGCTGCAGGCGCTAGTGTAGTGCCTAGACTGCGTCAGCAGAGGAGCAGCGTATGGTTGTGTTAACGAGACCTTGCGAGTGACGGCGCAGGAAAGCAGAGTCAATGTTTCGCCTCGCTCAGCACCGGTCAAGTACCGTACAGTGTAGCGCGTTCTCAGACAAAAGAATTAGTTAAGAGGATGCTACAGTGAAAGGCGTTATTAGTGCCGCCTCCCAGGTACGTTGATTAATTAAGTAGCGAGTGTGGTGGGCTTGGTCGGCGAGTCCCGTCCTGTGCGGGGATCGAAACTCGTTAGGCCAGCCGGACTAACCGAGTGTACTATCGAATTTGAATTTTGTTTCCTTCCTAGGTCTATTTGGTCCATACCATTTTCTGTACCACCGTGACAACTGGCTGCACACACATCGTCGACCCTTTGTCTCATCCGTTTGCCTTCGACCTCTTCTCTGTTACTCTTGACTAGATTGTGTTATCGTCTCTATTGCTGTAAGCTGCAAGAATGCGCCCGCGGTCACGCTCGTTGGAACTGTAACTGATATGTGGTGACCTTAAATGCTCACTTCGATGCGGCATTTTGCAACTGCCAGTCACCAAAGGATGCTGTGGCCGCCTAAACCAAAACCCACAACATAGTTTACCGGTATTGTCTTGAGCATATTCAGCGTCCGGCGCGACTCTGTCCAAAATTTTTAGCTTGACGCTAAAAGCCAAAATGCTAGTGCGATGCGGCCACTTTATACCTCCATTTTCAGCCTTTTAGCGCTAAGCTAGTCTTCCAAAGAGACATGCGCCGACGCTGGTTATGCTCAGAAGAATACCACGAAATTCTTACTATGTCATATTCACTTCGTGAGTTGACATTTGCCTTCGATAAGCTGCCCGCCATCTCCGCCGTCGCCGCTCTTTTCCAACAGCATATTCAATCTCCATACCTAGCCGGAATCTGGCTACAAAATATAGAAACTGGTTTATCTTGGCCAAGTTGTGGACTTAGGAAAAAGAAAGATTCAAAAACAGCCGTCCATCTTGGTCGTGGAGATCACAGGCTGGCATGGTTACTTGGCCGATCTCCAAATATTAAGTTTATCCCCTCATCGATATTGAAAGCTTTGGCACTTGGGAACGTCGAAAATGGTACTCTAGCTATCATTGGGATTCTTAAACGTCTCCGGTTGCGAAAAGTTTCTGCCGAAGAGGAGAGATATGTCAAATACGAATTGTTCAACGAACAAGGGAAGAAACTTGGAAGCGCTGTACCGGATTTGGAAATTGGGGACGAAGTAGAATTCCATTGCTTAGCGCTATTTTGCAGGCTTTCGAATCTTGCACCTGGGCGTTTCTCGGTGTGGTTCTTGTTGGTGTCACCAATCGCGGGCAAACTTGGAGCATATACACGAGACGGTGTCGCAGAAATTGATGAGCTCAATAACTGGAAGTCACTTGGAAATCATAAAACAAGCAGAATAACCCTTTGTAGATATATATATATATGTCTTGGGTTGGGGATATACTATGCGGCTTTTAGGGGTGATGTGCAGATTCAGTGATGCCTGCCAACAGTTTGGCTCAGGGTAGAGTGGGCGGTTCCTCCTGAATTCGGCCAAAAAAGCCACGTGTCCTCTCTGTGGCTTTCTACGAGATTTCATGAGCAAACATTTGCAACGCCTCGCAATTCTGAACCATAGGAACACTGAGCCTGCGAAGTGCGCGCGTAGTGAAAATGCCCATGAACTCAATATGCAACGGCATAAGCGCGCATTGCCACCGAATCCGGTGGGTCTTGTCGCTCTGGTTCAGCTAGTGAGCTGCGACATCTGCTGGTGATATCATATGCGTAGTATATGTAGCCACCATCATGGTCTGTTTTTTTGGTGTCGCTTTAGTGTCAGAGAGCATTTTATATCAGTTTAGTCTAGCATAGAAACGATTCAGCCAGAACTGAACTTATGTTACTTTTCTTTTCCTGTTATGATGCGTCTTGAAAGTATATAGGGGTATAAGGGGTTGGGGTAGTACCGTAAGAAGCGTTGAGAAACCGCTGCTACTAAAATAAAAATATCAAAAACATGGGGCGCTAATTTCGCCGTTCACTGTACAGTAGTCATCTTGACACCTTGATTGTAGACCAGATTCGTGCGATGAGGGGCCAGGGGTGAAAGACGAGAGGGTGAAGAACAAGATGACGGGCGGGCTGCTGCTCAGAGGCATGGTTTTGCACGCAAAACCATTCCACTGGTCGTGGCACCACAACTCCGTTCTCCGTCTATATAAACAAGTCAAAGACATCATGCTGTGGCAGGGAGTAGGATCGACCATGCCGTATACCCAAGATCGGCCCAAGAAACGGAATTGAAGCAACGAAAACTTCAAGAAGAGGTGGCGTACTTTCGTAAAGAATGGCTACCTGACTCACCACGACTATCATGCGGATGTGTACATTTTGCCGCTGTGCCGGAGAGGCCAGATTTATGAGTTCAAATCTAGTGACCACGCATGGCCAACAGCTGGCGAATTGGTGCGGGCGCCCTGCAAATATACTCGTCGTTGCGGTCAACTGACGATGATGGATAGGGAATGTGTTTCCGTGCAGCAGGTAACTGCAACGGACATGAAGGCAAAGTGAACCTGCCATTGATGCTGGCCACTCGAGACGCCCAGCCCTCCTCTCTTCTCCAATTGGCCGATTCGAGAATATGTTGAGCAGACGGGTGATGAGCCTCTCCTCGATCGACACGAAGAAACGATGATTTCAGAGAAGTCAGGGCCTCCATCAAAGATAGAGATAGTCGGCTTCTCGAATTCAGTTGAATGAAACACATATTGGAGCCAATTTGGCTTGAAGTCCCCTATGGTTCATGTACAATCTCGTTGACAAATTCGTCAGATGCTGCGCTGTGAAGTTCAGCATGTTTTTGTGTTCTCTTCACACACTGTCTATTGGGTGAGCAACCAAACTGATAACTGATAGTTATGCAACAGGTCAAAACTGGTTACGGGGTGTTAGTACAGTGTGCATAAGCACACTGATACTGCACCTCATAGTAATTATGGCACGACTTTGCAAATACCCCGTCAAGCTGAGGGCAAGCGCCTGAGGTAACGCCGCTGCAGCAGACACAATACCCACTGTGCCGCCAGCTCGTAAATCCTGTCAAGCTTCAAACGGCCATTTCTGGCTGTTCAATCAGTTATAAAACTCGCGCCGTACGCGCACCCGCACCATGGATTTCTCTTCCTTTCAGACCTCGTAATTGCTGCAGTAATGACTGACTCGTTCAATATCAGCAGCACGTCATCGCCATCTCTGTCTACCAATGCTAAAGACATCTCCGTTCATCGCCGTAGCATCAGGAGGTCCGTCAATCACTTTCGCCCTGCGCACTGCACCTGACTCACCTTTACAGGCTGTCCAGTCTTTCATGCATGGCATAAACCATAATCAAGCTGAGGTGGCGGCGTGCGTTGCTGCGTACCCTGACTCTGTGCCGCTGATCTACAGTGTTCTCCCGACTGCAGAACCCGGCAACCTCCCCACACCACCAGCACAGCCCTTGAGGCTATTAATGAGTCCAGCGGCGGCGACGAGCCCCTAGTATCAAAAACCCACGCGCGACTGATCTAAGCATCTATCCAAATAAATGCGATTGCTCACTCCTGCCAACCATGTCTCCCTATCCTTACAATACGCCAGGATGGGCTACTGCTAGACTGGGGCCACGTCGTGGCATGGAAGCTCGACCGGGTAACTCGTTCGCCTATTCTCGGGACTATATCGATGTCAAGGGTGGAGCAGGGCACCTATCAAGGGCGTCTTGAGCTAAACTCTATCTCATATCAGAGGACCTACCCTGCCAACAACGGCGACACTGATGATGTCGGGCCGGCATCAGGGGCCACAGAGATTGACGTGATATTGCGAATTCATCGACATCTGTCTTTGCCCTAGAGAGCTCTGATGGCATGTCGGATGCGTCTGCTAAGGCTAAGAAGACCTGAAGTAATTGCTCGGTGCCCTACCCAGTACTTGTTAATGCGAGTAGTGGCTGTGCCATGTAGTGGCTGTGCAATGTATAGTGGCTGTGCAATATGTAGAGCATGGGTGTAGTGCCTGGTCAGGGCCGCCCTTACAAGCTTGCAAGAACGTCGTCACACGCGTACAATTCATTATTGGATCGCTCTCAACAGCTCATCGCTAAATCACAGACTTGCTCGATCATGTAGGGTGGCGCATATGCATGCATGACTGAACCCTCCGCTTTCCGACTCAATACGAACGGCGCATGCAGGTGTTTTGCATCGCGCTGCGCGGTTGGCATAGCACACCACGAAGCGGGAAAGCAGCGACAAGCTATGCAACTCGGCGAAGATTCACCCCAATTGAACAGTCCAGGAGGTCCCTGTTGAGAACCAGACATGGTCGCTGTAAGACTGCTTCGCACAGTAGACACCAGGTTGTAGGCTGTACCATCCGTGTGGCCGACAGCGACACGGCCGCCCTCGCTGCGTCAACCAGGTACCTCTCACCCGTCTAATCCCAGTGTGCTACATAGTTTAGATGCAGTTTAGTCCAAATTCAGACTACGCTTTGTCTTCATGGTACAAGTTCTTATAAGAACAAATTTGGAAGACCTCCTGAAAGAAAGGATGCCCAAGGCAAGACCACTGACGAGTTATGAAGTTAAGTTGCGACTGCAAGCAAGGTTGCACACCACTCAACTCAATCCACTGCATAGCCCAGTGGCGTTGAGTTGACCTAGTCAATTGAGCCTCAATGGCGTTGATCAACTGGGACCCCGAATTGATTTGAGTGGATATAATTGACCTTGATTCACAATATGTAGCCTCAACGTTCATCCTCTTACTCCTCGCCCTCCGATTCGACTTCAGCCGCGTCACCGCATCGGTCGTCTTCAATCACCCCTTCGCGTAACCATGACCGCAGCGCTTGGCACATGCCAATAATATCAGCATCGAGCCGACTTCGAAGAGGCGTCACCATCCGCCCTGCTGCCGAAAACAGCCTCTCGCATTCGGCCAACATGGCAGCGAGAGCCAGTCAGTTCCTCCTCCGCCACACTAGGCCCAGACATAGATCGCGTGCGCTCGCAGGTACGCTTGGAATGGATTGTAATCCTTCCTCTGCCGCTTCACCGCAGGCCTTTCGGCAACGCGACCTGGCACTATCCGTACACGGCGGTATTGCGTCTATCGAACCGTTTGCTTTGCATTGACCACCCAATCAGGATGATCTTTCCACTCATTATCAAAATAGCCCCATCGAAACGCCGGATGCGACGCCAAGGCGGTACAGTAAATCGGTTTCTCATCCACCAGGCGGTAGCATTTGTTGAGCTTTTCCAAGCCCAGATTGATGTTGATCCTCAAGTGCTCGGAATCAGGTATCCCGCATGCGAGCTGCTTTATTTCTCGAGGACTTCTAGGAGAAACTCAAACCCTGAACGACTTCCCATATATTTCCGTACGAGCCAACCCATCCTCGCTTTCGCCTACGCAACTGTCTATCGCCCTCTAGAGTTCGTACAGCGTCCTCGTAGAATCCCAGCAGCTTGGCCAGATGCTCCAGGACTATCCAGTCGTTGCTCGTCAGCTGGTTCTTCTCCGTGCAGATCCGAGGCTCTTTGGCTGACTTTCTGGCGCCGCCGGTTCTCTTTGACCTGTTCTCCAGCTCCCATTGCTGGCGATGCCCAGAACTCGATTTCGCATTGTTTCCGTGCCGCTGTCAGCATCTGTGAGATACCTGCTGCCAGGTCGGCCATCTCGTGCAGCATCTTTCGGGCGCGGTCTGTCGTGAGACGTAAATCTCTCAAATCAAGTCTGAGGTGGCTGATCCCCCATTCTAGCGCGGTGATGATGTGTCTGCTGCTCCCGTTGCTCGTGGAGGATGGTCTCGGTCAGCGCGGTGAGATCGAAGGCGTCAGAATACACGCTTGAGCTGCGCCTCTGTGTTGTAGACATCAGGTCGGAGGCTGATCAACATGACCAGGAGTGAGGGACGAGAGTTGTGCATCGCTGTTATATGCGCCAGTTCCGTATGTTGAAACCCACAGAGGGACAAATCCCTGCGGCAGATTCGTGATTAGGCGCAGCGTGACATGCAGTGGCGAAGGCAAGACGTGGAAACAAACACGTAGAGCCGGAGAATAGAGCACATGCGCTTTCAATACATTTTTGCAGGATTCGACGATCTTCTATATTGATATCCTTCGTATTTCTAAGCATAATGTATACTAAAATCTCGCTAACGAATCGCAACCTGGCCTTGCAGCACCCGCCCTTGCTGCAACGACAGCATGCCCAACTCGGCCTGCAGCTCCGGCGCCAGCAAGAGGTTCACTATTCCCAAGGCATTCTGTGCCTTCCTACGCCACGCGTCACTCGCCATCATCCCCGGTCTCGGCGGTGATGCCTGCGTGAACGGGCTGATGACCTGGCTGTGGCAGCGCGGCTGCTGGCGTCCTCTCGCCGAGCAATAGGCACTGGCAAAATGTGCTGCTGCTGCTTCGGTGACGGCCATATCCAAACCAAAATCATTGAAAAATGACTCATCGAGGGGATCCATTGCCTCAGCAGACTGTTCGAATACTTGCGTGGCGCCCTCCGCTACCGAAGTCTCCATTGAACCAGGAGGAACAATCGGCAGCGCCTCCACGTTGCGTAGCAGCGCGATCCAGGTCGGACTCGCGACTAACGGAACTTTTATGGTCTGAACCAACAGGAGACCGCTCGGGCTCGTACTGTGGTCTTCTAGCTTCCATCTAGACATCGTCGCGTCAGGCGCAGCAGCTCCTTTTCACGTTTTCACTATCACCATCCTATTACCTGGCCCTACGAAGTGGGTGTCCCGCCCGCTAGTCCACTTGTTGCCAGTAAGGGTCGTCCGGAAGCGACCGCTGTAATGTCGCTCAGCGGCGTTGGCTGGTTGTTGCACGATGTGGTCGCACCGAAATTGGACTCTGAGGTTGTGGTGGCGGCAGGTGCCAGCTTCATGGATGTTAGTCAAGCGCGGTCACCACAGCTCTGCCAACAGCGCTGGATCCGCAGCTCATAGCATCGGGGGCCAGCCTCGTCACTCACCAGGTATTGTAGGAACCGGCGATCATCGGAACAAAGCAGCAGTTGAAAATTCAGTGGCCACAACCAAACGGTCCAGACGATGGCACCACTTGTTATGTTATGTTAGGTTATTTATTATTCGACAAATGTGTCGCCGTTCCGGGGAGCTTGACGGGGCGCGTCCGGGGACGTGTCCACGTTCTCACCAGGGGCTTCGAAAACAGCTACATGACCCAAGTCTCCTCCTATAGTAGCAGCTGCGCGCTAATCGAGACAGAACTATCAGTTTTTGCTGAGGAGCGGCTTCCGTCAGCGGAGAGCTGCTTGTGCTGTGTTACAGCTTTGTTGTGCCGTGAGGCTCGTTGACGCGTGTTTCCACGTAACAAAGAAATGAAAATTGGTGTTTTTACAAGCAGTTAGCGCTGCTTGGGCGATTTTTCGTCACTCAGTCGCCAGTTGAGGCGTCTTCTACTCCCTGGTATCGTTTGTTGATCTTCGAATAATAGAAGTCAGCAACCTTTACGTAGGTTTGGAAGGATCTACCCAGGTATCTCCGTATCGCAGCTTCAGGCTCGGGTGCCAGCCGAGGCCTTCCACCACGCCCTTGATCTCTGCGTCAAACACTTCGCTCTTGTCGATCTGTCGGCAACCTTGCGCGATAAGCTGCTGCCGCCGGTAAACGGCATATCCGAATCCCGCTGTGTCTTGTTAGAGCCAGCGCTGTAGACGACTAACCTCGTCTGAGACGATGGCACCACAGCATCGTCGTCTCCCTTGCAGGGTATCCAATGCCTCTATTTCTTCCACATGCACTCAGACAAATCATAGAAACGGCAACGCGTGCGCGGAGAACCTTTTGCAACATCGTACATTCCCCTCATAGCCCCCGCAGAGACAATTTCTAATTCATAAGTGCAGACGAGGTGAGTTGGTGGCAGAGTAAGCTACGCACCTCCCCTCCCTCCTTTCCCTTGGCCCCGACAGATCAGATAAATCGAGTCAAACACAGCCAATGGAAATTTGTTTGGCAAAAGGCTGGAATCCTGCTCACGACGCTACGTCAATGCGGGGATGGAGAACGAGGCCCCGCGTTCCTCCTGCGAACAATGACGCAGCCTCGGTTGCTAAAGACGGCATCCACGAGAAGTTCGGCTGCATGGAAAGTGACATGCGCAAAATAAAAGAGGATCTGGCTAGCCTCATCGACGTGAGGGAAGTAGGTCCCAAGATCGTCCGCATGGAAAAGTGACCTGGATGGGATGAGAAGGGAGCTGGCGTCCCTGGCCGGACTCCAGGAGGGCAAACATCTTCTGCTTTATAGAAGATTAGCTCAATTCTACAGTGACTTCTCAGGCATTCTACACACGTCCCATGCTCTTCGAAGTGATGTCTGGCCTCATGCCCACTAAGCCGAATGAAAACACAACGGCCGCAGCCGCTACCTTTGTTTCTAGCACCTCAGTTCGCTCTCCCAACTCTTGATTCCCCTAGCCGCTCGCGATATGCGAAGAACTGGGAAGGCGTCCGTGGTCGTCAGTACCTTGCTCCAACGCCCTTGTTGCAGGCCCGTGTCAACTAGGCTCAGCAGGCATTGCCTGGCATCCATGGAGTGATCGGCCGCACCAGCACGACACCGTCTTATTCGGATGGTTCAATCTGACAGGGCTAACGGGCTTTTATGGACCAGAGGTTAGACGAGATCAGCGCTTTTCTTCTCCCACTTTCCTTTCAAATTGCCTGGACTGCTATACCTGTAGCCGGATGGAATACAAATTCTTCATAACAAGTACAGAATAATCTGCACACACTGACGCCATTCCCCGCGCCCGCAGTATCAATCAATTCTGCAGGCAGCGCTTTGGTGGCAGCGCGTCTCCATCCATTGCTAGGCTCGACTAGGCTGCGTTGGCGGGGCTCCAGCCTTTTCGTATTGGGTATCAGCCATATAGTACATCGAGCCGTCATACAAGCGAGCCGCCATCTGTACTTCTGGTTGATATCTATGTGATTGCAGGTGTGTCCCCCAGCGCTGCTCTCAAATCAAACAAACCAAATCCGGACCTGTATTTGTTTGTTTGACAACTTTTGAGCAATATTTGTTTATTTGTAATATTTGATCAAATACATATCAAATGCTAGGCGGATTGACTTCGCAAACGCTGTCATACACCCTGCGATCCCACCCCGTGGACCCCAACTTTACCGCCCCATGTCTAGTCCAATTCTTGAGGCACTGCAGCGCCTCCAGCGTCGTTGAACTCATCGAAAGTCTCTGTGATGTCAATGACAATTTGGCAAGGCTGAACGACCTTTCGCAGTCTGAAGCCATTGCTGGTATTACAAAAACATCCAGCGCCAGCTGACTGAGAACCGGGAATGATCCTTGGTTTGCCATCCACCATTTGATCGGGTCCTCCGTGGCCGGAGTCTCCATCCGCATGTACCTATCAAGCTCGCTACCCGTTGCTGTCGCCCTGCTCGTTCTACTCATGACCCACTGTCTGAAATCACTCGCTTCATGAGGCTTGTCTGTGGTCACCGACATCGTTGCAGTTCCCATAGAACATGGCACCTGCGAGTCAAGTGGCATCAACCGGCGGTACCATTTGTCAATGTATTTTGAAAGCCCCGTTTTGGCATCTCGTATCCAAACAAGCTGCTCTTCCGTCGCCCAGTTTATCTCCAAGTATCTGATCCCTAGCCCTGGATGAAGGATGATCGCTGCTGCAAACAGCGGAGACTCTCCTAGCTTGATGTAATACTCGTTCAGCTTCTGCCACGCATTGGTAATACATAGCCTCAGGTAGCGACGGTGATCGCCCCTATATCTGCCGCCGTAGAGACACTTGCCGGCTTGCCTGTCCTTGTGTACGTGTCGGGAAATGTGTTCTGGCACCACTCTCTCCTGCGATCGCTGCGAAGGCAAATCCACTTCGCAATCGTCAAACCGAGCTGGGCGTTGCCGGGTGCGACTTGGTCGTTCCTGTGCGGTTTCGGCCGCGATGCTTTCTCGGATTGTGTCCTCCGTGACATCATTGTAGAACAATTTCCAGTCTTCCAGGTGCTCCAGCAAGTATTCGACACCAGTCAATACCTCCCATAGGCGTCCATGACCATCTCCTCTACCCCAGCCCTGCGTCCTCATAGTTTGCAGATAAAGGTTCGAGGACGTGCTTGACCTCCCCAATAATCGCCAGTCATCGGCGCTGAGGACGTCTTCCTGAGGTAGGCTCCCTTCCACGTTTGGATGAACCATAAAGGCTCTGAGATCGTTCTGCTTGACAAGTGCTCGGGATATCATGAGATATGTAGAATTCCACCGTGTGTTGTTGTCCATCATGACTTCCAGCTCGGCAGTTGACTCGAAAGCTAGCCGAAAGCCCTGTATTTCGTCGTTTTCACGCGCAACCTGCTTGAACAGCTCACTTCTTTGTGGCGACGATCTGATGAATTTCACGATGTTATGGAGCTTACCCACCGGGCCCTTCTTTCTCCAATGCCTCAGGTCTTCTTCCGGACGACTCAGGAGCTCAAAACCTGCGACTCAGCTTCAAAAGCTTCAAAGTCCTCGCCGTACAGAAATGCGCGCGCAACCTGGCACTTGAAACGGTGCCTCTCCAATGCCGCCACAGGCATGAACCATTCCTGTGCCCAACTGCCTCTGTGCAGAGGGCCACACGCCTTGCAGGCACTTGAAACGGTGCCTTCCAATGCCGCCACAGGCATGAACCATTCCTGTGCCCAACTGCCTCTGTGCAGAGGGCCACACGCCTTGCAGGAAACTTCGGTTGCCGCCGAAGAGGTTACATCAGTCATTTTACGCTTGTGCCGTGTATTTGAGAACTCATTTCAGAAGTTCCGTGTAGGAGGCAAAAGTGAGGCAAGTGAGCTGAAATGCCTCCTTTCTTACCTACCACGGGGAAGTGCGCAGTCAGCCTAGTGAATCCTCACTGTCACTTGCACGACCATAGCCACAGGGTTCATTGTTGAACCACGGTACCGAGCAGTCCGAAGCGATAAACCGAAGTAGCGCAGCTGACGATACGTAATACTGCCCATCGCAAAATGACGTACCGGAAGACGATAGCGACAGCCTCTCTGGCGACGATGAACAAGCGTCCCGCAAGCGGCGAAAATTCCGAGCCGAGCCGAGCGAACCAAATGGCGAAGTCAGCAAAGTGCTTATCCCGAATTGGTGAGGCTGGACAAGGCATTAGAGCTGATTTCTGTAACGCAAGAGGATGCGCCTGCAGCGCGGATGTGGTACTAAAGCGAATAATCATGGAGATTCGGGCTGCAGTATCGAGGCTACAGTGGGTTCTATCGTGAAACTAGTGGACTGTGGCATATATGCAGTGTATCGGTACAGTACTGTACAATGAACAGACAAGGCGGCGAATGATCTCGAGATATTCTTTTCCAAGATAAAGATAAACTTTTAGTTTGCCTAATCAGTTAGGCTAAGCTGCTTTTCTATTGACACTGGGGACAGGCTTGGTTGGAGATCATAACCACTATCGCAGTGCCACTATCAGCTCAGAGCCTGCCAGGTTAGGCAAGTATTTAAGGGTCAGTGCATAGTTTTCCATGCCTCGCACTCTAGTGCGAGGCAGAGGCCGCCTTGCCTCTACGTAGCGTTCATCAGGCTCAGTCGCACGCCTGATCGGCGATGCAGTGGCGCAGCCACTCTTTATGGAATTGTCGAATACGTCAAACATCAATCAAACTGCGCCAATGGCCAGTCCGCCCACCGTAGCAGGGTCCATGGTCGACGCGGTTGGAGATGTAGGAGCTGGGGAATAATTTGTCAACGAAATCCTCCATAAATACGTTACGAGATAACAACCCCTCGTTTCGCCGAAATCATCTGCACAGGCGGCACGTGTTTGGTGGTAATACGTGCTTTGTGCATGCAAATGCAGTAATTGCATTGTCCCATTGTCTTCGACGAGCCACAAGTCACACATACGAACCGACGTCGCACGCCCTCTTTTTAATGAATGAAAAGAAAATAGCCCCCACCCCAAATACGGCTTTGCCCTGAGTGCTGGATTCTTAATACTAAGAGTGCCGCTCTGTAAGAACTTAATCGCGCTCGCTCTACCTCCGAGGGCTCTGCTGCCACCCTCTCCTTCCCCTCTCGGTGCCTCGGATGCGATCCGTCGTCGAAAACGTTTTTCCTTCGGCTAGCGAACTTTCTTGTCGATTCTTTTGTATGTATGGATCTAGCAGGTGCTGTTGTAAGGGCTGCCTTGTGACGGAGGCTGCTTTCCGTGGCGTTGGCACTGCTTTCTACAACTGTGATAACCCTATGATATAATACTAAACTTTGTGTCAGAGAAATGTTACTCTATATGGTGTTTGAGGAACTCTGGCGGATTGACGTGCTGCAGAAGCCTAGCCTAACCACGAATATCCCTCAGATCATTCTATGGAAGAGCTTAAGTATAGTGAGCTCGGCTTCAGCCTTCGCCATGCCTGTTCCCACCTCCCCGCTTCAACGTGGACATACAGCATCAACCCAATCGCAACCAGACACGACTTAATGCATATGCATATGCATATGCATGTCTAAGGCTCAGCAGCCTGTGGATGCGGACTAGCATCCTATTCCTGACGTGGTCAGTTGATCAATAATTACAAGAGGGCCGCTGACCGAATGCTGGGCAAGGTCAGCCACAGAATGAAGGTGCACGTGCAACATTAAAGAGAAGCAGCTCTCTCCTGATCAATTAACCGGGTAAAACATCTGCTAATGTACCGAAGCTGGTAAATACCGTCCTCGTCAAAATGTCCGCCGACCACCTATATCGCCCTCTCGACATCTCCAAACGTGAAATCCGCTTGCTCTCCTTCGAAAACACTGCAGAGCAGGGTCAAATACATCTCAGTTTACACTATGTATCTCTCAACCAGTGGAAAGATGAATATGCCTACTTTCGCGATGGCAATGCAGCAAACATGGATAGGTCCGATGCTACCGAGGCCTGGCTTGAACGCCGCGCTACCATGGAAGGCGAGTTGCACAACGCTATCGAAAGATTTACGTGGGGGATTACATCTGCCTAAGCTATACATGGGGCGACTATGGGCGGCGGGACGCCACTATCTTCCTAGATGGTGTTGCCACGGCAGTGGTAAGCACCTTGAGGTGGCTTTGACCGAATTGCGAGAAAACCTCTACTGCCAACTTGGCATGAAAGTCTGGGTGGATGCCTGTGCATCAATCAGGCCGACGTTGCTGACCGAAACATCCACGTTTTGCGCGTGAAAAACATCTTTGAGGACGCCTTCTCTGTAACGATCTGGACAAAAGAAGCGGAAGATCTGCAAATTCGTGGACTTACCCCACCGGGGAACGACTCATCCTCTGTGACATTGTTTTGAGACTGTACGGGAGGAAGGCTCGAGGAGCTTCTTGGCGTACGACCTCGTGACTGGGGAGTAGCCGGAGACGAAGATGAGCAACTCATGAAACTGGTACAGGTGTCGATTTACTCGTGTTTGACCAGTATCATTGGGCAGATTCTGACGATGAAGATGAATTCGGGTTTGGTGAGCAACATTTGCGCGACGTAGTTCGCGTAGAGCTATGGTTGATGTTTCGGAAGGCGTACTGGTCGCGATTATGGATCATCCAGGAGCTGGCGGTCAGCCCCGCAACATCAACGGTACACTGGGGAGAGTCTACTTTCTCATTATCGACCCTTCAAGCCCTCGGAGATATTCTTCTGACAAGCAATAAACTCGCAGTGGGCTCGAAAATCTGGCAGGAACTGAAGCCACGACTGGAGCTTTTGGCATTTACCACTATCTGGAGATCACTTAACATTACGGCGGTAAATACAGAGCGCTCGCTGAACCATGCTTCCATCCGGAAGTTGACGGCCCTTACAGAGCGTGCCAGTTGTTCACTCCCACATGACCATGTCTATGGGTTATTAGGTCTATTCCCGGCGTCAGTACATTCTGCCGTGACAATCGACTACCGCCGAGAGGCGGCAGATGTTATCGCTGAGTTCAATTCTGCGGTCTCGGTATGGGCTGCTGAATGTGAGTCAGCCACATAGCGTCGATGCCGATAAAGTCATAAAAGCACAAAGCCACAAAAGCACAAAAGAACAAGTGATGACAGCGAAACCAGAAGTGGAAGAGATCCAGAAATGGAAGGGATCCAGAAGTGGAAGACGGAAGTGGGGCAGAACCAGAATTCATTTTATTGCGCGCCGCCCTTCCCGCACTATGCAGTTGACATGAGACACTTTGGTGGAGTGGAAGGGCGAATTGATTTAGCACCAGCACACTAAATCAGCTTCAAGAAACGGAATCGTGTAAGTTGCAATCAATCATACGTGCCAAACGGCAGTCTAAATAGTTTGTAGATGCTCTGGATAACGGGGCGTTGTACACTGCGTGCGAGTCTTTTTGCGAAGCGAGAGCATTGAAGCTGTAGTGAATAAGGGGACTCTGATGGGCGCTAGGCGAGCGGCCAGAACCGCTGGTGGGCGTCGTCATGCTGTGGGTGGTGTACGCCATCTCTCGACGCTGCTCTGGCGCTCGAGGCTGCAAGAGACTTGAAAGGAGGGCTGGATATCGATGTTCATGGTGGCGACGCCCGAGTTACCCTGCTCAACGACGTAACCCTTCTCAAAGACGTAGAATGGCTGCTGGATAGAGTAGTCTCCGACGTTTTGCATGTTGTACTGGTGCATCTGCTGGTTGAAGTCGGGGAAAGAAGCAGCGCGGTGCATCACACGGCGGCTCTGGGGCATGGGCTGGCCAGGAACGATGGCAGAGACGGGCCAAGGATTGGCAGTCTGGGTTGGAGTGGGTGGAGCCTCGTCTATGTCGTTGTCGGAGGAGCAGTCGTCCAGTATCTCGTGGGGTTGTAGGCCGCGTTGGTGATAACGGCGCCGGTGCTCAACCATAACGGCCTTGTAGAAGAAGCTTTTGATGCAACCGTCGACGGCGCACTCGTATAGGCGTTCATCGTGGGTGCGGCGATGACAGGCAAAAGAAGAGGACTGAGGGGGTGTTGGCGACTAACGCAGAGATGTGAAGGTGTCGTACATCGGAGAAGCGCTTGCCGCAGCGCTGGCACTGATGGGGCTTCTCGCCGGTGTGAGTGCGGACGTGAACAGTCAGGGCGCTGCGCTGCTTAAAGCTCTTGCCACAGCCAGGTATGGAGCAAGAATAAGGACACTCTTTGGTGTGAATTTTGTAATGGCGCTGAAGATCACACTTGCGGTTGAAGCTCTGTTGCAAGAGTAGCAGTTAGCATCGAAAGAGAAGAGTCGGGAGGCATAGATGGAAGAGCTTACCTTGTTGCACGAGTCCCAATCACACTGAAAGGGGCGAGTGGAAGGCTCATCTTTGATGAGTTCAAGAAGCTCCATTGTGAACAATGAAGATGTTATAGGTGATAGGCTGGATGTCAGGAACGTTTCAGACGGCCCAAGCCACACACGGACAAGTCAGAGTAACCACGCCGGACGAGATCAAGGCTTTTGGAGATCATGTAGGCAAGGCAGTGAGTCACTGCCTACCGACCAAACCTCGCAAGCTGAGATCGAGGACATGGCTAGACAGCTCCAGGAAATCCTGCAGAACTCTGCCAGGGCATGTGGTAGGCACACGACGCATCTACGGAGAACCAAAGAGGAGAGGAAGCGCAAAGGGCCAGACTTAGGTTCTACCGCGTCCTTTTGGGGCACAATAAACAGGCCCTCACTTGATGCATCCGAAATTTCCGTGCCGCAATCATCTGTGCCGTTATCATCCATGCCATCACTATAAGACTGCTACCATCCTCGGCCATTGAAATAACTGCCGGCAGAGACCTGTCGCAGCCAGTGTCTTGCACGGCAGAGAAGTGCAGTCAGTCTTAAAGCTCCGTAGTGGAACACTGCTTGTTTACGACGGCACTGCACGGCTGCGTCTTGTTCCATGTGCTGCAAAAATCAAAACGTGTTCATCCGGTCGGTTTTCCCCTTGGGCTAGTGTTGAAAGTTCAACGGTGCTCAAAGACTCGTGTAATCCTGTGACACGCCATTTATGACCTTGAAATGGCCACTGTAGGGTTTTTTTCCTTCACTTTGGATCCCACCAATACACCCAAATACCAGGCGGATGTGGCAGCGTGACAAAGCAGACTCTTAGGCTCGCTCACCGCCATTGTTATCCCTAAGAGATAGTTTTGTAGGGAGGCGAACATGTCTCGCCCAGACGGCAAATAGAGAAGTTGATGTTGGCGCCTTGAGTTGTGGCAGTGATTCACACACGGTCGCTAAATGAAGACATACTACTAAGAAAGTTTATGTATTCTTTACTAGTTCATTACATTTTCATGAGTTTTCGACAGGGAGCTCTGCCGCTGTTCTTGTACCGAGGAGGGCGCGCCGCGGTGGAGGATGAGCACCTCCCCTGGTGGGGAACTGTCACCTGCTACAGCTACCACTGAGAAGCACACCCAAGGCCTGGCCCTTACTTCATCACTGCACCCCACAAGTCAAGACGTCCATGCGACTGTCCGCGAACGTCAAGAGCAGCCACCCGAAGCAATATCACACCAGACAGGACTTGTTTGGCGGGGTCTTTGAGCTGAGCGCACGATTTAGAGGAATTGCTGCTACGCCACAAAATTGTCACGAGATTAACATCCAACTACACGGAATTGAATAATTCTATTTCAAAACTATACCAGGAAAACTTACCGGGTGTGACTATCTGGTATATCACTGGTAAACTTCGAAACAGGTAAACGGTCTACTGGCTGTAGACCTGAACATTAAGCACTAGCGCTGACCCCGCGACATTCCCGGCATGTACTCACAGAATCGCCACGTTGAGAAGCCGTGACTGCAAGACATCCGTATTGTAACCGGAAGCAAATTTATTGGCCTTTGTATCTTTTGAAGATATCATAGTCATGATGCTCGGCCAAATGACGTTGAAAAGACAGCAGCGTGTGGAATTTGGCTTTTTCTCTGCGCATTGCGGAGCTGGACATTGCACAAAGCGTTGCCCAATATTCTTCAGGTGCTGCGAAAGAAGATGATCTCTTGAACGATAATGGGAGTAGAATTTGCAAAATCTTTGATCTGGTGCAATGCCCTCATCCCAGAAGCACATGAAACATTGGTCTTTTTCACACTTCTGTGGTCTGCATGGAGCGTTGAGTTTTGGTGCCGACTTGGGCGCTCGTGCTTCCTTCCGTACACCAAGTGACAACATAGCATGAGTGGTGTATAGCTATGTTGCAGCCGTGTAGGACCATCCAGCATACTCGTATCGGCGATGATCAGCTCCGCAAGCATTCGACGCTCGGATAAACCATGATCAGTTTGCGGCTGCCAGTCTCCAGCATCCAAGTCGGCATCATTGCACAGCTGTGCATTAATCGTCGACGTCCATCACAGGTTTTTCCTTGATGGAGGTGTCGGGTTCGTACTTGATCGTTAGATAACCATTAATATACTAGCCCCCCAATCAAAAACGTCAGTAGTCAGTCGGCAGGCGGAAGTCTCATCAATCTTACGACAAAAGTGTAGGTTCACAGCAAATGTGTCTCGAGTTCTGGCGGACATGATGCCTTTTTTGGAGGTTGGGATGCCGCTTTTGGAGGCCAACTTGCGAAGCGCTGGCCGCTAGACCCCCACACCCATGACGGTTGGGCGCACTCCACTTAGTAGCTCTCATTGATTTTAATGGGAGCTCGGCGCATATAAGTCAACTTCAGTACCAGATTTTGCCAAATTATTATCATGGACCTACGTTTTCAAGGTTAAAAAATGGCGGTCACTAAGGCACCTGATCGTATTCAACGCCCTCCAGAATAATACCGATCAAAACGCCAACGACTTGCTACAGATGGGGCCGTCAGAAGCGACATGCCCCCACGACCAAAGTCAACATGCATGGTGTCAAACTGAAATGGACAAGGTAATAATGAATACTTCAGAAGTTGAGTGGTATTTCAAGTTGACAATTTAGATACTGCGCCTATTTGTGCACCAAAGCTGAAGATCATCTACTCCAATCCACGAAGGAAGACATCATGACGTTCCTGGAATGGATGCTAGATATGTACAAAAGAATACGGAAAAGAAGCGCAGTTCATGCTTATAAGAGAATACTCTTCCAAGTATACCGGAAATCCGCTGGAGTCGATTTCGACAAACTAGCAAGTGAAGAGATCAACGATGTAAATCTGCCAACCTTTCGCTTCTTAGAAGCGCCAGGGTTGTGTGGCTCATTTGGGGCAAGAGTGTCGCCTTGATTGGAGGGCCGGTCTGTCGTCCCAGGTTATGTGAGAAGTCATGAAAGGCAACTTGTCAGTTTAGGGTATCCTCAGAATGTGTATTATAGCTACGGACGTTCCACCTCGGCGCTGAGGCTGACTCACGCTCAGCATGAGGATCGCCGCCCTGAGTCTTCCATCTAAATAGATTGGTATGCTTTAACCAGGCCGCGTATGGGGTTTCCGTTGACCGCTGACGGCGCTCTCTAGTACGCAGAACGCCATCTGTAAATTTGACTCACTCCTAAGGTGTGAGACGCAATGCTACTAAGATATTCGCGGCCGCTGAGGTACATGTCCCGATAGGTACAGTCGTCTACGGCCTTGACGACGCAGGATGAGTACGCTGGGCGCTGATCGTTGTGCTGTTTCTCGATTTTGGCATACAAGCGGGATAGCCGGGTATTTGTTTAGGCGTGGTACGTCGTTGCTTGCACTTCATGCCCTGGCTATTACGGAGTACGGCGCCAGAATCTGCCTGAGCCGGGTTGTCGCAATAAGCTCTGGAAATCCAGGTCGTGATCCCCAGCTTGGCGTGCATGCCGCTGCCAAACATGAAATCCAGGCTTTGTTTCACACAAATATAATCCCAACAGTTTTTCATAGGGTAAGACAGCGCATCTGGCACCAAATCGCTACATTCATTGTTTATTACGCCCGGTGGCTTCCAGCCAATAGGGCTCGTCAAGTCACTACAGTCGTGGGCAAAACTCAAGGTTTTCCAGTATGTCATGATGGACGACTGCTTTTCGATCCGTGACCTCTTCACTCGGAAGACCAGATACACTTTGAACAGTGCTGCATCGCTTCTCTTGAGTTGTTCGTCTGGGTCTCTCTCCCGGCGTTGGCAGAACCTGTTGCGGCGAAAGTCAGTTTCGTGTCTTAATTTTCTCGTTTTGTCGCGTGCGGTGCCAGTCTCGCCGCCATCTTACATGATCCCTCCTCTGTCTTTTTGGCTGCTTTGGTCTTTTCATCAGAATGGCCAACACCGGTCCCTCGTTTCGAAACTGTTTATTCAGATCATCTTCGGATAGCTGTGTATAAGGATTCTGCTCCGGCGAAGACGTGGCTGGGTCGCTGGAGGTTGGCGTGCCAGACGGCCCAGCGCCCTTTTGGGAGGCTAATGACAGTTCACGGGGTTGCTGGTCTGTCGTTGCAGGGCCATTGCCTGCCGCATGTTGTATTTTGTCCCAGGTTGCTTTCGAGGATCCCTACGCAATGGAGCTTCCTTTGGCGTCTGATGCTCAAGCTTTGCATAGCCTGCCTCGCTTGAAGGTTTGGGATGGTTGCTTGGGCCATCATCAGCTTCGACATAGCTTGGGATGGTTCCAGATAGATTTTTGCGCGAAAGCGAGAAAAACAAATCAGCGATGCAAAACAGTGAGTAAATGGGTGGATAAACGTAGAGTATGAGGAATGGACAATGAACAAGCCAATGCTTGAATTCTTGCTTGGCACTGAGGTAGAGGCAGCGTGCGGAACGTGGCTCTTTGCCTACTTATAGACGAAGAGTCAACGGAAGGCGTGCGATTCTGGAGCAAGTCACGTGCAGCTGGCCACTACGGTTCCATTTCCTTGCCTGGGCTTGCTTCGCTCTCGAATAAACGGCGTTGGTCTGCTTCTTCATTATTATTGATTCCGTTTCGTTTTCCTCAACTCATTGGTGCCTTCCTGCTCACTGATGACGGTAAGAAGAGACGTGTTTCGTCGCAATGTGGTCAGTCTAACTCCAGCTCACTTGCAAGATATGTAGCTGACGGTGCTTACAAGGATTAGAGATTCCTCAGCTATGAAAAGAGGAAGGGGAAGAAGCGCGACAAACTCTCAACTCCTTGGACGGGACGCAATCCTCGGAGACGAATGCCACTCTGGGAACATGTATACTCTCTTCTGGAGTGTTCTGGCGCTGGTTGTGATGTCGGGCCATACTGTTGGCGCGATCCTAATGGTATAAGGAAGTACCCCTATGGTGCAACTCGAAAGATTCAAGGGCTTGCTGGTTGTTTCCTAGCCGATAGATGACCTCGAGACTGGCTACATCCTGCAGGTTTCATAGGGGAGGGTGGAGGAATGAGCACCGACGTGAGGCGGCGCCATCTGGGCGGTGCAATGGGTGTGAAGGAACTGGCATTCAGGACTACATTTGGACGCCGCTGCGAGGAAGGTGAACGAAGGATACGGTGACCCTGGCTAGGAGATCCGGCTTGAGGCCGAAGCCGCCTTGATCTGTCCGAACGATAGGACTGGAACAAGGGTCCTTGAGGCGGTGGCTAAGGTAGGGTAGATGATGACAATCGTCCAACTGCATTACCTGCTCAAAGTGGTGGTTTATGCCGCGTATTTGGTTATTTAACGAAACTATCCCTATCGAGCAGAACTTCTAACGTCGGTATTATGTCTTATATCAAGATGGAATCCGAAAACATCGTCTATGGACCTAGTCCGACTATGAGAAGCTGGGGATACTTTGTTTGAACACAAGGAGCCTTTGAAAGCTGCTCTTGAGAAGTCTATCTACTTCACTATTTTGCATGGATGGGACGGGTATCACGCTTTGGTGGTGACAAACCAGAGCAGCAGCGCACTTATGAGCCAAACATTCTGGGATTACTTTACACGAGCCTTACGGAAACCCCGCCACATTGACGTGAGCAAGGCTGAGATTACCTTCCCGGAACACAACGTGGTACTCTAACATACACAACCTTCTTTACACGGCCACGCATCACGACGTAGTTATCGCAGACCATGGACGGCTGGTCTGGGAGTACTTCAAGAGTGGCCTGTTCCTCATGAAAACCATTGCGTCAGTACTTACGGACAAAATCTGGATGCGTATGACAAAGTACTGCGGGAATTGAATGCTGAGAGCTCACTTGCTGATCACCATGAGGACCACTGGCAGCTTTCCTTCCCGTGGGGAGGCAGATGCGCTGGATTAAACTCGTTCGCTCCGTGCTTGACACCTGGCCATGACCATAATTGTTACGACCTGTCATGCGGCCGTTGGGGGTAGGCACTGTTCACCACGTGACCCCCACTCAAGCAACTAGTATGCGATCACCACTAGTATATATGCTCTCATTCAAATCCGAATCCAAATCCTCAACTCAGTACCTAAGTCTCGTGGAAGGAGAACAGGAATACAGTGTATTATCAAGATCAGATGGCTTCGCCGTTGGGAAATAAAAATTCTTTCAAATACTAAAATCTATGAAACATTGGACTGTAGATGAGGGAGGCTTCGAAGTAGATAGAATAAAAATTAAAGCCATGCATGTGAGATTAGCTGCAAAATAGCACTCAGATAAGATGGCAGGGGACGGCATGAAGTACTGTCAGTGTAGACCCATACTGTGGATTTGATCAGGAGCGATATCGAGGGTACTTTGCTGGGTATTGTTGCTAGCGCAATGCGAGCCGTTACATGCGATTTCCTGTAGTAATAAGCGCCATTTCCGGCCGATTTGTTACTACAGTCTAAGTACTAAGAGGTATCGGCTATTTTTGGCTCGGCCCGCTAGAAGAGGAATTGTTTAACCAAGTGGAAGGCCATTTTGCCCATGACTGTACAGAAATCTAATTACATTGCGTCTGTATTACAGCCATGGGCAAAAAGGCGTTCCGCTTTTCAAACTAGTCCCTCTTTCTAAGCTACTGCAGCCAAAAGTTGCAAGTACTTGGGGCTACTTGATTTGTATCTAGGCAGCTAGAAATGGCGTCTATTATTGGTGGATGTTTTAGGCACATCGCTTCTTGACAGGCTTTCTCCAGCGTCTTCGCCACCACGTTTTACCATCTGACCCGTCATGGAAGTAATCTACCCGCGCATGAAACTCAATCTTGTGTACATTCGCCTGACGGGTTTCCTGACACCCAGCCCACCATTTCACCAGCTTTTTGCTTGTTGACAGTTTATTGAGATCTACAGTATGCATTGTAATGTTGTGTAAATACAGCTTCTGGCGCGATTCTTTCGAAATACAGCTTTCCATTGAAGGCCCCAAACGGTGTACGAATGGGCGCTTGTCCCTTTGACAAGGTGTCTAGAAGGGGCCATACCACGTGTCTACTTACCCATGTAGGAGATATAAATTGTGAGAAGAGGCGAAAAATGAAGTAATTGACAGAAAGCCCATCTCAGAATCCATTTACTTCGATGAGTAATTCCTTGCCAAGCTTGGCTGCTCAAGATGGTTAGATGACAGTGGGATGCGTCCAAGCTGTTTCAGATGCTAAATGTAGAACCGGATCCGAAAGCAGCTAGCGATTCATCATACTAGATATCATGTGCTGTAATGAATACTCTTCCGGCGACATACTACCCGCTACCTTGCCGCCACAACTCTAATGCTCTCATTGAAGACGAGGAATCTGGATGTTGCAGGCCAATAACATGGCGGCGAAGAGAAGCGCAGCGATCCATCAACTCAATCGCCTCTTGAAGACGCCCAAGACTTTTGAAAGTATATGCCAGGTTATGCATGCTGTTCAGCGTGTCGGGATGGTCCGCCCCAAGCTTCGTCTTGCGAGTCTCCATCACCTGCACAAAAAGCCCCTCCGCCTCCTCCCATCGGCCTTGGTTCCAAAATGTCGACGCTAGGTTGGCCATGCTCGTCAGCGTATCGGGATGGTCCGCCCCAAGCTTCGTCTTGCGAGTCTCCATCACCTGCACCTCAAGCCTCTCCGCCTCCTCCCATCGGCCCTGGTTCCTATATGTCGACGCCAGGTTGGCCATGCTGGTCAGCGTGGAGGGATGGTCCGCCCCAAGCTTCATCTTGTCAGTCTCCGTTGCATGCGAAAAGCAGCTCTCGGCTTCACTGTACCACCCATCCTCATATGTACACAGGCCAAACTTCCATGCAAGGCTCGTTTCTTGTTCACCCGCCTCTCCTGAAAAGCAGAATGGCAAGATACGACGCGTATGCGGTAAGTATAGCCTCCATACATTTCTGCTCTCGTGATCCCTAGCCGGAAACACGGCATCTAACCTTGTAACTGCCTTGTGCATCCATAAGATAAAGGTTTTTCTCGCTTTAGCCAATTCCGCATCGCAAGATGCACAAGCCAGTGCATATCGAGGAATGCTGTCGTCGGCTGTCGGCTGACAAATGCGTACGCCGTTAATGTTCCCAGGGCATCAACCTCCTCTTTGCGTGACTTCCCAGGCGGCAAAAGAGATCGCGGGATATCCTTGGGATCAAAGCAGGACATGAGTGACAAGTACTCAACTGCCACAGGATCCGACCGCCGGATCTGTGTGAATGAAATGAGCCAAGTCGTGGCCACAGGGTCTCTAACCGTTCCGTAGCTCCCTTCGTCCCCAAACTCCTCGCTCAGAAGTTTGACTACATCTTCCTCTGTTCGTTGAGAAGATCGAGATACATCTCGAAGAAGACTCATTCGCGTCAATATATGCAGCTGCCTGGACAATCGCCAGTGGCAAGTGGCAAAGTGCCTTAATCAATGCTTGGCCTTCTTTATGCCTCTCTGGCACTTCTTGGTTGAGTCGGCCAAATAGGAGTTGAAGGGCAGTGTTGTCGTCCATTTGCGTAACCTCTTCTCTAAGCCCGTCCGGCGACAGTCTAAGAGCAAGTTTTTGTTCCGCGTCGTGAAAACCACGCAGCCCTGGTTGCTTCGCGGTACATATTCGAGTAGGCCCCGCAGTCAATATGCGCGTTTGTCACAGCGACAGATGGGTTCAGATATTCGAATATACGCCGAAGACGACCGTGTTCAGGCTGACGGAAGGAGATATTGGCGTCGACCACCCACTCAAGAAGCAGCTTCTGAAAATGGTCCCGGTCAAAGCGTCTGATAAGAGCATTGGCAATGGCTTGCTCTTTTGGGTCATGAGCATTGAGGCTGAGCATTGCCGCAATATTTCTGGATGGGGTCTTGTCTTTCCACCTCTTCTCCGTCGCAGGTGGCCGCCTCCTGACTCGTCGACCAGCCGGTGCTCCTTGAATAGGTGTTTCTCGATTTCTGTGTGCCAACGGCAGAGAAACCCGAGGTCTTTGATTTTGGCTTCTTAAGGCAGGGCCTGCACACCCATTTCCGAGTTAAGGGAAAGTCGCAAGATTGATATCGAAACCATGCTGCCAAATCCACGAAGTCTGTCTGCCCGCGCGTTCAGAGATCGTGAACCCTGAAAATTTATTCCATGGGAAGATGCTCCAGTCGTCTGGCGAAGAATCTGAGCTCAAAAAGGTTCAATTTGTGCATCACAATCAGAAGTGCGCCGGCGTTGGATATGCACGTCGGCGTCCATTTTCGAGCGATGAAACAGAGCATTGTGGTGGGAGACACGAAGAACCAGACGCGTAGCTTGCTGAGGCGCGACGTGTACTGGGTACGGGTAGGAAGGGCAAAAGTGTGGGGAAAGTGAGGTACCCACGACAAGCGTCAAGGCCTTACACTATACGAACCTTCGACACTACCCTACATTAGACGGTGGTTTTCAACCGGTGGTCAATGTGGAAGCTATAGCGATGGAATTGAGTCCATCAACTTCAACAGCAAGTTGAATGGATTGAATTGATGCACGTGACTTCAATTTCCACAAAATGGAAGGCGTTGAGTTGGAGGTTGAATTGATAGCCAGCCTGGTACGAGGTCGCTTCGAGAAATTTTGACAGGTTTTTGGTTCCATCGAAATTGGTTGGAAAATTATATGCTTTACCAAAACTGCGTCTATGGGTAGCGTCGCACCGTGCTTGGCGAGCTGGTCGGCCAGCCCGTTACCGAAAATGTCGGTGTGGCAGGGCGACGACCACTTGACTGTGATCAGGTACGGGTGCCTGTCACCAATTTTCTGGATTTCTCGGAAGCACGCCTGCGAAGAATCTGCGGCTGTGGCGCCGATGCAGTCGATTACGGACGTATTGTCCATGCAGACTGTTATCGGCTCACAGCGGCTGTTCCGGTGCATAGCCGTTTGAGTCCTGCTAACGCGCCGTGTATCTCGGCGTCGAATACTTCTCGTCGTCCTAGCTGTCCGGAGCCCCAGTCCAGAAGCTTACCACAGTGGAAAACGGCAAAGCCGTGTCCTGCCGTGTTAGCGTTCGTCTTAGAACCGTCGCTGAAAACTACATAACCCGCGGGTCGACCGGCGAGCCACTGTTCGAACTCTGTTACAGAACGGGGTGGAGCTGAAAGAATCGCCCAGCTTTCGGTCGATTTCTGTGGGGCCTTGGTTCAGCAGGGAACTTGCATACAACTGTGGTTCGCACGCTTTCCGCCTGAGCAAATAGCAGAACTTGAACATACCCGTGACTGCACTCCTTTCAATTTGAACTTTTTCTCTCCTTCATATTTTCCGTTAACATCGTCCCATCCACAGGCGTTATAAGTATACGCCCTTTCATCCTTTTTCGCGCATCCCTCTACGACTTCGCTGCAATGAATAAACAAGGCAACGTTAAACCACCGAAACTAAGGCCGACACCCGGAGGTGTAATTGGGCCGGGAAGATAAAGCCTCTTGCATTGGATGATGGTTTGGAAGTAAGGGTGTGAATAATAAGTCCATTAAAATTCATGTAGCCAGAACATTCTGTTGACGAAGCAATGTGTTTTGTGGTGGCCTTCGCACTACATTAAAACAGGTAAATATCACCAGACTGAAGACAATTTGACCGACAGGTTAAAAGAAAGGGCTTGGTCTCAGACGAAATGATACAAGATGGCAGTTGCCGACATATTCAAGCAGCCACGGCTAAGCCGCATAGGAACGGAGCCTGAAATACATATCCAAGAATACAGTTTATAATCGAAATTTGGGAAAGCTATGACCTCTTTGGTAAAGGTTTATACTATATAGCTCAAGTATAGCTGAATAAATATGATTTTACCTCTTTATCTCACGCAGTGAGGCGCTCGACTTCTAAAACGATGGCCTATGCTGATGGGTAGCAATGCTACCCATGAACTATTTAGCTTATATCGCCTGGTCGCACAAATTCCTCATAGAACCACTAAGAAGAAAACATTAACCATTTGAAGAGGACACATTAGCTTGCATGCTCTGCCTGCTCAGTTGTATGCAAAACTTCCGACACACATATGACTCACTGCGCACGCCCCCGCATCGGTGATCGGGCCGTTGCGATACGTCACAATTCTACGGAGGCACTACTGAAATACTAACCCCTATCCTTATAGGGAATTTATCATAGTCGATAGCGTGGCTAAGGGCTGGTCTCGGTGTCTAGGCCACGAGGCGTGCCCAGCCCTTACACCACCCCCAATGACTTGCAGTGCAATTAAGAGTGGTGGAGGTGGGAGAGTAATGATCTTCCTCTAGAGTACTAGAGTCCTCTTCCATTCTCTCGTCCTCTCTGATTCAAAGCCACTCCCATCCATTCCTACTCTGGGAACTTACAGTCGTTACCACTCACATTTCGCTTTTCACCATGATGTTCCGCGAGGCCCCGTCAGCCTTCTGGCCGTCTCGCAGGCCGCCACCGCCGCCGCGCCCCCAAGAGCTTTCGCGACAAGTGCCTGGCCTTCAAGCCCGAGGCGCACGTCAAGGACTCCACGCGGACCAAGCTCGAGTTCATCTCCGCCGGGACGATCCTCAACCTCGACGACAACGTCCCCTCGTGCGGCCGCATGTCGCAGGCGGTGCAGAGCGATCTCTGCCGCGTCGGGCTTCTGATTCCCACGTCCAAGAGGTCAGCATCAGCTTCGAGATCTGGCTGCCCGCGGATTGGGACGAGAAGAAGCGGTTCGTCGCGACCGGCAACGGTGGCGTTGACGGATGTAAGTCCGGCCCGTGTGGTGACCCGACCAAGGGCATTTTCGCTATAGTATGAGATACTAATATGAACTGGGGCAAAACAGGCATCAAGTACGAGGATCTTGCATACGGCGCCGCTAATGGATTCGCTTCGGTGGGCACCAACAATGGCCACAACGGCACCACCGCTGTGGACATGCTCAACAACCCAGATGTCATTGAGGACTTCTCCTACCGCGCGTAAGGCCACGCCCCAGTGTATTAGCTATGACTTGTATCACAAACAACAAGCTAACAAAACATACGTGCCTAGGCTTCACACAGGCACTAAGCATGGCAAGAAGCTTGTGGAGAAGTTCTACGCGAAGAAGCACAAGCACTCGTACTACATCGGCTGCTCCCTAGGCGGCCGCATGGGCATCAGCGCCGCCGACAAGTACCCCGAGGACTACGACGGCATAGTCGCCGGCGCCCCGGCCGTCGACTTCCTCCACATGAACGGCTACCGCGCCAACTTCTTCACCATCACAGGCGGCCCGGACTCGGATAACTACATCCCCATCACCACCTGGACGGGGCTCATCCACAACGAGGTCCTCCGCCAGTGCGACGAGCTCGACCGCGTCAGGACGGCATCATCGAGATCGCGAACCAGTGTTACTTCGACCCGTCCAAGCTGAGCTGCAAGGACGGTCAGGAGGCGCCCGCCGAGTGCCTCAGCGACGCGCAGATCAAGCAGGTCGAGGATATCTACAGCCCGTACAGGTACCCCAACGGCAAGCTCATCTTCCCTCGCATGAACCCGGGCAACGAGCTCAGCGCCGTTCAACGCCTGCTGTCTGGCGAGCCCTTCGTTCACTCTGTGGTACGTTCTTACGTTTTCACGTTTCTTCAGCCCGTAGGCACACTGTTGGATGCTGACCTTTGATAATCACAGGAATGGTTCAGGAACGTCGTCTACAGCGACCCCAACTGGGATCCCGCCACCTACGGCTACGATGATGTCGCCCTCGCCCAGTCGCAGAACCCCTTCAACATCAAGACCTGGCCCAAGGACCTGCCCAAGTACAAGAAGCGCGGCGGCAAGATCCTCGCCTACCACGGCAGTCAGGACCACCAGATCACCGCCTTCAACACGGAGCGTTTCTGGAAGCGCCTCTCCTGCTCCGACGACAAGCTCGACGACTACTTCCACTTCTTCCGCGTCTCCGGCATGAACCACTGCAACGGCGGCCCCGGTGCCTGGGTCTTCGGCCAGGGCGGCAACGCTCCCGCCGCCGGGATCCCGTTTGACGCCGAGCACAACATCCTCGCCGCTCTCGTCGACTGGGTCGAGATGGACGAGGCGCCCACCACCATCACGGGCACCAAGTTTGTCGAAGACGACGTGTCCGAGGGTGTCAGCTTCCGCCGAGCCCACTGCATGTAAGTTTCCCTTTTCTTTTCGCCGAATTTCTAATCAATTCTCCTTGGCACGAAGCTGGGTCGTCTCCCCCTCCCCCGGCCACCCTCGCCACGAACCTTGATGAACGCCCCCATCCCCCCCACACCTACATGGCGCCGGAGAGACTGGACACAGCACACACACACACAGGTACCCCTGAAGCAGACCTACATTGGCGGCGACCACACGCTTGCGTCGAGCTGGAAGTGTGTCTAAGCACGGAGAGCTGGGTGCGAAGTCCAGAGGAGCGTGCCAAAACGCATACAAGATACACTATGTTCGTGTTTTCGCTGGCGGCGCCCTGGCGCCCACTTGCCTCTTGACGGTTTGCAGCACGGCATTTTTGGGGCTGTAACAAAGCTGTGGCTATATCCCACTGCATGGCCTGGGCCTCTAACAAGGCTGCAGCGCGGATTTACCCGCGGACCCGCATGCGGCCCGTCACAGCATTCCATATAAGTTTCCTTGACAGTTGTGGTAGAGCTGTTACCTTCATCGATCGTGACGTGAGCGTAGTTCATATACATTTCCCGATTCCCGAACTTGTTAAACCACGACCACGCGAACAAAGCGCTGCCTGCTAGTATGTCGCCAGGCAGGATAGAATCTCATGTAGGCGACAAAGGGCAATTTCCACATACGAGTGTAGCACCTTCTATATATAACCTTTATTAAAGGATAGTGATGCCTGGCAGCTTCCTCCGCCGTGGGTAGCTATGCCTATAAGGCTGAAGTTATACGTCAGCCCGGGCTTGCAGCTCACCACTAATGCGCCCTATTGTGTATTTAGAAGGGAATGATAGCCCTTACAAGGAAAATTGCTTCCGTCGGGTCGTGTGCGGATTGAATTTGGAGCGGAGGGCCGGTGACCTACTCATCTGCATGGATTAGTGCAATCAATGGCCAGTCACCACCAAACTGCGACGGCGATGATAGAAGTGTGAGTGCCTTCACTTGTGCAGGAGCTGCACATAAAGCCGCAGATACAGTGTCCAAGATTCTGTAGCTGGTAGCAAGCTGTCGGAAATCTGCGAGATCTTGCGGGAAGAGCCCATCCTCAGCCCAAGGCCCGGACCGATTAGTAAAGTGTTGTGAGATGCGGATCGATTGGAGATTCTCTAGAAGACCAAATGCAGCTGAGAGGTAAGCCACGTCGAGGTTATACTCGCGCAGCTGGGATTGATATGTGCTCCCAACGTAATAGTCTTTGTACAATTCTCGGCGTTTCTCCGATAAGTCGATTTCTCCATATTCCGGGGTCATGTAGCGAACAGTCTCGTCTTCAGAAACAATTTCGCTACCCAAGTCCTCAAATTCATATGTAATCATTTGTATACGCTTCTGTGGTTGGAGTTTGATAAGGCAAAAAGCCTCTGAAAGCCTTTTGGATCCTGCGTGACGTGTACATGACGGAAAGTAAGGGCAGCTCCAATATCCGCCAGTCTTCGGCAAACAGCCCGCGTAGCTAGAATGTCATCTCGCTTGCCATGCGCTTCCCAATTGTCATCAATGTATTGTTTGGTGCATAATCAGATTCATCCTCACTTACACTGAAGAAGGTAGGCCCACTAGCCTAAGGCGCCTATTGCTTAGCGTGATGGCCTGTAAACACCCACTAACAGCCGCTCGTTTTTAGCTGTTACAGCGCACATTAAATTTGAGAGATAGAGGAGCTGAAGCTGTTTTTGCACCAAACAATAATACAAATTCTGAAGAATATACTTCAGGACCTAATTGGGCAAAAGAAGCATGTTGTCAAGATGGTTGTTCACGCCCTTCGCTTTCCTTTCGGAGATGGTATGGTATGTACTGAAGCAGAGAGTTGGGGGTTGATTAGTGCGCTTGCGTTACGCCGAATGTGCCACTGCACCAAAAGAAGAAAGAAAGAAAGAAATAAAGAAAGAAGTGTCACACCTAACGTGTACAGGAGGCATAAACGGCCATTTATGTGACTGGGGGTGTACAAAAGCTGCTTGGAAGGAAGAAAGTTCTCTAGATCTTCATGCGGCGTCTTTGTGAACAGCGACCGGTTCTGGCGTTGAAGGTCTGCCGAGGCGGGCCTAAGACAGTGCTGCGTCTCCACGGACTGACGCCCTGGCTGCGGAGACGGTCATAGACCAGAACCAGAAAATAAATAAATAAAACCCGACTAACAGGCGAAACGCCGCGCACTTGGGAGAGCCAGAAGGCCAGAACCACCGACCAGCGGGTCAAGAAGCTGTCGGGGAGAAAAGGACGAGTAGACAAGTGGACAAGTGAACAAGCGGAAAGCAACCGTCAGTTTAGGCACGACGAGCGTTGCATGGCCACCGCCAAAGGGCACTAACGAATGCCGATGGTGGCGGATAGGAGACCAGGGCTGGGTGGAAGGCTGGCGATGCCAAGAGTGAGCAGCCAGAAAGCCACTTACGCATCAGCCAAACCGGTGGCGACCAAAAGCACCAACTCGACGAAAGCCGCTAACCAGTGTTCAAGCTATTCGAAAATTACTGCGCCAAAGAGCGCAATAGGTCGAGAGAAAGAAGATAGACGGATAAAACTTGACGAACTCAAGACGCAATACTAATGACACTCCCCTGCTACTAACCAGGTCTGTCCCAAAATTGCTGTGCCAAAAATAGACAATTGGTCTAGGAAGATGGACGAACAGACTACTGGCAAGATGCGGCCGTGAAGAGCTCGGTATTCTGGACCACAGACTACGTCGCGACGCGTTTGGGCTGACGCATCTGCGAACAGGCACCTCCCTTCTCCATCCGGCTCCTCGAGCAGCACGCCGTCGCGTCCCGATACGAGCGCGACCAGCTCCTGACGCTGCTGCCCGCGTCGTACCGCAAGGAGTCCGCTGACTTGGCCGCCGCCGGTCCGAATGTAACGGCCTGTGCCGATGAGGAGCTCGACCTGAGGCGACTTAAAGGCTGGCTCTGGGTGGCCGGCATGCCTTGCCGCCGCGTGCCCTGCACCACCAGCGCTAGGCCGGAAGATCTTTGTCAATGAGCAGATGGACATGCATATTGTCTGGACGACTGGCCGGATGTTCTTGAAACAGATCCCGCGTTTCCTCCTGGAGCCGGCCTTCTGGATGATACCTCACCTGCGAGGAGTGTGGGTGTTCTCCCGACACGAATAGCGCCAAATCGAATGCAAGCGTGCAGGAGTCCGTCTATATGCGCTCGGCGGCGACCGCACAAACTGGTCAAGAGCAAGACCAGAGGTCGCAAGCATGTGCGAACATCTAGCGAGGACGGCAGCCGTGAGCGTTAACCGGCTATATCTATACAGCACTTCTGCGGCGGACGCAAGGACTATGGGAGCTCTTAGAATACTAGCAAGAGCAAGAGCGAATGACAAGCAGCGGAAGCCGTTTCTCGCAGTTGTTGGTACGGCGCGAAAAACACGGTCGAACAGCCAGCATTTCTCAATATCGATACAGAAACAGCTGCCAAGACGTCTAGAGCTCAGTTTTGCTTCGAAGATTTCGTTATCTGCAGCCGTTGCGTTTGAGAGATGGGCCAGCCATAGGCAGTCTCCCAAAAATTGCTTAATCAAGCAACCATCCAAGTAAATGCGATTGCTCACTCCTGCCAACCATGTCCCCTATCCGTACAACATGCCAGGCAGCTGACCCAGCGGCCCGATTCTAGGAGGAGCCCGAAGCTAAGTAGATGACGAAACCACGGGCGGAGGCGAGCGGCTTGTAGAATACGTGCCCTATCCTGTTTAACATATGCTACATGCTTCCAGCTAAACGAGGTGGCTAGGTACACTTCTAGGCGTAGTAAAAATAGTAGTTGAAATATATTTGCGCCTAGTGCTGTGACACAATCTAACTATCTATATCATCACCGTATACGACTGGCTATTCTCCACAAGCTTCATACCAAGCGTTGCACTGGAACCAAATCTACGTCCAAGTCTTCTTCCATCGTGTTCATCGTAGAAGTGTAGCGCCTCAGAGGAATGAAACCTTCTCCCTCCTTTCAACCCAGGAGATGACCTTTTCCACTACGTCTTAAGGTGAATGCCTGTGCGCAATCAGAAATGACAAGATACAATCAACTCAAATAGAGGCTTACCCGACCTGCAGAGAGACCGAATCAGCAAGGCGATACGAAAAATATTGAAACACGCGGCGATGAGCCAACTGCTAGCAAGGTCGGCTTTACCGTAGGAATAATGCGCCATAGACGAGCGAGCCTTGTCCGATTCGATTAATGATTTTGAATATGAAGCACTAAATACCAGTTCTAGCCCTTGTTTTGACAGCATGATTTCCGCAAGAATATCCATTTGAAGAACCATAGAGTTCAGTGGAGTTGTTCTCGCCCGGTCGCTCGTCAACTCACGTCTGATATGTGTTGAGCTCAACGTTGCGCCGCCTTCTTCCGAGCGTATAAAGCGTATGGTCTCGTCTGGGTGGCCTCTCCGACAGCACAAGCTGACGTCGCGCATGCAGTGGCCTCAGCCTGGTGCAGTTTCTGTAAATCGATTTGGAGGCGTTGCGGATCTTTCAGAAACGCGGTCGGCGTTAGCAGGGCCATTGCGCCAGCCATAAAACTACCTTGACGGACAATGAACTTTCTCAAAAAGTTGCAATCCCAAACAACTCGGCCCCAGGCTTCGCAGTCGCGTAACTGGTCTAGTTTATCGGACGTCAAGAAGTTTGCTGGCCTGCTGACGTTGCTAGTAATGAGGCTCTTGCAGCCCCAATTGCTCATGGCGGCCTCTTATCTTTGTCTATGTAGTCGGATCAAGTATTAAGACAAATTCCAGCTCGAAGCCGTCACCGGTGACGCACGCCTCAACCTCACGACGGAAAAGCTCCCAGTTTTCTTCACCCCGATCATACACCCAATACCAATCGTGCGGGACATGACCGCGCCAGAGTCAGACTCTCTCTTCTAGTGTGAAAGCTAGGCCATCTCCGGCGACAAGCGACTTCTGTTGCACATATGCATCGCTCAATGGAATAATGATGGCTGCAATGACATTGATGTCCCGGCTAAAGGTGAAAGCCGTGGCAATAAGCTTCATGTGGCCATGGTGAGGGGGATTAAAAGCGCCGGGATAGAGCAGAATGCGATTTTTCTGCTCCTTGAGTAGTCGTGGGGGATTATACATTATACCTTGATCGAATGCTTTCTCCCGCATGTTTTATGGGCGAAGAAATCAGTATTTCCATTATAGCAGCTTTCAATATAGTGGGACAGAAACGCCATGTTTGCGCGAATGTAACGCGAATGGATGTCGCACAGGGGGAGTTGTGCGTGGTTGAAGAGGGACTTCGACATAAAATTCATTTGATCAAAGGTGAAAGATGCTCTGTGCAGGACCCTGCTGTCTCCTCGTCCGCGGCTTTTGGCTTGCTCTGTTCCATGACGCGCAGATCCCATCCACCGATGATAACCTGGCCCGTGGCTTCCTACTCGTCGAATGTTAGACCGCAGTAGCCTGCCCACGGTGGAGACAAGTAGTGCGGTCCGCCCTCCTTGTTTTTCACGGTTACCCGCTTGTCCTTCTCTTTCCTAGGTGAGGACTATGTCGTAGCACATATGTTATGGCTGCCAAAGCTCCCAGTACGGGCTCTGCTCAGCTCTTGGCCCAAAAGTGAACGAGAAGGTCTCCCACCTTGTTGTGCCGTGCGTGGACATTGGATAGCTCCACCTACCCTCACTACATCGTTGCGAGCTGAACTGCTCGTAGCCATAACTCATCTCCTGTGAAACCTCCCCAATCGTTGCGCCATCATAAGACATTATATTGGGGCTTTGTGACACCTCACATGCAGCTCATGCCAGCCATTACTTTCGGCAACATTTGGGGCTCGTTCTGTAGCACGTGCGCCGCTGTGTTTCTTCCCCCGTACTCCTCCTCTCTGTCTGGCAGATACCGACTTCAGCTTGGGCACGCATCCTACCGCCTTGTCGACATCATGTCTGATACCACGTACGCTGACGGGGCCGAATCAACGACGACGATGGGCTCGACACCAGCACGGCTTATTCACGCCGCGACGGAACTGAACGATGATGCCTCTATTGCAATATGGATCGAGCTCGGACAGGGCAACGCAACGCACGACCCGGTGCCTGGCGACATTCTCATCATTGTCGACAAGACCTATGGGCGGGTCTTGTCCCGTCACCGAGCAGGTCATCTGATCCTTGACAATGTCTCCGAATATGAAACAACGAATCGACCAATCCCTATGCGATGGAAGTGGCTCTGTACCGACACCGATAATTTTATAGGTTTCCGCAATCTCGAACAAGATGCATTCTTGGGTCGTGACGATTCGTGGAACCTCGTTGCGCGAGCAACTGCGCAGAAAGGACATGAGAATTTTATGCTGGTCAAGCAGCGGGGTGGATATCGCATTCAAAGCCCGCACTGGTACGGGTTTAGACCCTGTCTGCTCGCGCTGATGGTGCTGGAGTCAGTACAGCCGTCTAACGGTACAGTGTGGGGTTTTATTCAAGCCAGCGAGTAATAATGGTTTTGGGGACAGAAGTAGGAACGAGAAAAACACGATAATCGTCAAAAGTTAGTGATAAATAGAACCCACCATGACCCCTTTCCCGCGGGAGAGCGTGGACCGAAAAAGTGTATGATCACTAAAGGATCCTTGATTTGGCTCAAAAGGTAGGCTGGTGGGGTTCTTGCCATCACTAAACTTTTGGACGATTTCATGAACATTGGTGCGGTGAGGGTGCCCCACCAGTCGACTGTCGACCGTCGGGGATCGGGCACGAACAGGAGATGCCACTCTTTGTTACCACTCGCCAACATGTCCCAATCAGCACCCCGTTCAGGGCAGAACAGAAATCGCACCAGGTGTGACGAAGAGGACATACACCCGTTCATCTATGGCAAAGACTATCCATTTGTATATTGTTCCATGTGCAAAAGCAGCATCATCGTACGATCTGCGCGTCCGCATCTTCTTCGCCAGTGTCAGAGCCGCGTATTCGCTTACGCTACTACCCAACATGGCGCAGAGCAGGAGGGATCTCAATATGTACCAGGATCCCACTTCTGTGCCGAAAGCCATACCCTATCTAGACGTTCAGCTGGCACCGAAGTACAGGCTGTGTCAGCATGCGTGTCGTAATTTGCCTCATTCGGTGACTTCAAGCTGTCACCCTGTCCCGCTCTTTCGCTGTCAAGCCTCGCCAAGTGTCTTACCTGCGACAGCAATTTTCTCTCTTGCACAATAACTGCAAGATCTTTGCTCTCGGGCGCTTATAGCAAATTTTCAAATTATCAATAGTCTGTCGCAGACCAATTCCCGGTTCATTGACAACTTACAGCCGGTGCTGCTGGTGCATATCCACATGAAGATGGCCGCCCACATGAACATCCACGACGTCCTCCGACCCCACGACAGCTGTTCAAGCGAAACTGCGCTGGAGCCTAGTTGCCTGGGACCTAGGCTGCTGAATCCCGCTCTGCAATGCTCACCCAGCGCGGCATATCCAAGCACATGGCATATCGCAGTGCATTGTGTATCCTACCACATGGCGTGTCCTACCACACATGGCGTATCCCAGTGCATCCATCCCAGCGCTCACCGTATACTGGAATGCAAACGCTAGAACACAAGACATATTAGCTCACGAATACCAGGCCAGGCTCTAACATAGAGTACATCGTGTTCTCGTATGCTATTTATAGTAGTACACCATATATATTAGCTCACGCATACCAATAGAATCTGTGTTAATGCTTCATAATTTCGAGCCTTATTCATCAATGATGCATTAGAACATTATGGGAAGGAGCGACAGTGCTCACATTCCGCCATTGTGCAGGCATCAATGGATCACCTTACTCATCGCAGCTTTGGCCCGCGAGCAGGGCTTGTTGCCCTGCTAACAGCCTGCCGCGCCACTCATCTGTTTACATTCTATTCCCCAAAGTCCTCGCGACCACGAACGCCACCAGCCCTCGAAATGACGCTGAATCGAGGAACGGCTCAAAGTCATCGCGGATCATCCACTTGATGACTCGCTTACCCGTTTCTCGGACAAGTCGTGTCATTTAGAGAAGGATCTAAAGACACCTAGCGCAACGATATCGCCACTGTCGTCCTTTTGATTGGATCCTTCGGCAGCTTTCAACCTCCATTTATCATAAAGTAATAGCAATGTGGCGTTGGCCACCAGCTTCTTTAACCATTATTGCCACCACGATGTCCGAAAAGAAATCGAAGATCTTAAAAAACAGCTTAGGGAAGCTAGGGCGCAAGGTCCGTTCAGTACGGATAACTGATCTGTAGGTGCAAATTCACCTGGCGATTGCTTCAGCCCACCAGGGCGGCCGCTCGCGCGGCGGCGTCTCCGCCTCCAGTCGGACGAAAGCGGCGACGCGTCGGACTCCGCGTTGTTATGGGGTGCCACCACCAGCGACCCGCCGGCGCGTCGGAGCGGCGGGGGTACCCGGGTCGTTCGCCTCCCACGGCGCCTGCAGTAGCACGACCGGTCATGGTGCAGCACAGCGCGTTGGTCTGACTCGGCCTCGGACACACGCGCGAGTCGCGGGAGGTGGTATACAGCCATCTCGAGACAGGATATTGCGTCGCAGTCGAGTGAGTAGGCGCGTTTGGGTCCGTCGTCGCCCTCGTCGTCGTCTTCCTCTTCCTCCGTGCTGCTGCCTTCCTCATAATCGTCGTCTTCCACGTCATCGCCCTTTTCGCCGCCTTCCACTTCCCATTTGGGCGCAATGAAATCGGCGAGACTCCCTTCGCTTGTCGATTCATCATCATCCAAAGAGTCCTCCTCCTCATATTGACTTTCGCCGTCCGCCGTCCGCCTCAGTATCGTCTCTCTCGTTGCCTTCCAAGCCCGGTTTTACTACGTCGGCCATGGCTCTCCGTGCTGCTTTGTACACTGCTCGAATCGTTGTCTGTTGCTCGGTGAGCCACTGCACTCATCGGTGTCCTCACCTATTAGCTGCAAGAAGAAATGGATTTAGCTGCAAGAAATGCTTCAGCTGCACCGCCGTGGTGCATTCGCTCCCCCAATGCTTGTGCGTTCTACTCATCAGTTGTTGCCGGTTTCGTTGCATCGTACAGAGAGCGGAAAACAACCGTTCAATGCACGATGCTTTCGGTGGCCGACACGGCGACAAGGCAGACTCTTGACTGTCGATGGCAGGCCAATGCTTCCTAGACGTCGGCGAGCCCTCTGCGCTCGGCCATATAAGCGCGTCAGTACCAGCGACGGTCGCCATCCACAACTGGACATGACCGACCGTTTGGTGGTCCCAACGATGGCAGCTTTTGAATCGCTCAACTTGTGCTTGGTCAGGATCTTCACTGGCTTGCAAAAACGCCCAGCAACCCAATGGAGGCTCTATCACAAATGGAAAACATATTAAATAAAGGATGAGAATTCATCGCAGCAGCTCCTCAAGCGAAATTATTGCAAATATAGCCCAGTTGTCGAAGTGTATCACAAAGGCAATGCGACAGATGGTGAGAAAAATCAAAGAGTTAGAGGCAGCAAGTGTACGACTTTCCCGACGCCAACGCACGAAAAGAAAAACCTATGTAGACTCTGACTTGTCTTCGATCATGGTCTAACATTTTCTCCATACTGGCGATGCGGCCCGCTAAAGAAATAACCGCTTTCGAATGGCTACATGCCCCTGAACTACATGCCTGGTGCACGCCCGACCAACAGCAGAGCTGTTTGATATCTGCCCCTCGTGAGATATTTCCTTTGCAATAGATCTTCAGAGCATTTCGAGTTAATACGATAAAACCTAAGCAACAATGATTAGAGGTTATCTGATGATGTTGCTATGGACGCAATGTCACTTTGGCTCTGTCTACCTGGCGAGATAGGACCAGGGATAATATTGTCTGAAGCCAAAGACCTCTGTCAACATCCTCAGACTGAATAGATGAAAAAGAACTATTCAGACCTTTCGTGCTTTCCGCAATATCGGGCGTTATGCGAGCTTCCGAAGATGGAGATTCCTCTTCTTCAGCAGCCATCAAAGCGCCACGGCAAAGCCGTCGATTCCACGCACAATTTCCGCACTGAGGAACATCTCATCGTCAATCATGGCGCACGTCTCAAACGGACCAGTCCTGTCTATCTCGCAACACAGACAGGATCGATGCATGACGTTGCCGCAGGATTGGATCATGCACGCAACAATTTTGACACCTTCCTTATCAGAAGGGTCGCAGATAGCATTCAGCTGGCGCTGGTCGAAGCCATGCCCCCGACGTAACTTGACGGTGCGTTGGATTGGCATGTGTAGGATAGCGTCGACGCGCTTGTTGCCCCACGAGCCAGCTTACTCAAGCACTGCTATCAGTCGGTTGTCTGCATCGATAACCTGGAACGCCACCTTGCCTCGTTCGAAGCTGTGGTCGTTACAAGCGGCCCCGCCATACTCTGTAAGCTGCGGTACAGATGCCTCAGAAGCGCTGATCGCGGAGGCCTCTTCTCTCTGTTGCCCCTCAGAGGCAGCCGTCGTGTCTGTCTGAACACTCGTTGCCTTTGGTATGCTCTGCTCATGGGCTGGATTGTCAAAGCGACGTTTCTTGACCGAAGGTGTTCCTCATCACTCAGAGTATGTCGCTTGAGACGATCGTCGAGCCATGGATCGCAAAAGTTCGGGGTCCTCTAGGGGATTTATGTCAGTTCCAGCGTGCTGAGCGACTGGATGAGAGCTTACCCCACGGCTTTGATCGGGCTCAGCATTTGCCTCAGACGGCGGATGAGTGGTTTCTTTCTCCTCACTACGGAGCAGATCATATGGGAAATAAGGCTTTAACTCCCCCGTAGCAATTTTTGAAGAGACCGTTTGACGTAGGATGGGTGTATAGTGGTCGTCAATAGATCTGTTACCGTTTGCAAAACGCATGCCACATCATCCTGGTATGCGTTTTCGAGGTCGCGGAGGCCAATTTTCTTTAGTGCCTTTATCTCGCTGGCGTAGTGTACGATTTCGTCCTCGGTGGTGTGTCTGACGCCGGGCTGCGGCTGCGGCTGTGGCTGGCGGAGGCGTGCCGTACAGCGTTCCAGCTGTGCAGTTAGCTCAGTGAGCCTTTGCGTGAATCTGTACTGCGGGGACGGGATCTTGTTAAAATCGTTGATAGATTGTACAACATGGCCTACTACCCGCTCAGGATCTGCGCCGCCGGCGTTGTGTCAATCGTTACAGCCATAGTTGTTGGCGGCTGAAGGGCGAGGGAGTCGCTTTCGGTGCTGATGAGCGCTTGCAAGTCCAGCGCACCGTAGGCTCGGTAAGACTAAACTGCACTGGATATGTTTGCGTTTTATATTGAAAAATCGTCACTCACTTTCTGGGTATAGCTCATGCGCCGTCACATAGTAGCAATTGGCCTGGGCTTGTCATTCGGTCGGTTTTGGACGACCATCCGATACGCCACTCTCGCCGACGTTTGGCACTAGCGGGCAGGCCTCTACCTAAACGAGCATGCACAAGCACGAGATGGAACGATTTGCCGTACCGACTAGGGGAAAATCGGCATCAGACGGACCGAAATGGAAACCAAACATGGGAGCAATCCGAGCGACGATACAGTTCACACTGGCCACAGGACGTTTCGACAATTGACAGGCGAATCAGTACGAAAGGGCTTTTCATCAGACCATGAAACCACGTCCGCGGCGAGCATGACTAGCGACGCTTCGGCTGCTGTAGATAGGACGCCGAACACTTGGGGAATAGAGAAACGGTGGAGCATTTTCTTTTGCGTTGTCCACAGTGGGATGAACAGCGGAGAGTATTTCGCGAAGACGCAAGCACAAAATGGGATGACTTGTCCTTCCGATTGGGAGGCAAATCAACAGCAGACGGTCGAACTGGAACCCAAATCTAGGAGAGTTCGAGCGACGATACAGTTCACACTTGCCACAGGACGGATTCGACGAGTGACAAGCAAATGGCCACGTTTAACATACCAATCACGAAGAAATTGACTAGCGACGCTTCGGCTGCTGTAGATAGGACGCCGAACACTTGGGGAATAGCCTCAAGCTAGCTAGTCATCGGTAATCAACAAAACGGATGCGGCTGGATGGAGGTGGAAAGCCAAAGCAAGGCAACCAAGAGAATGACAAGAATAGAAGCGAAAGGAACGTCACGGAAAAAGCAAATATGTACCTAAGCATAACTACCTAAGCATAACTACCTAAGCATAACTAGTGAGCCCTATTGGCCGGAGGCCACCGGGCGTAATAAATCATGAATAAAGTTAGAAGATCATTTTTGGATTGGCTTGACCATTTTGGCCATGGCCGGTCATATGTAATAATAATCTTGTCCATAACTGTCCACCACCACTGACTTTATGCGGCTGAATCTATAAATATCTCCAGTAGCGCTGCCTTATGTGTTGAAGACCATGCAGTAAGGTTTACGGGATATTACCTTGGCTTTGGGCGCGTAAAGCATGCCGACAGATAGCCAGCGCATCGAGGAGGAGCGTCGAGCCAAGTTTTGCGGAACAGCAAGCATTAGGCTCGACGCAATCCGATATAATACCTCCTTTCCAAAACGAATTGCTGTTCAGAGTCTACGAGCGTTGCGTCGCTGAAAATACTATTTCGCGAAGAGCTTGAATCATGCCAGGCGGGTGGCAAATACCGAGCCAAGGTCCTTATTCACCAGGAAGACTTAGAACAAGCACTTAATAGCTCGGAAATCTCTATCGCTAGTCTTATTGCGAGCTCATTTCCACACCCAGCTCGAAATCCCCTCTACCATTACGCTGGAGTGTCTTCACGGACATGATCGTTTAGTTGCGGCGGAGGAGATTCTTGAGGTTCCCAGAAACGCTGGGATGTGGATCTGTTCCTTGACAGTGAGCTGCTTCTTTAGAGATTGTAACCAGCTAGCTGACAACATCCTCAGATCTTAGCGTTGAACTGAAAAAGAAGCTTGTCGAAGATTTCGAGTACAAGAAAGAGCCCAGCGACGGAGAGTTCTACCGTAAAATCCGCGAATATCAGGAGTCGAAGGCGAAGCGAACGCCTTTTTCGAAAAGCTTTGGCGGGGCAGACTCGCAGTTTCGCCCCTTCGGAAGAACTTCGAAGAGCTTGATAACCACAAAGGATACACCAAAGCCTTTGATACCTATTGCAAGTTCCAGCACTATTTGATGGTATGCGACTTACAGTCGTTAACTCGATGATATCGATGAGATGTGAACAAGTAAGTTCATTGGTCATACGAGCAACTTGGCTGGCTAATATATGTAGCAAAATATTTCGTACTTGGAACACATCTACCAGTGGTGGCGAGAGATTTGTAAAGGGGATTCGAAACTCATGCGACAAATTGACAAAGACACTGTGAAGAGTCTTCAGGGTAAAGCACCAGGCGCATCTCATGTCGATCGAGACGAGTTATCGAGCTTATTTAGGAGTGGAAAACTTTTCACTGAAACTTCCGAGGAATACCGCGAAACACTATGGTCGAGAGTGTGTGACTATTCTACCCAATGCTTGATTCCATCCTTATTCACTTTTTTGAGGACCGCAAATTTCTGGAGAATGTTGCGTGCGGGTTGAGGAACATCGTGGGTGTTGAATCTAAAGATAGTATTTCACGCCGTCTGGCAGACATGTTTACCGACATCGGGCAAGTCCAGGATAGATGTGTTGTCCAGGTATCCGATATCCGCTTTGGCAGTACCGCCGGTAACCGCGACACCCGTCTCAGATTGGGCGTGCAACAACTTTGGTTAGCGGCGTTTCGCGAATACGAGAATCTGCCTGCTAAGTTACAGCGAAAAATGTCCTGGCCAAGGCACGGCCTAGGGTTGATGTCGGTGCTTTACATGGCCTCGCTTCTGTAGCTTTGCGTCTTGGGTTCGAGTCCGACGAAATCCATAAAATCTTAGCTCATTCAGCTGATTGGACTATAGCGAGCGAAGCTCTTCTTGCCGCTCGAAAGCCCGGTTCGTTTGAATACGACAACTTGGACCAGCTCGCAACACAAATTGCGGGCATATTTACGAGAGCTCGACCAGTCGCTTTGGAGACGAGACGCCCACAAACATACACTAATCGGACTAAACGGCCCGCGAGGCACGGACTACCGGATGCAGCTGATCATGCGCATGACAAAATTCAGCTCTTTTACCTAATATCAGCAGCGACATTGACGACAGCCGGAACCATGTCACATCGCTCTTCGTCCGAATGTCGGTGTACCGAGCATATTTTGGACAGTCGACATTGTCTCCAGCTGTAGCCCAAGAGGTTCTCATTTCGAGTGTGTCCGCACAAGATAACGATGGCGGTAATCACAACACGCCTGAGGTTGAAAGCGGGTTAGATCACGAGATTCAGATGATGGAAGAAGCAATCACGCTACAGCAACTAAGGTCGGATACAGCAATGGAAATGGAGAAACTTACGGAGCTCAAACAGCAAGTATCTCATGAGCAGGCTGCGCTAGCGAGGCTTCAAGACCGTTCTAAGGCGGAACAAAATAGTTGCTCTTCGAGACTGGCATTCGATGACATCGTGGCCGAAAAGTATGACGAGTTTATGGCAGACGAAGAACCAGTCCGGCAGAGAAGCCCTGCTTATGACAAACCATTCATTGCTCTACAAGAATCTGCAGTGCCGATTCAGCTACAAACTACAGCTACACCGATGGTACAAAGGCAACGAGGAAACAGTCACTTCAATTTCAGGGGACTGAAAGTTGCAGATGAAGAATTGTTAGAGAAAGCTATGCATTCCGCGAAAGGGCATCTCATTCTCCACCGGCGTGTATCATTTTCAAGTCCGTCATTGACTCGGATGGGAACTTAAAGGAATCAAATCGAGTCCAGATTAATGCGGATGCACCCTCGCAAGTTAAGCAACTGGCAGCAGATTACATGCGGCAAAAATGCTCCTTGTTTGATATGTATGGCCGTAATTTGGCTTCACCCAGTAAATGCCTCGACATGATAATGGCGACGGGGACAAACGTAATAGTGGTTAAGCAAGCATCCCAGCTTAGTATCAAAGTACGGGACACATTGATGGAGGGTCAAAGACACAAAAGGGCAAGATTAGCAGAAATCTTTGATTGAAATACTATGAAATATAAAATACTATGAAATATGAAGACTAATCACTTTACTCTCCTCTCTCTCACGCATCGATATCTATACGATATTATTATATAAACAAAGGAAATAGTACAAGGAAGGAATTCTAGCCAAGGACTAGAACGTGTAATATGAATAGTAAATAACTAAATTATCACCTACTGTCACGGGTTAGACCCTGATGGAGACTCGGCCTGATGACCTCGTTGTGTTGTCGTGACAGCCAGCGCTAGGGTCAGTGCGCAGCCCAGTTATTTCATCTCACTTCTTACTTCTTCAATGCTTCCTCTTTGTACCAAGATCGTTAGTTAGATTGATTCCAAACCCTCACAGGAATAGATAAATTACCAAGTTACTTTAGATATTATTACTCAAGATCTTAAAATATACTACTATAGGCTTATAATAACTTTAATGTCAACAATATGAAATAATTATTATTGTTCGGTGCATGATCAGATTCATCCCCTCACTTACACTGTAGAAAAAAGGTAGGCCCACTAGCCTAAGGCGCCTGTTGCTTAGCGTGATGGCCTGTAAACACCCACTAATAGCCGCTCGTTTTTAGCTGTTACAGCGCACGCTAAATTTGAAAGATGGAGTGGGAGCTGAAGCTGTTTTTGCACCAAACAATATTCAAAGTATTTACTTTCATAGTTTTATATTTAAAGACAAGTTGATTGGGCCGATTAATCGCGTCCAATGGGTGGCCGAGAAATTGAAGGATCTACCGCTAGTGCAACTCGAGACCATCCAGCCATACTCAGTGCAGGATGGACGCAAACAGTTGCTGTGAGCTGCTCGTTGAGAAACGGCATAGTTGGTGTTGGCGAAGTGATTGAGTCCGAGAATGCCGCAACAGGACAGTCGAAGCGGAAGGTTTTCTCCTTTCATCAAATGCATCTACGACTCGGTAGATCAGCTGATTGGCAAGGCAAACACCATTGCTGTAGGCTGGCATTCATCGGATAAGAACAAACTGTTGCAAGCGGCCAAGATACAAGCAAAGACTGCAACACAGCAAGGCACGGCACCCGAGGTTCAGTTTCCGCTGATGAAGTCCACGACTTTGAACGTTGAACGAAGAAAACTCGAAGGTGAACGGTGTTTGCCAGAAGGCGTAGGAAAGTTCTCCAAGAAATTTGATGCCGCTCTTCCTGGGAGCCACACGTGAGATTTACGAGGAATGGTCATGGAGGGAGCGCTCAGCGCTTGCCCAATTGAGAGCAGGCATGACAAAACTGAATAGCTATCTCCACCGCATCGAGGCAGTGACTTCTGAACAATGCGCATGCGGGCACGCGAGGGAAACGGTGGAGCATTTCATCTTCCAATGCCCGCAATGGGACGAAGAGCGAAAAGAATTGCGAGCAAGCACGAGCACGAGATGGAATGATTTGTCCCTCCGATTGGGAGGAAGTCGGGATCAGACGGAGCGAAATGGAAACCGCACGTGGGTGCAGTTCGAGCGACGATACGATTTACACTTGCGACAGGACGCTTTGACAACTGAAAGGAAATCAGCCTGGCTCGACATTTTTGCTACATCGTAAGGCAGATCAACTTCCCGTTACACAGCGGTCAGCATCGACAGACATGGCTTGTGACGCTTCGGTCGCTGAGAATAGGACTCCGAACACTTGGGGAATAGCCCTCAGGCTAGCTAGTCATCTATAATAAACAGAACTAGATGCGGACAGTTGGTGGGGAAAGGCAGCTGCAAGACGATCAACACGAACAAGGATGAGGAGATGAGGAGACAGCCAGAAGTGTATTGAATAATAGCTAGTGAGCCCTATTGGCTGGAAGCCACCGGGCGTAATAAACAATGAATGAATGTACGAATAAGTTCATAATCCCGCTGTGTTTTGTTCAGCTTTAGAGCCATCGCTGTAGACAACCAACCTCGTCTGGATCTGGCTCCAATTACGTATTCGTTCCGCTTGGAGTTTCTTTATTGGACGACGTTCCTTGTTTTCCGTCCAGATTGCGCTGAGAGGCATTGGGGATCAGTCGTGGGCGTTCCGCCGCTGGCGCCAGAGCAGCATTGCGGATGAGCCTGATATATCTCATCGCTGTTCGCCGTGCCGTGACCGGATCTGGATAGGTGGTGTGTTGGATCTCGTGTTCATGCTGTAGGAGGCGGTGGGTAAGCGCATGATGGACATCTAGACGTGCCAAGTGGTTCGCGTTCCGTGCCGCGATCGGAGCAGTTTTGCTGGCGGGATGCCTGCCTCCTTCCAGAGTGTGGTTTTGGGCGTCGTCTTCCACGGAGGTAGAATCATCCGACAGGCTGCCGTCAGTGTTTTGTGGACTATCTGGAGGTGGCCCTTCGGCACTCTCGGGTCCAGGGAACCAAACGTCTATTCCGTAGAAGAGAGTTGGCATAACCACTTCCCACGCAGCCTTTTGTACATCGCTGACCAATACTTGCTTCTGGTGTCCCGGATATAAAGTGAACGTTTTGCTTTTGTTGCCCTTGTCTTCCAGAACTCACCGCGATCTGAATATGGTAATGTTGCCCTGATTCTTCTGCAGGTATTCGACACTGTTCCATAAGCCTGTCCAGAACGCGACCAGATCTTCCAACGCTTGTGATGGGGACTATCTCTTTCCAAAAGAGACTGTGGCAACTGTCGATTTGACAGTAGAGAAGTTGATTTTGAATTGAGCTGGAAGCTGCCCTTGGGGGAGGAGATGGGCTTTTGACAAGGCTGAGATCACTCTCCTGGTCGGCCCGTTTCATAAGTTAGCAGGAACCCGAGCTTCTTCTAAAATGTACGGGTTGTTCATTCCAGCCAGTGTTTAAGTAACGCGTTGGTAGATCTCCGACTATTCTTGACCAGCGCCAGGTTTGACCTTCGATTTGGCTTGTCCACATCTGGAGCGTAGATGATGCCGATATAAGTCGGTGAGTATATTCTTACTGTATGCAGCAGGCAAAACCGGTTTTTATACCTGAAGCTCGCTATTTGCCGGGTCATAGAAGCTCCACGACCTATACGATTCCCTTTCTTTCTTTACTTATATCTGGCCCCCTCGCGCACCCTCATCCTGATATCTCTTGCTTCCTCTCCTCATACAAAACAACACTGATCTGTCTCGAACTACAACCTGCACTACCAAACTCTTCTCTCAGTGGAGACCCTTTTGCAAGACACTTGCTCTCTTTCACCTCATTCACGACACAGCTACTGCTCTTTCCCCATATCACAGAGTTTAGCAACAAACCTTCCCTTCACAATGTGCAGAACTACCTTTTTCCTACACGCCGACGACCGCCGCTCGTCAAAGACAAAGGTCTATCTTTGCCCAGACTCGCGTTTTGGCCGTCCATGCCGCGCCCACATCGAGGTTGAGCGCGCCGCGCCGCGGGATATGTTGCCACCTCCTGCGACCCCCGCGCCCATCCACGCTCCCATCAGCAGCTATCCTCCGACTTCCACATACTCGCTCCGACCCTTCAGCCGGGACTCGGCTGCTGCCGCCGTCAGCTCCGATGGTAGCGACCATCCCTGGTCCCGTTATTCCTCCCGCCGCCCTCAGCGCTCGCCAGGCATCGACGTTGACGGCCAGCGCGTGCACATTTATAGCAGCAGTGGCCGGAAGCGCATCGAGATGGCCGCTCAACCGCCGACGCCACCCATGCCGCCCCAGAGCCATCTCATGCCGTGCACCGCGCTTCCATCGCCGCATCATGGCGCCGGCGACGCTTCTCCTTGTCGGCGGTGGCGTACGAGGTGACGGCGAGTAGCGGCTACCCCGGGGCTGGTCGAGGCATGTCGCGAGTGACGCGACCAGTTATAAGGCGCGCGAGGATCACCACATCAGCCGTAAAACGCACGAGCTGCGCGAGCGCATCGAAAAGGCCAACGAAGAGATTTCAACCGCCATAAAAGGCCCATGAAGGTGCAGCAGCCAAAGCCTGTGTGCCGCAGCCGCCGCGACGGCTTCGAGGAGGTTCTTGTCGGCGCTATGGGCCGCCTGTCAGTCGAGGACAAGGACTGGGCAGCGCGTGAAGCCCACCAGCGCGGCCTGGATCTTGAAAGGAGGAGCAAGAAGCCCAAGATAGACGCCTCAAGGAGCGCTTGGTGCCGGCCGTCACGCAACCGTAGGCCCGGGCAGTCGGCGCCATCGAAAATGGAGGATAATCATTTTGTTAGTTCACTCCTATATGAATACATATCACATGCCTTTGGAGGTTGCGTATAAAAATATGTGCATGTCTCCGAACCCCAAATATCCAGCCGATTAGCATTGATCAAATCCTTCATTGCTGGAGCATGAGCTCGCAGGTGAGCCGTCATTGCCTAACTATATGTATTGGCAGACACATCATGAATAGCCTCCAGCTTAGACAGTTCAAATTTCTACGGACTCTGTGGGAAGGTCTTAAGTATAAATACTGTAACGAATCTATATAGAGAAAACAGAGAGAATATGCACCTAGGGAACGGTTACATGATGCATCACATTAATGAGCTGTGGAATACGTGAAAAGCACAAATACCATGCTGTTGTTGGCCTCTTCGAGTTGCTTCGTGACTCTCTTGACGCTCTCCATTTCCTGCTGGATGGCTTCCACTTCTTTCTTACGGCTCTTCGTCTCTTTCCGGAGATACTTTATCTCCTGACCTGAGCAATTTGAAAGGCGGAACTTGACGATATACGACTCGTAGTCAAGCACCCGGATTACTGGAAAGCAGAATGTTAACAGTACACAAACGAACTACTGCGACAATCGAACGAAAAAGGAGACGAAGAATTTGCATGCGGAAAGAGCGCCTGGCACTTGCTCGATTTCTCGTATTCGTCAAATGATATTTGCCAGGTGATGAGGATGGCACTCTTGGCTTCTGTCTCGACGGAGTTCTCCGCCCTTAACACTAAGAAGATTGGTTTTTCTCCTGTTACTGTTGCGAAACTCACCTAGACATTTCTGTACGGAGTATTGAGCCTTAAAGGGCCGGACTGTACAACGCTATCTCAAGTATTGCTTCTGGTATGCGCAAAAGCCGCAGTTGAGCGCGAGCACGAGCGCTGATGCAGACAGCCACGGAACCAGCTGAGCTGACCGCGCCCAGTAGAGAGCACTTATTGCTCGCTAGTTTATTGTAACAACATTCTACAAATTGGCTACCGTAATTCATCGTTGTCTGGAAAACCTGTTCCGTGCAAAGGGTAACAGAGAGGTCGTTCTCGAGTGCATTCAACAATCAGAAGCCTGAGCTCGAAACTACACACCGCAAATCGACGTTCCAGCTGTCCGGATCCCCATCCAGCAGCTGGCCATGGTGAAAGCCAGCGAAACCGTAAACCGCCGTGTCAGTGCCTGTGCGATATGCGGTCCGCAGGAGTCTGGAGTGCCGGAGGGTCATTCGTTTCGCAATGAGTGGTTACTCATTCAGTTCGATTTCGCTTTGCGACTGTCGCAGCCTTTTGCTGATCGGATGTGCTTTGTCTATTGTGGCGTAGTGAACTGCCACGCGTTCTTGGATGTGCAGGAGTAGGACGTTCGCTAGTTGGATGCCCGCTTCTTCCAGGGAAATTCTAACGGAGTTGTCTTCCACATAAATAAGATCATCTTGCATGCTACATGCCTTCAAAACTTTACCAAAATCTTGATCCGAGCATGCAACCAACAGATGTACGTGCCAGGCGCATGCGCTGTTACGGCCATGTTTTGAACTTGGTTGCGCGTGTATTTCTGTACGGCGAGGACTTTGAAGCTTTTGAAGCTGAATCGCAGGTTTTGGACCTTCTAAGCCGCCAGGAAGAATTATTATCGTGAAATTCATCAGGTCGTCCCCGCAAAGAAGCGAGCTGTTCAAGCGGGTCGCGCGTGAGAACGAAGAAACGCAGGGCTTCCGGCTGGCTTTCGAGTCAACCGCCGAGCTGGAAGTCATGATGGACAACAACACACGGTGGAATTCTACATATCTCATGATATACCGGGCAAACACTAATTAGTAGTGTGCCATTGTGCCAATCATTTGATGCTGGTCTGCCAGAGCATCATACACTTCCGGGGAGCATTTCATCGAATAAGCCGCTCGTCAGGCTAGAAAACCATTTTGTCAGGTTGGGAGCCAGGCATCAGTTGAAGCTAAGTACCGCGGAACAGGCCATGGCTGCCCATCCGCTACCGCTGGATTGTCAGAGAGGCGGCCCTTTGCGGCTGCGGCTCCCGGCTTTTCTCGGCCGCTTCCGGATTTCACCTCGACGTACTCTCGTAAGAGGAACGTTCGAAATGTTCAAGGCCAAGGGTTTGATCGTGATCCTGTAGTTCTCGAGCTTATGAGCGCGAGGCAGCCCAAGAGATCGCGAGAATGCACCGGTGCAACGAGGCATTTCTTGATGTAAAAGGCGCTTTGGTTGCTCTTCAACCTTTGCAGTGCCCGATGAGGTCAATCTCTGGCGAGACTATGACAGAAACAACCCGACCTGCATTCATGTAGCATTGTCTGTGATCACATCGTAGGTTGCGTGGTCATCAAGACCCAGAGCCGCATTTTCGATGCTCTGAAGCCTGTGGAATTTTTCAATGCGCTGGCCAGATCGCTGAATTCAGTGCACAATGTTATGCAGTTTGCCAATCGGCCCCTTGGCCCTCCACACCAGCCTTGTGGTTATTATGTTTGAGCAACGAAGTCTTCCATTTTCTTCGCCCAAGCAGACCTTATATCTGCTTATGACCCGCTGGAAGATCTCCGCTGCTAGCACTTCAATACACACCGTGTAGTGTAGTGAGCCTGTGGTTAGGTACTCCTCCACTACTGCGGAGGCTTGGTCGATGTTCGGAAACGTCAGAGACATGAATGTTGCGCTCGACTTGAGAAAGAAATCCTTCAAATGAAGGCAGCAGGGCGGGCTACGTATTTTCCTTTACTGCATGAAGCGTTGTTGCCAGCACAGCTCCTCATAAACTGAGAAGTCAGTCATGCATAACCCCGCAAAAGGCGTCGAGCTCAGCCCTCTGTAGACGGCTAGAGCTGTAATGTATGTAAGATCGCTAGACCCTGAATTCATATGCAGTGTAATGTTAGTGACGCAGTGCAATAGATCAGATAACAGAAGTAATATTTGACTTGACCGCGCGCCAAATATGCGATTACAAAAGGTTCCTGGCAGACTGTCTAGATGTACCGCGTAAGTGCTGTTCCTCCAGCTTTCTATCGCTTGTAGCTGATGTGGCAGTCTCCACCTTAAACACCCCTTGTCTGCGGCTACATATAGTCTGGTCTCTCGGAACCTTACCAGTTGCTTCTTCACAGATTTCACATTCCAACTCTATCTTTCAAATTTAGCGTGCGCTGTAACAGCTAAAAACGAGCGGCTATTAGTGGTTGTTTACAGGCAGGCCATCACGCTAAGCAACAGCGCCTTAGGCTAGTGGGCCTACCTTGTTTTTCTACAGTGTAAGTGAGGGGATGAAATACAACCAATGTCTCAGTAGTGTTGAGTTAGCTTGCAGGTTGTGACGGGGCGGGTTGGCGGGTTGACGGGTTGGCACGTTGGCACGTTGGTCTGGTTGTTGGCTGTGTTTTTCACACTCTCCATGCAAGACCACACAGTGTGAACTCAGCGCTACAAACACCGTGTACTTGAGTGAAATCTGTGGCCGAATTTAGCCATTAAAGTGGGTTCGTAGTGGCTGTGTGAAGGGGTTTCCTCAGCTTGGGCTGGCTCTTGCGAGCGAAGCAACACTGCATCTCGTTCTTGCACTTATCAAAGTCTCCTACCTACATATACACTGATCTCCGATTACATTATGGTTGCTCATCAGCGTCTCCATAGTCGAGCAGCCACGCCTTGTCGCTTTCCAGGCCGGATTGTGCAACAGAGGCGCCACATGCCACTTTTTACATGATGACTCCGGGCTGAACCGAGTCTATCCTACGGTGCTAGAGGTAACACGCTTTTATTGCCCACTATAGGTAGATAACTGACAATGGTCTTTGGGACAGCTCCCGATTCGGACTGTAGACACGACACCGACCAAGCAAGCGGATGCAAGACCGGTCTGCAGATATCATCAGTTAAAGAGTTGCAGATATGGAGAGACCTGCCACTTCTCGCATGGTGATTTGGACACAGACCATTCGAATACAGCAGCAGTCGACGTGCCTGAGGTAATACTACGTTGATCTGCCTTGCATTAGTGCTAATGGAAAATCTTGTAGCAGGAGGCTAAGAAGGACAACTTTACGAGAACCCTCGGCGGAGCATTCGTTCAGTTCGTGCCGGTGCTCGCGTGGGGAAGGTTCGCCTACCGAGCGATTTCTCTGCTGCCTACATCCAAGGACTGCCACGAAAAACCTCTCCAGATTCAGTCCAGAACATGCTTGCCGCCCTCGATCTTCATGCCGACGTCGATAATATACGTATTTTGCGGTTAGAGAATGGTTGCGCTGCTATGGTCCAATCCGACTATCCCTCATTTTCGAAACGGCTCTGCATCCTGATCGGAGCAAGCTACAAGTGGCGAGATGCAACCCTGTCTGCAACACCGATAGCCGCGCCTATGCCATCAGGTTACAGCGGTTGCCGTGTAGACTGCAAGAAGATCTATTTGTCCTGGCATAAACCAATTCGAACTGTCTGGTTGAATTTTGGCAATGGTGACATCGCCCAGAGGGTAAGCCGCATGTTCTCGAAAGGAACGTACCTAGTCTTGGATCAGAAAGTCGCCGCCTCCGATGCGGTCAGAGCAGAGACGACCTCAGGGTTCCTTCAAAAACCCTCTAGCATGGACAGTTGCACTAAATGATGTCCCTGCTGTAGTAACAAGGAGGCCATTTTGCAGGCTATAAGACAGGAGCGCGATAAGCCCCGTCATGTGGAAATAGGCCCCCAACCTACGCGACCGACCACAGGCCGCGACAGTTGTGCGATCGCTTCTGACGAATCTAGGACCCCTCGAGTACTGGGAGACTACGCTGGAGACGAATTCTAGACGGGTCAAGGCAGCTGCACGATTCCTGGACGAGTCAGATGCACGGGAAGCCGTGAACAAACTCGCAAACACTGCGCTTCCGTTCAACCGCAAGGCACGTTTGACAGTAACAAGTGTTTACTCGGCCAAGTTCAAGGTTGGCTGTGCCGTTTACGACGCGGTGCATGCCAAAATCTCTTTGCAGGAGAATGCATGGCGAAAAGGAAATGTCTTGTTCAAGGCGTACAGAAGTGCAGACGTCTTGAAGCGATTTCGAGTTTTAAAGATTGAAGGTGAATCGGCGGACAATGTGGCTCGTACCAAAGCCGAGCTTGAGGTAATCCTTGCTGGTGTTGTCGTAAAGGACGGCGATGGTGTCCTTTGGGACACGTCCCTCAAAGCGAATGGTCAGCTGTACCAGGCCATAAAGGAAGTTGAGAAAAATTGAAGTGATCATCATAAGAGACAAAATCAAGTCCGAGTTGCGTCTGTACGCCGACGAGCGCCGATGTGCGGAGGCACAAGTTCGACTGGCCGAGATGCTGCGTGCCGAGCTGCAGCGCACTTCTGCCCGCACCATTGACCTTAGCCTTGAACAATTCGTCTGGGCCTGTCGCGGGGGCTTCAAAGCCATTACGTCTCGACTCGGCGCCGAAAAAGTGTCCTTTGACATTGTGTCAACGCCGAAGAAGATCATTATATCGGGCTCGCTGGAGGACTATGATGTGGCAGTCGCCATTACTGATGGCACAGAACAAGTTATCGATATGGATACACACCCGCAATGCAGTGATGTGGGCGAGGCATGCTCTGTCTGCTGGACCGACGCGGATACGCCAATCAAGATTAGCTGCGGCCACATCTACTGCCTAGAATGTTTCCAGCACAGCTGCGTCGTGGGGCCGGTGGAGAAAATTTGGGCATCTTTGCCACGGCAACCAAGGAAGTTGCAACAGTCCAGTGGCTTTTAACGATTTACGGGACAATCTCTCCTCAGCCATTCTCGAGTCAATACTGGAGCGCTCATTTGCGTCCTACGTGGAACATCACCCCGACGAATTCCGCTACTGCCCAACCCCCGACTGCGGATACATATACAAGGTCACCTCCAAAGCACAGTCGCAGCATGGTCCCAAATGCTTCCAGACCACTTGCTCGGCATGCCACGAGCCGCATGTAGGCATGTCATGCGCTGAGTACCGGGAGCTTGCCTCTGGTAATTATGCGGCGTTTCTCAAGGTCAAGAAGGCATTGAACATCAAAGACTGCCCCAAGTGCAAAACACTTTTGGAAAAGACGGAAGGCTGCAACCACATGACCTGCAGCGTCTGTCAAGCTCACATATGCTGGGTCTGCATGATGGTATTTCCCGAGGGGGTGCGGTGTATGCGCACATGAGTAGGCTCCATGGAACCCATGTGGACTATCAGCAGTAGGCAAAATGCGGTAAGTTCGAAAAGAATGGGAGAAAGAAGTAAGCATATATGGGCAGAGTCGTGCTGAGCGCCACCAGTCGTGGCAACCTCATCCTCAACATCTAGCTGCGTGAACCCCTCCCCAGCACCGTTCTCTTAGCTGCGCAGATATCGAAGATGTTGACATTCCATACGTTTAAAAGCCTTACCGCATTTCCGGTGAAGTCTCTATCCTCTGCCACTTGATGGGATTTGTGACAACAGAGGAAGACAGGCGCGCCCCGGCTGCGGTCCTGTCCATGACGCTGAATTGAGCTCTGACCCTGCACCAATCACTATGAGTCAGGGCTGGAATGTTGCAGCTCCAGCAGACTACCGCTCACAGACGATGCGCAAGTAGATGAGGTTCTAGGTTTCACGTCCTCTTTCGAGATGCAACCGACGTAGTATGCGGCGGCGATTCCAAGGAAAAGCCCTCCTCTAAAGCACCCCCAGGCCCTCTCCCTGCCACAGCGACAGCCCAACCAGCTGTGCAGCAACGTTTATCGCATCAGGCGGGGCTATAAGCTCGCGTTCAGCATTCGCTGGTCCCGAAAGGCACTACAGTAGGCAATTGCGAAGTCCCATTTCAATCTCCTATGCCCCTCCCAATACCAAGTCTCGTCGCATCCGTGGCCAACAACAGAAAAGAGGGAGCAACAAAGGAGCGAGAGCGTGAGTGACCTAGCCACCGGCCCATTCTCACAAAGTGACGACTGACAAGGCGCCTATGTACAGACAATAGGTGCTGCAAGGCGACTGTTGCTCATGTGAGATATCCGCCACCGAGAGAGCTAGGTTGGATCACGCCTGACAAACAGGCTGGGGGGTAGCGCGGTTACCAAAAGGCCATGGAAACGTACCTCTGGAATGCACCGTAATCTCATACGCTGCGCTGCTCAAACTGACTACTATACTACGCAAGTCGTCGACCAGGCTAGCCATGGTCGCAAACGTGAGCCTCTTCCTAGCCAGCCTCCCCGCCAACATCCAGCAATCCAGAGCCAATCGTTTGTATGAATCGGGCGCAGCCCAATTCATGCAAGAAAACTTACAGCGACTGCCGCCGATTTCCAATCTAGGACAGCCCTTCCCGACCACCGTGCTGGACAACCGCCTCATCCACAGTAAAGACCACGGGGTGTCAGGCTCGGACTTGATTGTTGCAGGGGCCGGCTGCAGAAGCGAGGACATTGTCCGACAGCCTTGGCCGCAGGTCTGATGGTGCCTCTCTGGTCGCGGCCCAGCGTGAGCGCAGGGCTCTGGTTACAGGGCGGCATCGGCCACCTGTCCCGGCTGCATGGGCTCGCCTGCGACTCTATTGTTGGGGCTGTGATGGTATGCGTTGCTCTCGGTCGAGTCACGGTCATTGGTGACGCCGATCCAATTTCAGCCCAGTGATACCTTCCAGCCGGACATTGAAGAGGACCTTTCATGGGCGCTGAAAGGTGCCGGTACGAATTTTGGGATTGTCATCAGTGTTGTCTTCTGGCGTTTGCGCGGCTGTCAACTACACCATCCGGCAATGGACCGCCCCAATCCGCACCCAGTCCGAGGCGCGACAACGACTCGCGGATGTTGACCTCCTCGCCAGCAAGCTCCTCGCAAAATCGACCTTTCCTTTACAGCGACTCTGAAAGGATCCATGTTTCTGTTAGCATGGCGGAGTGTACTGTGGCTGCACCGGAGGGGATCACGAGTGCGACGTCGGCCGCGTCCGCATTTCTAGGGCCGGAAGATGGCAGCAAGACAGTTGATGCAATTGACGCATACGACACTGAGATGTACATGTATGCATACATGGCGGATCTGACGGAAGAAAGACTTTCTCGTTCAAGCGATGCCATTTTTTTAAAAATGGCCAAGCTAGTCTGGCGGAGCTTCTCCTCGCCGCTGTTGACGCCCGCCCATCGCCGCTTTGTTACTTGCACCTGTTGCATGCTGGCGGTGCAGTAGCCGACGTAGCCAGCCATGCCACTGCCTTTGGCTGTCGAGATTGGACTTTCGCATGCGTCATCACCGGTGCCTGGTATCGCGACCAAGATGCCTCGGCAAGCGAGCGAGCTGCGGTCGATTGGGTATACGACGTGGCCTGCAAGTTGCTACCCTTCAACGCCGGGGCCTACGGCGCGGATCTCGACCAGATTCGCGGGATGAATAACTGGCCGCTCACGCATTTGGACAAAATCGATATCGTCTCGCTTTCTTGAAACGCAGCCAAGATCCGCACAATGTTCTGGCTTATGCCTGCCCTTTTGTCGACCGACTTCTTCGTGGCCGGGCGTACAGGGAAGAACACCGGCCAGCGCTAACGATGTTTTTCAGCGAGCAACTGCGCCAACGACCCAAGTTAAGAGAAGATCATTTCTTACAGTTTGTCTATGATGCCGCAGACGTGGACGTTCTCATCATCACAAGGATGAGAGAGAAGGAGCCAGTCGCTGCCTTGCCGCATCTGATTCCTGACGCAAGGCTCATCGAGGTTCGCGTAACGACGAGCAACGCGGCGCGGCATGCACGACGATCAAGTGCGCAGCATTCTGCCGCAGCTATTTCAAAGCCAAGCACGATTGCGATTTGCCAGGTGCTGCATTCATGGCTGCAGGCAGGCATCGTGCAGGAGATTGATCCAATACTACTGGAGAAGGCGGACGAAACAGTGACCGGACAACTGGTGGATGAAAATGCTGTCAATTTCTGCTTTCACGATCATGTTCCAAGTCATACAAGAGGCCCCTTCGTAGCTGGCCCGTCCACTTCCTCACTGGCGCCTTTCGCTCATCCGCTTGATGACATCGTGACCAACACCTCCTGCACGCTTGGTTGCTTTGACCGTGAGTCGAAATTACGACAGCCTAAGCGTAGGGTTCATAGGTCGGCTTGGACCCCTGCAACATTCCGACGGACGCATGCTGATCTCATATGGCCGGAACATCATAGTTGTCTTAGCGCTTGATGAGGCCTACCGATATTCTCAAGCTTTCTCTCAATATTGAAATATATGAAGGAAGATGCAGGGTCAACACTATTTTGCGACATTACAATGATAACAAGCGCTCAATAATTTCGGTCACCTCATTTTACCAGTAATGCTTGGCTGCATTCTACAATTCAGCTCCTGCAATGACGGATTGCACAGCCGATCAGGCATGTCATGTAGCTGCCATGACGCATGGCTAATGCCAAGACATGCTTCAGGAAGTGGCTGGAGGCAGATTTACCGCGTTCGATCTTGAAGAATTTGGTTTTTCCATCTGAGGACGGGTTGTTGCGGTTTGTTGCGGCAAGGCCATAGAAAGATCAGTCTCTGCAGCTATCAAGCGAGCTCAATCAAGAGCGATCACGCCCTTCCACTGGCTTCATATTAGATCTGCCTCTGGTCTAGCGCACAACAAAAGACAGCAAAGGACTGGTCAACTTGGTTTTGTCTTGGTACAGAGATCATAGTAGCGTTACTAAGCTTCTTATATTCTTATACATTTCGGCAGTCCCCTTCTTTGCTGATCCATGCCGCGTTGGAATTGGCCGACTCTGAAAGGTTCCTGTTTGTCTCAAAGCCAGAAACCATTTCTATCTACATGATAACCGATAACTACTGCAAAAGTGCCGGTACATGTTTGATCCCGATGTACCTCCTTCTTGACATAGCGGCAGCTCTACGAGCCGCGGGATCACCTCTTCTCTCAAATCAGGAAGGTGTGGACTTAAATCGACCCGGTGGCTTTTTGTGTGCGCTAAAGAAAAGAAGGTAATTGTGACCTACCGAATCTGTCATCTGAGTCTACTCACGTGCTGTGGCACCCCCTGTATTGTCATCTGGGATGCCTCTGAAGGTCATCAAAACCTCGTTATAATGAAGCGCTTCGGCCTGTCTGCTTGCCATGGAAGATCTGACAGTGTCATCATGGGCCACTGTCATGTAGGCAGACGACTGCGTCTTGAGCGCATCCGCAACATGGAAAGTTGTGGGTGTATGGCGACACAGACCGCCACAAGAAATGTTGATGCACTGGCATTGCACGGCCGTGGCGTCTTCCGTCAAGGTACTTCGCCGTGATTCGGCCGCCTGTACTTATTACTTAACATCTATGGTGTAGCTCTGGCGTAAGCAGAGACGTGCTAGCTATGCTCTATGGATGAACGTGCCGCCGTTTTGGTTAGCATGACGGGGCGCGCCCGGAGGTGCGCCCATGTGGAGAGCCAGACAAGAGAGTTAACCTGGGAGCCGGATGAGTAGTTGCGCAGCTACAGCTTGTTTACATGCTTGTTTTTTATTTTGCGCATGAGAAGATGCACAATGCGTCCTGGCGATATCCAATTGGCATGCGTCATCGCTTCTCCCGCTTTTATTTAAGCACCATCACACTCTTGCCGATCAGAGATGTATTGATGCACCTATTGGTCAAAATCTTCCGAACACAGATGCATACTGCCAGTCGTGTAGTACTTGTTACAGTGCAGGCCAGAATCGATGCTCGTGGTACCGGTATAGCACTGCATATCATTACCACTGAAACATTTTTGTGCGCCACGGCGCTTCGGTACCACTATGGACTGCACGGTTGAAGCCTCCCGCCATTGCAGCTGTGACAGCTGCCATAGCACCTCGTTTTGTGATGGCAGACCAAGTCTAAGTGCAGGAAGGCGGCAGGCCTCAGTCTTCACCCACCAGAATTAGGACAAGTAGCAAGACAACCTGGGAGTGGCTGGCCATACGGCGATCCCTGTAGCAAGATGCAGTTCAGCGCCTTGGCCATCCAATATAATCCTGCCTCAACGTGAAGCCCACCACAGCAATCACTGCAAAACCTGCCAGCCACGTACAACAACTACGTCTGTTTACCTCCTATTATTAGTTGCGCGTCTGCGTCTCGCGCGGCGACAAGGCACTTGTGGCTGCCTGGGACGCACGGGTGCTCCGTGATCAAGGCGACGCGCCAGCACTTGCCTGACACGACGGCCGACCACATGCACAGGCAAGATGGCGTCCGTGAAGAGCGGCTGACCACATTCTCCGCCGCAACGCGTTTGTGCTGACGCATCTGCGAACAGACACCTCGCTTCTCCATCCGGCTCCTCGAGCAACACGCCGTCGCGTCCGGAGACGAGCGCGACCAGCTCCTGTTGCCCGCGTCGTACCGCAAAGAGTCCGGTGACTTTAAGAGGCATCTTTTGATGCACGACACAGTCTATTTCCGGTCGAACTACCAGGTGCCGGGAGACACAGTTATGGACACTTTGGACTAAAGTGACAATAAAAGTGTATGTAAAATGTATGGCATATTACTCACCCAGAAGTGTGGCCATCGTCACTCTAATTCACACAAACGCAGGCTAGTTTACCGGTATTAACATTGATCGTTAGATTTTGAGAGGCCGATGGTGCGCTATGGATGGAAACTATAGCGCTGCTTAGTGGCCTCAGACCGATGGGCAAGGGCCGTATCCTCAACACCATTAAATCTCAAAGCCTAGAACAAAGTGTCCATCTCATCACTTGAGACCTCGCAAGGATCCATTGACTGAGCGGGGTACTTAGCAGCCAGAGTCATAGTCTGTGCATTCTCTGACAGCCCAATCCGATGCACAGATTGCCCAGCCAGCCGTGCTGGAGGTGGCTTTTAGCAGCTGGTCCTTCCGGTCATAGCCTCCAACCTCACTTTCTACTCTGCCTGTATTTTGTGAGCAGCGGTGTCAGGTTGTTGCAGCCGTGGTAGTTTGTTTTGATTGTGGCATGTGCATTTACTCCTGTAGCATTCAGCACATAGTAGCATAAATAGACTTCCATTACATAACTTGCACTTTCATTCATCAGACGGAAGGCGGAAGCATGTGCTTTTCAGCAATGTCACGCGAAAAGGTGGGCAAGCGCTGCCATATCTCAGTGACGGATTAAGCTGAGCACGATCAGCGGACGTTGTTGCCCACCCGGCGAGACTGACTCCTCTATGGGCCGGCGACTATCAATACTACAGCTCAAACCAAATGACACTCGTACGTGGCTGTATGGTTGGTATTATAATTGTGTCTAAATATAGTGCCCTTATATTTGTGCTTAGGTTGTGTGCATGGATCTCGTACATAAATTCCGTCCTCATCAGAGAAGCCCTGACAGGAGCGACGTGAGCAGCTCATAGCGCGAATACAGGATGCTGCGATACCACAATAGCGTTGGCCAAGGTGTCCTATAGTCCACTGTTGGACAACGCCCACTTTCAGGCACTGGTCATTGGTAGCCAAGGAATGCAAAGGGAAATGAAAAGCACGTTTTGACGGTGCAGAATCCTTTTAGACAAGGCTTCTGTCGCAGCCTGTTTTGCACAGCCAACAGCACCAACACGCTTCGTGTGTGGCATGCAACTCGCTAGAACACAAGCCGCGGAAGTCACTGCCGTGGCTAATCTTGTCTAGTTGTAGGATTACTTCCAAGAATTGATGCACAACATATATTACAGGTGATGGTATATCATATGTATGTAGAGCTAAAAGTTTGTCAAATATCTCGAAAATAACTTTAAATGGAATGTAAAACTTATTTAAGCTTTTAAGCCTCACGACCATTTTTTCTCAGTCGTCATATTGATGCGGAGCTGCCAAGTGGTGTTTGGAGGCTTACATTAGCGACGAATGTATGGAGATTTCGAGGAAGGCCATTTTGCCCGTGGCTGTATGGTCTCTGCCTCGCATATTTAGGCTAGCAGCCACGTCTTTTAGAGACGCAACAGATCTGCGCAGCTTGCCGGGCATCAACCAGGCGCGACAGTAAATGGCGTCCGCTCCTCCGAGTTCTGCCCAAGGATCCAGAGGCGCGGAAAGGGCGGGAAATGGAGGACAACACATCTGTGCCCGGCTCCGATGAGGCAGGACGCCCGGCTCTTCTCTCGTTTGATGAGATGCCGGAATGGTTTCAACACGACAACAACCTGATTCTTCACGGTTACCGGCCTATATCGGGCTCGGTTCGCGCCTCGTTCCGCAGTTGATGGTATCTCCCACAACGAGACGGTCAACATATATTCCCATCTCGTTCTGGCCGTTGTCTTCCTCCTCGGCGAGTGGTTCATCTTGCAGTATCTTGCTGGCAAATATTCCAGTGTTACTAGCACCGATTTTGTTGCTTTCTCATTCTTCAGGCTTACGGCGACCATTTGCTATGCATTTTCCGCCGTTTATCATACTTTGATGAATCACTCTTGCACGGTGGATCATTTCTGCCACAGACTAGATATGCTTGGTATAGGGATCTTCATAGTCGGTGACATTGTCTTGGGAGTATACATTATCTTTCGGTGTGAGACTACGCTACGCAACATTTATTGGTCTATGGTTAGTTGATCTCCATATGCTCGGCTTTTTCTGTCCTAGAACTGGTAATCGGATCTAACACCGCCTTCATCGGTCAATGGATTGGGGTTTTCGGGGCATTGACCACCATCACGAATGTCCATCCCAAGCTCCAGAGCCACAAGTATCGCTCCATGCGAACACTAGCGTTCTTGGCGACTGGCATGTCCGTTGTGGCGCCCTTGATTCATGGGCTCGATATATTTGGGCTAGACCTGATGAACGAAAAGGCCTTCACCTATACGATGGTGGCAAAGATAGGCTGCCTTCTATCTGGAACCGCGCTTTATGCAGTGAGTCTCCCATGCTGCCCGTATAGGAGAGAAATTGATCCTATTACATGTGATTTCAAAGATGAGGTTTTCCGAAAGTTGGTGGCCTGGTAAATTCGATATGTGCAGCTCCCACTGATTCATGCGCATCCTGGTGGTTTGCGCCGCTGTTATCCAGATGGTAGGGTATCTGGAAGCCTTCGATTATGCTTACTCACATATTACCTGCTCGGCCTCTTAAGTTACTACCTTTAACAGAGCCTCCAACCACCGGGACGAGCGGCGGCCTTCGAACCTAGGTAGCCCTGTCGGAGATTCTGGCAGCAAGGTGCTTTTGGGAGCCAGGAATGTTGGCATTTATAATGAAGGAGAGAATATACAATCCAGGGACCAAGGTTCTTCAGCAATAATCAGAAACGCTTGGAATTCACAGGCTAGAAGAATATTCCTCTATAACAGCACTATTAGGGTGGCTTTTAGCGCTAAGCTAAAATTTCTAGACAGTGATCGCGCCTGACGCTAGCGAGTTATGCTCAAGACAATGACTAGATGCAGACGGTTCTTCACAGGTTGGAAGAAAGAGTAGCTGGTAGAAAGCGAGCAATATACGTTGGCGAGTAACGGAAGAATGAAAATTAGGAAAGTTACATCCGTGTATTATATCTAGTCGTGAGAGTTAGAGAACCACTGTAAACACAGGCCCTCCGGATTATCAACATGACGAGCAGCTAGAAAATAGTTTTAAAACCAGAGTCATCCTTGTAGCGATTCAAAGCCACTTCCCACTCGATGGCCGCCACGAAAAATTTGCGTTCTGCTTGCATGGCGACCTACGGTAGCTACCGGCGGTCTGCAAAGTAGTCTGCGTTTTGAAACCACCAGACCTTATAAAGCTGACAAGGAGGTATCCAAAAGAGCACAGAGGGTGAAATCGTTCCACCCACCTACGGCTCACCGCAGGGTTGCCTCGATGCTGAGTACTACCTAATTCTGTGGCATCACTCCTTTCCTCTCCTTTCTCCAACCCGATGCGATGCATCCTTCGGTTTGGGCTGGGGTCACTCAGTCGCTCAGCAAGAACGCCAAGGGCGCTTTGCCTTGTCCAACGCCAAGCCAGCATTTAAATCAGCCGGGCAACTATGCAGAAGTCTTGCGGAGCCGCTCTCTCGCTTGCGCTGGATATACTGTCTCACCTCGCCATTCATCATCTTCGGTCGCATGCGAGCTTCAAAAGCCGTCACTGCCAGTGGGATCCTTCTTGCTTCTCGTCGAAATAGAAGCCATGACTGAGGTACTAGATGTTTCTTTCCGCTCTCGTATCTTTCCTCCCATAGAACGTACCCGGACACATTGCAAAGGTGGTTGTGGCCATGAGCTGACAGCACATCGAGCGGCGGCACTGGGCTCACACGTGGACCCTTCCTCACCCACACGATTGGTATGGCCCGCCCCTAGTGCCCGGTGTAGCATACAGGTATCATTATACGTTACGTGCGATCACGGTCGGCAGATGGTGCAGCAAACGGGCTCCTGCACACGACTGGCTGGGGATGATTTGCGGGTAGGTCGTGTTCCCAGAGACACTAACTGGGTAGAGGAGACAGAGGAGAGCGCGGGACAGAAACATACCATGGATGCTCACGAAGATCTGCCGCGATCGCTACCAGGCCACCTACTTTTCTCTCTAGCGCCATGCATTGTGATTTTGAGTCTCCATAAAACGGTTGGTTCAGTGGCAATGCTACCTTATCGGCCCACTCATGCTGTCATAAGCCAATCAAATGTTGATGCTATCTGTGTATTCATGCCCAACGATGGCGAGACCCAGCCTTTTCTCACGCGCAGAAGACGACCGACCTACGATGAAAGCTTTATGCGGTTATTTATATAGTAAGCTCCTCCAGACAATGAAATCAAATGCCGACGTATGACATCTTCAAAGTCAATCAGACATCGTAGCCATGGCTCCAGCTCAATCCTATCCGAGCCACAAGTGGGACACATTACGTCCTACCATCGAAAATCTATACAGAGCAAGAAATCTAACTGCCGAGGCAGTGGTTAGGATTTTAGCCAGCGAGAACAACTTCTACGTCAAGTACCTGCATCTTTATTGACCTATGCAACTGATGCGTACTAATTTATTGCAGCACAAGGCAGCTCACCTGTCGGCTCAAACAATGGAACTGTTACAAAAACTTCAGCATCAAACGAATAATTTCCTCACCGGATGTATTTCTTTGCAAGAGTCTATCTTTAAGTCTATTACGGACCTCGCAAATGCCATATTTGACACGGGATATTGGAAACCACAGCAAATTGAAAGCGCAAAAATCACAGAGGCTTGGAACTGGATCCGTGGCACCCCATCTGGAATGCATACTGTTTTCATATGTTCACTTGGAGGTAATTACTTGTACGATCTTGAGAAGCACGATGCGGTCATTTGATGCACTTGAAGGGCACCAAGGCCTTCGAGGAGTTTATTTGGTTTGGCTCGGACACTCATACCGAAGAGCCTACTCAAAGCCTTCAAATTATTCTTGCCCTCCTCGTTCATCTTCGAGATCAACGACGTGAGGTGCGGCTGATGTGTTTAAAGGCTTTTTCGAACAGCGCCAGCGGCTACACCCACCCCATCAAAAACGTCCTCTCAAGGTGCTGGAGATGGAGCGATTGTGCTATGGCGAGGTGAAGAATAAAACACAGGAGCGGCAAGTTGACAAGGAGTGTCTGAACTTGTTAGTCGAAGCGTCACAGTTTGCAGTAGAGAGGTTTCGCGACCGCATGGGGAGCCAAAGCCTGGCCGTCGACCTGTGTAGTCTGTTAGTTGATCTATCCTCACAGGCATCTCTAGGCGGCGGACGTGCTCCCAGCGCTGGATTGACCCAAATGAGCTTTTGAGATGCAGGAGCATGATTACCTGCGAAGCGATGAAATTGAACGACTCATAACGCTCGCGTGCGAATTTTACGATTTTGAGCAGCTTCTTCAAGTTCAGACCGCACTTCAGCGTCAGCGTGACAATGCTCGCTTCGATACCACCGCTAAGCATGAAATGATCACTGGCTATCTGGCTGCACTTGAGGAGCCGATAAATCGAATTCGATGTCGAGATCATTTTGTGCGGGGCGACGAGAACGAATTTCGTCGCTTCTGGTCCTCATTGGCTAGGAAAGAACACGTGCAACGTCAAATGAGTGCATGACACTCACTGATTTAATATTCGGTTGCATGGTTTTCAGAAAATGGGATCGAGGTGACGAAGGAAACGAACTACTTCAACATATAAAGACTATTTTAGAACAGCCTTAGTAATTCGCTAAGACTTCATCGTTGTTCATCGCACTTATGACCGATGGAAACCGAGACCATTTCTAGCGGTGTCCAATGCTCTTAACCAGCTCGTATCACAAAAGTACAAGGAGGTAAATAGGCACAACGTCAAGGATCTGCCATGCATCCATCTGGACGCAACTTCACGTATACTGAAGGTTACTTTTGAAATGTTGAAGAGGCTAAGTCTCACTTCACCGCCAAGCAAGTTGGATCTGATTTGGGCAGCAAGTGCGGAGGAATACTATCCTGCAGCAACGAAAAGCTGCTCAGCTACCATCAGTGCCATCCCTTTTAAAACGCCAGCGATGAACCAGCAGCACTACCTACCTGCACCAGCATCGCCAATGCCAAGATCGCCAATGGCAGGATGCTTAATGCATTCGCAATCCCTAACATCGTTAGCCACATTTATTTTCTTCTGAGCTCCAGTTTATCTTCTCCGTGGTGAGACCCAAATGTGGAGAAGGAACGAATCATGTGCGACGAAGCCAGCCACGATCTTCCTGATTATGAAGACCCAAAATTACAATGCAGCACGCTAGGAGGATAAATGGTAGAGCAACGAAGAGGAGTTAACTTACTCCACGCTTCCCCCAGGCATCAAGATCAATCATAATCTGGCGATAAATCCCCTGCCAGCTGCCTCGCGCCGGTAGAGGTATAAAGCTCATAGGCTTCGCCTATAGTCATGCATGGGACAGGTGTCAATAACATTACAGCAAACATGAAGCCGCTCCGGGTCTACCTATATTTATCTTCATCTGTTTTTCTGATTACACAGGCGCTACTACTCCAGTTACGCCGCCTGCAAAGCTGCCTGCCTGGGCGGTACTGCTGCCATGCAAAGCTTGCCGGTTCCACAACGCCAATTCTCGCGGGAACGCCTCTATGTTGGCTTACACCGATACTTTATAGCGTCGCTTTGGGGCTCGGTACCCTGGTGGCCAAGCAGCATGTCTTGGTCTCTGCAACTATCTTTTGCCATAGGTTCGTGAATAATCCTAGCTACTGTCAAATTCTTGGCTAATATATTGTTTTAGCGTGGAGTGGCGTGCTTTTTCGGGCTGCAAGCGGCGGTTACATAAGGCTTAACAACGAAAAAGAAAACATGTCTATCAAGGAAGAGGGATTTCGTAGCTCATTACAGTAGTAGGTTATATTTACTGTACTGTATCTTCTTTATTTCGCCTTCTTGGCTGGGTAGATATGCATAGCGGTGGTAACCAGCGTAGTGGCGCTGGCGCACAAATTACCTCTGGCTGCATCGCGCCATCATTGTGTAAGTGAGGCCTCATCCGCCAACCGAGTTCTTTCTAACGCTGGGCAGACCGACCATGATTCACGCGGTGACGGGCCTGGGCTCTGCCTTGCTGAGCGTCTACCGCATGCAGCACGGAATGTGGTCGTCCAAGATCACGGTAGGGGTTGCGGGCGCGTGGCTCGTGCTCACAATTCCCTCCTTTGCTATTAGCGCGTTTGTGGTACTTCCGCGAATAAAGCTCAGTCCATAGGTCGCTGTCTTATTATGGATACGAAATATGCACTATAGTCATGGGGTCTCATCAGGCTCGATTATCCGGCGGAAATCCGAGCATGGACGAGGTTTATGTTGTATTGATGTACCTATCTAGGACCGAAGGCCACTAAGTCCTCAGTGAACGGCCCGCTGGCGACTCTGTTCCGTCTCTCCACGACTCTTGAGGCCTGCTACTATTTACAAAGTCTGGGGGCCAGTCGACATGAACCGGAGCACTGCTATGGAACTGAGAAACAGGTGTATCGTAGCCACTGCTATACTCGCAAAGGCAAGGTCGAATACCAGACCCTTCTTCACGCTGCCGTCGCTCACCTGTCGCACCTTTTCGGCAGTCCAGTAGACAAGAATGACGACGAATGCTGACACTAGCGAGCTGACCCATGCCAAGATGCCGAACCCGAACGCTACGAAGCGCAGACTCGACAGTCGACGCCGATACGCCAAGATGACGAGCGCGCAGGCGAGGACAAAAGCCGAAGCAGAGCCAGAGCAAGGGCTGCATAAAATCAACCCGTAACATTTTTCATGACTGAACTCAAAACATGCCTTGTTCGTACCTACTGTCACCGCCCGCGGTAGTGGCTGATCGACAAGGTGGTCCGCCGGAGCCGTCGCACTGCTCACGAGGCTGCTGGCCTGATCCGTGACGCGCGTGGCCTCCGTAGCCAAATCGTTACCTACCTGTGTCGCCTGCGACACAATGGGCTGAAGCGGATCTGGCACAGACGAACATCCGCGGCGGATGAGCCATACTTGGATGAGCTCAGCAGCCGTCTTCGAGACAGGCTTAAACTTTCTACATCACCGAAGCAAACACTATTATATGCCATTACCATTTATCATATATCGCCTAATAAAGACAGCTCCATTGAGGAGTTTCTGGATGGCGGGATTGGGGCATATCAAGCGCAGATCTTCGATCCATCAAGCATGTACTCGATCACGATAGCGCAGCGTGGCCTTCACAGCCTGCAGCGTTGAAGGAGTTGTTCCACGCCGTTCTCCGAAAGGGATTCAACAATAACGTCTCCGAAAGCGATGATACATATATGAATAAGAACATGTATTGGCACAGCAGGCTTATTTTGAAGTATAGCCATAGTCAGTCACAGGCATTATGCCAAGTACAGTATCTCTGATGCATTCGTTCAGAAGCAATTACGACTATAAAAACGGTTCGCGTGTTAGCGGAAACACGCCTTGCAAAGGCACTGTCATTGCAATTGATATGGCCCGAAAATATTCGAGACCAAGAGCGCCCGAGAAGCGTAACACTGACAAATTGCAACAGAAAAATTTAGCAAGAGTCAACACGCTGTGCCAAAAGCTAGTTGGAGGTGATACATTCAACGCCTTTGCGGACAACTGTGCAAGCACTGTAACTGACTGGCATTCTTTGCTTTGCAAGACCACCTTGTCAACGGACATTCGCAGAACAGATCCAAGTATTACCGCCGCATTAGAGGGACAAGGCTCAAGTGGAAAGATTACCTTGCTACCGTGCCTCTAGTGTTGCAATGGACATATATGTTTCTTGCCAGGAGGAACATTCTAGTCAGACAAATCTACGAGATAAACTAAAGGAAAAATCGTGTGCTTTTCCTTGCTTTGCTTGGCAGCACGGTAGCGTTGTGCGAGCAGTATACACCAGTACCCTTTCAGTGGCCGTCTCAAAGCGTGGGCTGGGTTGTAGGCTGTGGTAATCGTCTTCCATATTCTCGGATTGATTGCCAGCCTCATCTTCGCTCTGCGACCTCGGTTCCGGGTTTGCACGCCGTCGCTGCTGTGCATTATAATCGGTTCGGGCCCTCTCACGCTTTAAATCGTGCTGTAGCTCGGACAATACATTCACAGAGCCTAACTCCAGGGGAAGATATTTAGAAATGCTGAGGTTCGATCGTGTTTTTACGCGCCGTACTAACAATTGCGAGAAGCATCTTGCGTGCCCTGTATGTCATGCGCTGTTGCTCTTGCTGGTATTCCACTAAAGAATACACTTTCAGTTAGGTGACGGCTCGGTGTACTTGGTAGCAACCCCCGACGTTATTTAGAACAAGAAAATTGTGCGGGGACGTGGAATATCTTTGTGCGTCACCTTGCGCCGGTTCCCGGCCCTGCCAAGAAGCTGGCGACCTAACGACGACGTAGGTGCTCGCCACAGCATAGTATATCGCGTAGTTCGCAGTTGCCTGCGTTGGCCAGTGCTTTCATGACCATGTCCTGCATTCGCACCACTGCCTCGCGGAAGTGCCTTTGAATACAACATTCATTTTCCAATATTCATAGCACCTGGAACTATCTATGTATACCCAAAAGTCTACAGACAAGAACATTCGCTTTCAGGCAAGTTACCTTAGCTGATCTTGCAGCCCGTGAGGCCGTGAGACCAGCCAATGAGACGGTTGGCAATGTCGCTGGCGTAGCAGTGTGTGGAGCCGCCATCCTCGAGGAGGCCGCTTGGGGCAATGGAACCCGAGTTGTACATGCGTGCGGCTTTGTAGTAGCGCGAGACATCACTGCCACCAACTTTGTCCAAGATTTGTGCGAGGCCGTCACCAGAAGGGGTACCTGTGACGCCATCCGCAATCATACCTTGAATGCTATCTTTAGGGCAGCGCTCTATGTTATCACAAGAGTGGGCGCCGTCGTGCGACTGCATGATGCCCGGATTATCAATGCCATAGTTGGTGGTGGGGGCACGCACGCAGCATCCTGACTCCTGCAAGGCAATGGCAAGGATAAAGCGCTTGTCAACACCAGACGACTGAGCAACATTCTCAATAGCAGATTTGAGGTCCGCGCTCTCTAAGGCTGAGTTGTCAGCCTGTCCAAAGGCGGTGCACGATTGGGAAATGACATTGTCCAAGTTGTTCGCCCACATGCTATCGAAGCCTATCCATTGCGCTGGCCAGCCTGACGTCGGCTCACCATTGCCTAAAAATGTCATGATATAATCCTGCCTCCACTCTTTCCACCGGTATTTGTGTCGGAGCTCGCCTCGGGCTTGGAAGAGGTAGAGATGGGGGCAGTCACATCAGTGCTAGAGAGCGGCTGTGCATTCGCAACGTTTGCATTGACGGGGCTGTTCTGGGAGATGCCGGCTGAACAAACAGAACTAAGTGGCAGCAGGCGCGTCGGAGAATTTGGAAGCGGACATCGGCGACGTTAGTCGGCCTGTCTGTAGGCGCACCACGGCCCGGATCTGACTGAGAAGATGGAAGAGCCGGTGCCTCGGTATCGGACCCAGCGGTGAAGGTTATACTGCAGTCGGTACCAGAACAGACACAGCTAGTGCCTTCCGCAGTATTCATGAAGCTAACAGTGCTGTCAATGTCACAGAGACCATACTGATTCTCACCCTGGCAAACCAGTTTGCTGAGTTTGCAGTCACGGAGATGTACGCGTGTGGAAGACGGATAGGCGGCATTGAGCAAGCCTAAGAAGACCAGAGCAAGAGTCGTCTGCATTGTAGGTTTCTGAGGCGGGAGGCTAGAGCGGCACGGTCAAGTCGACTTTGGCGTGAACGGTCTTCTTTAAAGATTAGCTTGACGTGAAAATAGAAGAGAGCTTCTGTAATATAGGAAGATCATGCAAGCACGCCTGAGAAATGCCCCTCATGACTAGTACCACTGTATGCGTCAGATGTGACCGGTATCAGGTAAAGGGGAGTTCTGAGCGCTTGCTAGTCATTCTATTCCTGCCTCACTTTGTATCTGCGGGGCGGTGCGTTATCCAAGTCAATCGATACAGCAATCTTTTCTGACATGATTACATGTGTTGCTTATGCTTTGCCAAGGCTCTCGTCATCTTTTTCTAGTTGTGTGTGGGCGACCTTTTGTCATCAATCCACCAACTATCCTCTCCGGAAATGGAAGCCATCACGTGCAGCAATGACGAAGGCTGGCAAACGCTATTTATAGATGGGGAAGACAACAATTTCCGTGAGCAGCTGTTCATGACTTTCTAATCATGGCGCGATTCGACCATATGGCCATTACCATCGCCTACATCTACGTACACGCCTCCTCACGTTCCATACACCTCCATAATGGAGAGAAGAGGAAATTCTCAGGATACGATGCAACAATGTATCATAAAGAATTACATGCTTGTCGTGTTTGTTGCCAGGTCAAAGAGGGAAGGATAATCGGTACCTGCGACCTTTTGTTTTGGAAGCTTACACTGGCAGGCTCGATCGGTTCTGGCCACCGTGGTGAGCGTGCCGTGCGCGGTGTGTGGGCAAGTGGGGGTGACGCATCGGCCGAAAGTTGCTTTGTGATGCACTCGACACGTCTATATGCTTCGGCGCAGCGGCCGCAAATCGGCGCGTTTGTTTGTTGCACTGAGTATCGCCCCACGACACCTATACGTACCTAGTTGTCGCACACTGCTAAATACCGTATCTATTGCACCGCCGAGAATGAGACTGGGAGAGTAGGCCTGGGCTGCTCGCAAAACTATGTTGCAGGAAAGCCTGGCAGAAAGTCCCTTGTGCTGCCGGTTGCAACAGTGTCATGATGCTACGAAAGATCTTCTTCCTTATCAGTCTGGTGCACATAGTTGTCACTGGCTCCTTTTTCGAAGCGTACAGCACCGTGACTCCAACTCATCGTGTCATCCGTCGATACCGTAACTCGACTTCTTCGGCTGGCTCCGGACACAACAATACGGAAGCTCACACTGTCTACACCTGCAAAGAACAGACAAACCACTGATCATAAGTCGACCTCAGAGGTATTGCCTACTGTATTAGGCGTCGACACTCGAGCGACCGTTGAACCTTCGTCCTCGGTCGCCATGGTACCAACGGTCGACCAATCTCCAGATTCGACCTCATCAGAAAAGAGCAAGAGGAGCCAGCAACGCCCGATGATCCCGTCTTTACGCCTGAAGTATCTTTGAACTCGACCCCTCAAATGGCAAGTAGCCCGACTACGGTCACCGAAAGCTCTTTCGCAAAGCAGACCGAGCCGGCTTTGTCCGCCTCTTATTTCTCATCTACCAGGCCCGCCTTTGTTCCTCACCTGCAACACCGACCAACACGAACAGATCACCGATAACAGGCATGTCACAACCACTGAAGATCCGGAGACAGGTCGGCCTCTCATACCCTCCTCAAGCTCGGCTCTGGCCAGTACGAGCAGATCACTATCACCAAGTTCCACAACATTGTCTACGCCGACGAAGACCACACAGACTTCTGATTATACGTCGATCTCGGAGTCATGGCCTACTTCGTTGAGCATCGGCACCCGGGTGACATACACGGTCGCTCTGTCGCCAACGCCCGACCAATCTCTAGGTTCGATCACGTCGGAGGCTACTAAAACGGAGCTAGCAACACCTGGCTATTTTGTCTCTACCCCAAAGTATCTTTGGACTCAACCTCGCGAACCGCCGACAGTCCGCCTACGGCCAACGAAGACCCTTTCACTACGCAAACCGAGCCTACGTTGCCCACCTCTGTTTCCTCACCTGCAACTCCAGTCAGCACGAACAGATCACCACCGCAGGCGTCTTCACAACCACTGAAGATCGAGGGACAAGCCGGCCTCTTGTGCCCACCTCAAGCTTGGCCTTGTCCAGCACGAGCAAACCACTATCGCCAAGTTCTACTACCACCACCGAAGATACAGAGCAGACCAAACCGCACGTGCATGCCTCAGTTTCCCCAAATTCAACACTGGAAGATGTGAGTATACCAACGTCATTGACCGTCACTACAGCGACTGGACATCCAAAGACGACAAAGTCACTCCTGCCTACATCATTTTCGACCCCAGCACATACGAGCAGCCTACCGACATCAGTTTCCACTCCAGTCACGAGTTCGAAACAGCCAGACAGCCCAGGTACTCTCCGCGAATTTGGCTGCACTTGATACATCCTACTAACGCATTATCAGTTCAATCCATTACCGCATTGTTTAATTTTACACCGCCTGCGATAGACCAACAGGCCACTGCATCATCACGCCATTCAGGATCTGCATCACAATCCCCGTCAGAATCGGCGTCAGAATCCACAGTATCAAAGACGGCGTCAGGAACTACAAGTATCAGTGCTGCGGCAGACGTTTTCGCGAACAAAGCTCATATGTTGCAGACAGGCGACATGACAACTACTGAAATGGAGCCAGAGCCCACGCGCAACGCGACGGCAGCTGAGTCTCCCGACACTCACATCTCGACCACATCGGAGGATACAACCCTCAACAACTCTGCTACTATAGACACAGCGAATAAGCCAGCTACTAATTCTCCCTTACCCAGTCAGCTCACCACTCAGGCAGGTTCTCAACACTTCCCAAGGCTACTCATAGCACAGGCGCTTCTAGGACTGGCTCCACACCTGACTCAACCAACGACATTCTTGCGAACAGTGGTGGCCAACAGACAGTCAAACAAAAAATCACGATAGCTGGTGCTGCTATTGGTGCCGTTAGTGGTAGCGCTACTAGGTGCGGCGATGTTCATGGTCTCCTCTCGGTATAATAGAAAGCGGCGCTACCGCAGGGCTAGTGGGACGAGTAGCAGCCAGAGTTCTTTGGAGATACGGTGCGCTGGTATGTCAGACGAAAGACTAGTGCACAGAAATCACATGTAAATCTCCTCCGCTCCATTTCTTTCTCCTCTGCTTTGATGCTTATCCCTCACAAGCGTCGGGAAGCGAAGGCACAGCGAAGCATAGCAGAGCACAGCAGAGCATGGAAGCAGAGTTCAGAGCAGAAATAGTGTATTTTTTATTTGTTAATTTTGGATCCCCTTGCAAATTATGACAGTACTGCAATTGAGTTTTCTATGTGATCTAGCAATGCATTGCACTGCTGCCCAACTTCGACGACCATGGGATCAAAAATGCCCCGCGACAAATATCGGAGACGCGCAAAATCCAGTCGATCCCTTCCGAGTTCGCGATTCATGCTGACAATTTGGTTGAATGAAGACGTGGTGTACGTGGAGGCCGATAGGCTACCCGTTAAAGGTACTGCCGAGTTTCTCGCTGCTGTAGGTTTGCGAGTTTTGCGACGGCAGCACCTTATCCGCAACCAGCCGGGTATGCGCACCTTGAAGCGTATCATGCTCATTTGGTTTGACAGATATAGATACAGTAGTGTTAGGTACATAGCAATCACCATGTCAATAGTGCCAAAGGCAGTTCCCACTGTCATCAAATCACCACATCTGGATGGCGGACCGTAATATATGAGGGCTGGATGAAGTATGCGTCCGAAAGGGGAGCAGGCTTGCTCTGGCCAACTTCTACATGTTTGTTCTCCAAAGTCTATACCGACTTTTCCTGTTACGCTTGTGGATGTTTGACGCAGACCGCTTGCAGAAGTAGCTTCTGGACAAAGGCGGCTATATCAGGCCACGAGCCGACACCTTTATTTTATTTTTCTCTTGCGCTCTTCACCATATAGACATGCCGCAAGACTACAAGCGGCAAGACTACAAGCCAGCCACTGGGGCTCATGCGACAGAATGGCAGGATGTGGAGCCTCAAAGATTGGCAGCCACTGGCAGGTCAGTCAAGCGAATGCATCGATACCGAAACCCTGCTAACGTGAGAGCACAATGAGATTCAATTTTTTTAATCCTATGCGTTCGGCTGGCTTGGACACGCAGCAAACCTGTATTATATAAGTCATTCTTGAATATATTTTGTGAATCTTTGAAACCTATTTGAAGACACGTTGGCAGCTGAATAGCTCTGTGTGACAAGACGGGCCTGCGTATTAGGCGTTACGATTCTGTGTCTTACTGGGATCCGCACGGAAACCTGGTAGTCAGATCGCTCAACACGGGTCTGACTGAGGCTGTTAAAGCGGTGAGTTTGGCACTCGGAGAAAAGCTTGACAGGGGCTCAAGGACAGACAGAGATGACAAGCTACTATTAAGCTTACCTCATTTTCAGGCATGTTTATAGAACGCGGGGGCCCAGGCCTCTACACAATATGAGGCAGACGCAGGAACTTGCTACATGTGTTTTCCTCGGGCCATCATGCCACATCACGACAATACATTGTCCATTGCCTGTCTAGGCTGCCGAAGAAGCATAGAGCTTACCGCGGTAGGTGACCCGAATGATTTTGGATTTCAGAAACTTGGGCAGCGTTGGTATTATTGCAGATGCTGCGCGGAAAGCGAAAGCGTCGCTTGTTCGACTGGCACAGGCTCCGCACAGGCTGTGAGGCAACCTGAGGTCCTGAGTACGTGTCATTGCAGCTTCGTCCACTGCGAATGATTAAGTGGTATGGTAGGCAAATGTTTCTACGCAAGAAGAACCCCGAGGAGGCGGGTTGCAAGTCGACAAGAAACTGCGAAAGGGTTTGTGGTGATCTGAATGTTGTTGCATACAATGGCGATGGGCTCAGTATCTGGCATAGAGGTTGGGGACTGACTCGAATCTACTCACCACCGCTTTACTTTATATGCACTGAAATGGAGCACTTCCCCCCGAGCGAATAGGACACCGATCACTTGGGAATCCTCAAGCTAGTTAGTCATCGATAATAAATAACGCGGAATGCGGGCTGTTGGGGGTGGAAAGACGAATTGGAAGCGATCAAGGAACGACAGGGATAAAGTGGACGGGATGATGCGAACAGTCAATATGTACCTAAGCATAGCTAGTGAGCCCTATTGGCTGGAAGCCGCCAGGCACAATGAATGAATGAATACGGAACTGGCGCAAAGTATGCGCATATAACAGCGATGCACAACCCTCGCCCCTCACTCCTGGTCATGTTGATCAGTCTCCCGACCTGATGTCTACAACGCAGAGGCGCAGCTCAAGCGTGTATTCTGACGCCTTCGATCTCACCGCGCTGACCGAGACCATCCTCCACGAGCAACGGGAGCAGCAGACACATGATCACCACGCTAGAATGGGAGATCAGCCACCTCAGACTCGATTTGAGAGATTTGCGCCTCACGACAGACCGCGCCCGAAAGATGCTACACGAGATGGCCGACCTAGCAGCAGGTATCTCACAGATGCTGACAGCGGCACAGAACCAATGCGAAATCGAGGGCAGGAAACGGCTGGCCAACTTTGCTGTAATTTGAGTTCAATGGTTTTGCAGGAAACACGTACCTCATGAAACACAAGCCATTTCGAGTCAATTGTCGCCTAGAGGCCGGATGAAGAGAGCCCGTGCCAACCGCGACGGCCTTGCCTATATGAGGTGCCTGTGAGCGCCCGAGAGGAAGAATAAACACAAAAACGTACCAAGACCATGAAAAGGCTGAACAGGTATGATCGCATGCTGTTGGAAATCGACCGAGACATTGAGCCATGGTACTCGGCCGCGGCTGGGTGCTGTTCCTGGATGCTCTCGCCGTCTTCCTCGTGTCTCCAGCGACGTACGCGACCATGATCCAGCAATCGGCCGCTTTGAACAGTGCCGGTGTGGTGGGGACGTCTGCCGTGCATCTCATGCGCAGCATTCCATTGATATGCATAGCGGTGGTGACCAGCGTAGTGGCGGCTGCCGGGCTAGCTTGGCTCTCGTGGCGTTGGCGCACGAACTACCTCTGGCTGCATCGCGCCATCATTGTGTAAGTGAGGCCTCGCATCCGCCAACCGACTTGTCACTAACACTTGGCAGCCCGACCATGATTCACGCGATGACGGGTCTGGGCTCTGCCTTGCTGAGCGTCTACCGCATGCAGCACGGGATGTGGTCAATGGCCTCTAAGATCACGGTAGGGGTTGCGGGGGCGTGGCTTGTGATTACAGTTCCCTCCTTTGCTATTGGCGCGTTTGTGGTACTGCCGCGGATGAAGCTCTGTCCGTAGGTCGCTGTCTTACTATGCACGGCATAAATGCACCCTTTGTTCCAGCTGTAACATGGCGTTGCCCATTGCCCCCGATGTATGTAGGGCCGGGGTCTCATCAGGCTCGACTATCCGGCCCGAGCATAGACGAGGGTTATATATGTAGTCACCACAGTTCAACAAATGACATGCGCTCAAGATGATTGAAGTGCACTCCCGCACCGGCCAGCCCCAATGTAACTGTTGCCTACACCAGTTCATTTTAGATAACATGAACGGCGTTGTCCAGGTCTTATCTCGAAATGGTCTGATTTAGTGTTCGTCACATGCATGACATTTGCCTGGATATAACGCGAGCGACCGGATTCTACCCCCAGACTCTGCCGTCGCTGCGGCACGCAACGAGGCTTTTTCGCGGGCTCGTCAGAGTGGAAGAGGTTAAGAGTGAAGCGCAGACAAACAAGCTACTGCGTCGGATCTTCACCGAACTTCAGCTCCCTTCAGGCTACGGACGGTACACGACACTCCCTTGTCCGTGACCAACCCGACGAGACCCGCTTCCCAGGGCAAGAACTCGATCCCGAGATCATCTGTCGTCCTGAAACCAGGCTGTGTAGACTTCCAGACCTTCTTCTGCGTGCTGATTTCCTCCTTAGGCGAGCCTTCCCAGTTTTGAAAGAACCCCGTCTCAGAAACAGCAGCAAAAGACATGGCAGTGAAGGTGACGCCGCACATGCCCACATGATTGACGTTCCGCACAATAACGATCTTGCGATCATGGAGCTCTTGCAGGGCACCAGCCCATTCAACCCCGAGCACACGGTGCGGCACGCCTGCCCTTTGTACTGAAAGGTGCCTCTGTGACCCGGACTGTCGCCAGCGGCCACCGCCGAGACGTAGAGTTTGTCGGCGTTTGGATGCTTCGTAATGCTGAGAATATGTCCGACGCGCAAGTCCAACATTGACGGCGAGCGTGAGCTCCTCGCGTTTGATTTCTTTGCTGCCTAGGCGTGCCAGGCCAGAGACGCACCGTTCGGCCGACGGTTCCTGCCAAGTCGATTCTGGCATTGTATTGATTTCGGATGGCTTTCAATGTAGGGTTGCCTTTGTTGATCAGCACCAGAAGTTTAAATGACAAGACTCGTCCACTGCCGTCTCTTCGTAAAATCATAGTTATGGTGATTTGCGATCATGGTCCGCTTTCAGAGGCAGAGACAGAACTGGGGCGACCCTCCCTCTTGTCGCTGAGAGAGCCATTTTCGTCTCAAGGCCAGTTTTACAAGGGATGTTGTGGACTTTGAGCGCACTCGGCAGGGGCCACCGGTTGTAGCTGTCCATAGTCTTATCACAATGCCCTACTGTACTGTAGCTATACAATTACTAGGAGCATAACTGGTGTACAGCAGAACCACCCTCGCAACGTGGAAGTCAGATCGCGAAGCTGATACGCAGGCCCGGCTGGTCACACAGAGCCATCCAGCTGCCGACGTGTCTTCAGATAGGTTTTAATGATACACGAAATATATTCAAGCTAGTCCGGTAGCTGGCGGGTTAGGCTATAGCGCCGCTAACGGCAGGTGCCACAGCGCTGGCTATGGCGCTGGCTACGGCATGGGCTTGGTCACATCGAGATATTCCAACATTAGTGCCCATGGCTAGGAAGCGCCTTGCGTAGCCCACTCACTGGGCAGTACAACAAAAACGGCTGCCGTGCTCATGGTGTGCTGATCTGTCTTCGTCGTGTCGAACCAAATTGACAACCATCATTGCATACAGCTGCGGACGAACGCTGTCAGGCGTAGTTGCCAGGCGTGCTGAATTGGCGTGGAAATTTGTTTGATGAGGTCTTCTGCTCTCGGCCTGTCGACTCCTTTGTGCTTCCACACGGCATGGCCGGTTGGCCGACGAGAGACGCAATGCACACTAAGCTGCAGGGCTGACCTGCAGAAGGTGCTGATGCAACGGCAAGTCTGCACCGCTCGGGTTCGCTAGCGTCGCATCGCCAGGCTGGCCGTTGGCCGGGTCCATGGAGCATGGAACCATGGACGGATGCCGTTCCTGGCTGGCGCGCGAACAACGTCCACAGCAACGTACGCCATTCGCATCCCCTTATTCAAACGCAAAAATGCTTGCAGGTCCACTTCCAACTTCTTTCCCTGCAATGGCTGCGACAAATCGCAAGACTTGTAGCCACTCAGACCCGTCTCCCAGCGCGCGAGAGCCGCCTGCTGCATCCACGCCCATCCCATTACTCAATTCGCAGAGTCAGCTAGCCGCAAAATGCTCTTCATGTTTCTCTCAGCACGCCCTGAAGCTCCACACCCAGTTCATCAACCCATCCTACACGACTAAAGTGGAACTCTGCTAGGCTGGGCTAGAAGGAGTTGCTCCAGCTGCGGCGCGCAGTCAGACCCAAGCAGGTTTAAATCCTATCCTTAAATGCGTATACTTTGCGCCAGTTCCGGATGTTGACAAACACACAGTAGGACAAATCCCTGCGGCAGATTCTTGATTAGGCGCAGCGTGACATGCAGAAGTGGCAAAGGAAAAGTCACCTCTCGCTGCAGATGTGGATGATATCGTCGAAGTGTCTTGTCGCTGGCTGTTGGTAAAGGCATGCCAAGGGTGAAGCCACCTGGGATAGTATTCACCGTCAACCGATGTCGCCAAGCCAGTAGAGCTCTCCGATGGACCAGCGAGTCTGAGTTTTGGGTACAGGTCGAAGTGGCAGTTGTACAAGGAAGTACTCTGCTAGAGTCATCTTGTGGTTTTTACGTCGCTCGTTCTCCTCACGCGTCTTTGCTTCTCTCTTTGTTCGTTCTCCTCTCGCGCACTAGCTTCCCTGAGCTGTTTTTAAGATCTTCAACTTCCTGTTCAGACATCGTGGCGGCAACAATGTGACAAAGAAGGTAAACAAGACAGACGCATGTACAACAGAACACGCACGTATAAAAGTGACTCGTCGGTGAGCAGATCAGGATCAAGCTGACAGTTGCTGCTTCGCCTCAACAACATGTTGATTTGAGGCACGACAAGGCAAGCCATGATTTTGAGCCGGTTTTAGAACGGAAGGCCACTTCTGCACTGCAAAAAAACTTTGCTCAGCTCTTATTTAAGCCCCATCCGGCACGCGTGCGAACAACGACTCGACAACCAGGAACCCATCTCCGCAGAGAAGACAAACTAGGAAGTCCCGCAGCTGGACCAGGACACCTATGCGCGGTTGCTATCTGACCACGCGGACGATATCGAGAATAGCGTGCCGACTCCCAAGGCGCCGCTCGTACTTGCCCTCCTCTACTCGTGCTTTTCTTGGTGGTGTCGGCAAGAATATTCTCCCACTACAGCTTCAAACATACTCACGGCAGCTTTACGCCATGAAGATGGTTGGTAAGATATGGCTACGGTGCGTCCGCGCGGCGAGAGTGCTGCCAGCCGTGTTCATTGCAACGGTCTTCGGCTTCCTCGCCGCCATCAGCTTCACATGGATATGGTGGTTTGCCCGACGCCGTTGCATTTGAATTTAATATACCGCTTGGTCATGTAAGTAGGCAGCAGATTAGGCAAGTAAATAGCACTGACCTGTGCCTAGCCCATTCGTATTGAATTCGCTCATTGCGCTGATTCCCACTAGCATCCCGGCAATTGATGATGCGAACTGGTCCCGCAGCGTCCTTACCGCGACGGCCATCTTTGCTGTATGGATATATGTCTGTCAGCTATACTGGCGCTCGTCGCCTCCAGCAAAGCAGAGGGTGACTAGAAGAGGGAGGTGATGCACACAGGGACTGTGCTGCGTGATAAACCCCGTAGCATTGTCTATAGCGGCGACAAGGGATGTAGGCAATACTGGCTTCGCATATTCTCCTATAATGATTTCTGCATTGTCATTGAATTTTGCCGCAGGCAGGCAACCAATACATTGTACATTTTATTTCTGGCACCAGTGACACCATTAGGCCGATGCACAAATCTTATATGGCGAATCTTTGGCTCACCTAAGCTCTTCCAAGCTCTCCCGGCATTCGGCTGGGCCAGAGTGCATCACGCTAGGCCTAACTAGCCCGCGGAGGGTGACTATGTGGCCTGTGTTAGAGGGTGATTTGTGATTTGTTGAATAACTTTCTTCAGTCGAACCAATGTTTGACCGACACAACGAAGTGACCCCGCAATCACCTCGGCTTGTTGAATGGCCGGCGATCGGAAGACATTAAGTTGAGAGGACCGAAAATGCTCGCAACCGGTGACCGATAGATCAATTATTGCCTCGTCAAAGGAACGGCCGAGAAGGCGCTAACACGCGCGACTGCCTATGAGCTAGCGTGCACAAAAGACGTCGCAGCCTGGTCGACTTAACCCTGTGAATCCTGGGCGCTACTGGGTGTGGTAACGAGCAGTCCGTAAGTGGACGCTACCGTCAGCCTGATGTTGTGGCGCTTCCTCAAGCATTCACAGCTAAAGATCTGCGTTCCTGAGCCGCGCATGGCATCGTCCGAATGTGGACTTGTACTAGGAGCCGCCTGCCAATCGCGCCAACAACGGGCTAGCTGCTTCCGCCCAATTCTTGTATAAATACCGACCAGACAATGACTGTCTGGCAAAACCGCTTTCCGTATTCTAGACCTGGCATCGCTCCTTACTTCCCCGTTCTTGTCACTGCTTTCACTGCTCCGACTATCACTGGAACACTGGCATTCCTGCACTCCTCAAACTTGACTCTTCGAAGTTCAATTTAATTCGCTGTCCGGCCAGACCTGCGCCACGTCACTTATCTAGCCGGCCATCGGAAACCTTGTTGTCTTACGCGGTATCTCTGGCAGCGTCCAGTCATTACCTTGTCTACCGGCAAGGCAGCCTCCGACTTCTCACGCAACCACCAGACTCATCAATCGAATGGTTCGAAAGCGTCGTTATGCTGCAGCCAACGCCGCGGCACGGCATTCGGGCCAGTTCTTTAGCACCCCTGTCGCAATGGACGAGAGTAGCCAAAGTTCTACTGCTTCTCCAGAATCAAGACAGATTATCAGCGGCCAGTCTCTCCTAAAGCGAGAACCACTTGATGGGATTTGTGACAACAGAGGAAGACAGGCGCGCCCCGGCTGCGGTCCAGTTCATAATGCTGAATTGAGCTCTGACCTTGCACCAATCACTCTGAATCAGGACTGGAATTTTGCAGCTGCAGCAGACTACCGCTCACAGATCGATGCGCAAGTGGATGGGGTTCTAGGTTTCACGTCCTCTTCTCGAGATGCAACCGACGTGGTGTGCGGCGGAAATTTCGAGAAGCCCTCCTCTACAACACCCCCAAGCCCTCTCCCTGCCACAGCAGCGACAGCCCAACCAGCTGAGCAGCAACTTTTATCGCATCAGGCCGGGCTACAAGCTCGCGTTCAGCATTCGCTGGTCCCGAGCACTACAGTAGGCAATTGCGAAGCCCCATTTCAATCTCCTATGCCCCTCCCAATACCAAGTCTCGTCGCATCCGTGGCCGACAACAGAAAAGAGGAGCGACAAAGGGGAGCGAGAGTGTGGTGACCTAGCCACCGGCTTATTCACAAAAAGTGACGACTAACAAGGCGCCGACGTACAGATAATAGGTGCTGCAAGGCGACTGTTGCTCATGTGGGATATCCGCCACCGAGGCTAGGTTGGATCACGCCTGACAAACAGGCTGTGGGGTAGCGCGGTTACCAAAAGGCCCAAAAGGCCATGGAAACGTACCTTCTGGAGTGCACGGTAATGTGAGACGCTGCGCTGCTCAAACTGACCACTATACTACGCAGGTCGTCGACCAGGCTAGCCATGGTCCCAAACGTGAGCCTCTTCCGAGCCAGCCTCCCCAACCAACATCCAGCAATCTAGAGCCAATCGTTGGTATGCGTCGCCAGTCTCCGGCGCACCCCGTGTCATGGAAGAAAACTTACAGCGACTGCCGCCGATTTCCACTTTTCGACACCCCTTCCCGGCTACCGTGCTGGACAACATACAGCCACAATCGCAAGGAGGTGGGCCGCCGCCGGGCTATGGAAGCGCGATGCGCCATGGCCAGTACCAAGCTGGGTTCTTGGGATCTCATGCACCGCCGGCTTCGATTGGCCCTAGTAGCCAGGCTCCCCTACAGCATATGCGACCCCACCAAACTTCTACTGTGAAATCGAGTTGCGGTATCTGCGCTGCCGTCGCTCCCGCCGGCCCATTGCAACAATATACCACGGCTGTTTTCATAGAGGATGATGTTCTCCTCGGTGGCAACGTCGCGATCCTACCCGGCTGTATCATTGGAAGGATCTGCCGTTGAAGCTGGCTCTGTGGTGACCAGCGTAAGTGACCTCACGCCATGAAGTAGTGCAATTGATATGAGAGCTTACCAACGATTCATGCACCAGGATGTTCCGCCGTTTACAATTGTTTCGGGTAATCCGGCCCGCGTCTTGGGCGACAAGTACACGTATGGGTCAAAAGACCCAACCATGCTTTGATGCGACAAGAGAATGGGAGCGCTGATGCACTGGTGCCCAGTGGACGCAGAAGTCGGTGACATAATGGATGCAATGGCAACGAATGCAGAGGACAATAGCAAAGGCGTTCATGGACACAAAGTTTCTATCGGTGAATGAACTTTCATTTATTTGTATTGTCACGGCTCTTGTATGCACCTAATCACCCTCATCCGATCTGTTCAGAACAGCGCAGTCGAAATCGCCACGGCTTTCAGAGACTGTGCCAGAGAGCTCTCCCAGGCAAGACGACAGGGGGTAAGACTACAAGTCAGCCACTGGGACTTGTGCGACAGAATGGCAGGAATGGAGCCTCAGATTGGCAGCCACTGGCAGAAGGTCATCATCAAGACCTCTTGAAGCGGCTAAGTAGATTGGCGCACAAATCTGTAGACGGGACACTTGTCGCGGGTTCCATTCTTCCTAGATACGGCTGGCAGCGTTCTAGGCTGGCACCAGCTGCGGCGGCAGCTTGCAACGTACCGATTACCACGTTCTAATCAACGTAACAGGTAATAGCGTGAGAAATCGCGGCCGAGCCATGTTATCGGCTAAAACATTCTATCGCGGATCCCTTAAATTAGAAGGTACGGGAACTTGACAGGGTAACCTAACAATCTACGTCGGTGAGTCTCTGAGGCGTGTGACGGATGAGACTGAAGCCTACAATCTACTATGGGGCAACAGACAAATGATGGCTGCAGACTGGCAGTCTATCAAATAGGTGGTAGCCTACGGGAGCTGCTTGGAACCGCTATCCATAGACTATCTACCTAGACCAGCTATATAAAGGGCTGACAGACCCGTCCATGAACGCTGAATGCAGGTCAGGCTTCCTACTACTCCCGTACAGAAAAGAGGCTGCGGCCAGACTTCCAGTCAATAGTCCTGTTGCTGGTTCAGCATGACTTTTCTTTCAGATTTATTTGTGAACTCCTTGAGAGACTCGAGAAAGAATCAGCAGGACCATTGAATACTGATAGGCTTCCCGGCAGTGATGCTGGCATCATCCCTACATGGTTCAAGAAGCACAGTTCAGCCATTACTAGGCAAGGCCCCGGAGCCATTGCGCTTTTGTCATGCATCTTCCCCGAACGAAGATCGGACCGCGTCTTTGGGTTGAAGGAGCGGCAACTCGAACATATTATCCAACGGGCACATTGCCTTGGGTCATCTCGAATGGTGGAACTTCAATCACTTCAATCCAGTGCTAGACTTCGCAGCGTCTGTGGAGCGAGTGACGGCCATAACAGACTGCGAACCTAGAGTCGGTCCAGAGTTGACCGTGGAAGAGATCGACAACACCTTCGATCAGGTCGCGGCCTCTCGTCATTCTCTTCGGCCAACCTACGAGAAGCAGTTCGAGAGAAGTATGGTTATCTGTCTCGAGAGTACTCGCACGACGAGCTCTGAGGCAAAATGGATGATTCGCATGATGTTCAAAAGTTACAGCCCTGCGCACATTCCCAACTTGCTGGCAATGAGCCACTTCCATTTCTCCTACCGGACCTCCTACGCTTCCAAGACTCGATTCCGGCTGCCGTGGAGCTTTTGAGCGCACCAAACATTCAACATATGCCTGCGGGGCCTGCAGAAACCTACAGTGAACTGCGGGAGATCGCTCTTCGGGAGCCCGCGCCCCGCGTTGGAGTCATGGTGGCGCGGAGCGACTATGAAAAGTCAAGGAGCATCAAGCATTGTTGCCAACTAGCTGGCTCACGACGGCTGGGATTAGAAATCATAATATTGGCGATTATGTAGTGCTCTATAGATTCTCAAAGTTTGATGAAAGTCCGCGGCTCACGAACGCCTTCAACGGGCGTGTAGCATTGTGACAAGCTCCTCTAGTGATGAGTGGCCTGTATGCTGCATATATCCAGTGTGTGACACGTCGTGAAAGCCTGAATGAGTCCGAAAATTTGTACAAACATGGCGCAAAGTATAAGGATGTGCCATATTTGGTGAGCTACCCCAAATGTCGAACTTGCCTGGCGCGAAGCGCTCTGGAAAGCGAAACTGCAACCTCGCGTTAGATGACTGGTTTCTCTTCTGCTCTTATACATAGTGTAGAACTACACCTACCGCATAGAAGCAAACCCCAATACCGTACAAGATAAGCTCGACGATGTACCACGCCATCCCTGAACAGCGAAGCATGTAGTGGATTCCGTAAGTCCGACGCCGTGTAGGAGGGGGACAAAGGCTGAGGCACCGAGCGCGACGTAGACACCCGTTCTTAGGGTTTTCCAGCGTGGCGCTTGAAGTACCGGTATACACATCAGCGCGGCGGTGGTGGAACTCGAGACTATGACCTAGAATGGAGCATTCCTGTCAGCTCTCTTGTGCCATCGGGATTGTGGCCCGGTGAAAGGCAAGTGCAACGCTTCGTAATGACTGACTATCAACCAGTGAATCTTTTGTAACGCAGGCGTGCAGAAAAAGACGTAGTAAATGCCTGAGATGAAGGTGCCTGCGGTCACGACGACGATGCCCAGCAGGTCCATCCTATGCCAGAAGCGCTCGACGCGCTGCGAGTGCGCGCTGAGCAGGTGGAACGCGGCGCTGAAGAGCAGACAGAACTCGGCACAGCAGAAGAAGATGGCGAAAATGGCGTAGTCGGTGCCCGACGCGCCAGAGAAGCGCGGCTGCAGGTGCAGGACATACATGACGATGACGGCGATGATGGGAAGGAGCAGCGCGCCGAGGAAGTGCGTGTATACGTTGCACGTCTCGTTGTGCAGGAACGTGAGGCCGGTCATAATGGCGCGATAGTCGGCCGTTTCCCTTCGATAGCCGCTGAGAATGAATCTGTTGTCTTGCTGCCATTCTGGTATCTCGTACCATGAGACAGTTCGGCCGGTAAAGGTGGTAGGTGGTGGCGGCGGCTCCATGGGGAAGGCTTGCGGGGAATGACTTCTGTTGTCGAAACGATATTTGAGGCAAAGAAAAGATGTGACGGCAACGAGACAGGAGGTCGGGATAATGAAAGCGTTTGGGCGGGCGCAAACCGCAGCCCCTACCACAGGCCCTCCCTTAATTCTGGCTGCATTAGAACTATATTCCCGCTATTCATATATGCCTGAATGCTGATTGATCTGTTTTATTTGCGGAATCTTGCTTCGGCAGCTAGGGACAACTGGAGCAGGTGGAGGCCATGTATCGACGCGCACTCGAAGTATAACTGGAGGTGGCAGAGGTTAGGTATCAACGCGTACTTGATAGCAAGGAGACGGTATGAGGACCTTACTTTGCTATCCATAGCTACGATAGGACAGTGTTGACGCGCTCGCTTCCGTCCGTTTCTTGACCGCCGAGTGAGGCATTGTTTGTTCTTGGCCGGAACCAAGTCTTTCCGCTTGGTCTGTCCATTTTTGACCGTGGTATTCTACTTCTCATTTCGCATAGGTGGCTGTACCGGTGCGTACTACGTTCTTTCGACGGGGATGTTGCTACTATGTTTCTGCCAACATCTTGACCAGTGGGCGTGTGCTTGCTACTACTAGAGCCACATCCGCCCCTATGCCCATTCGTTTCTTTTTGGCACGTTGGTGGCTTCAAGCTCCTAGTCGTGACACCATCTGTCAACTTCTGCTTCAATGCTCTCACTGGCGCCTTTCGCTCATTCGCTTGATGGCATCGTCCATTTTCGTTCTTTTGGCATGGTCGGAGACTTTCCAGGCTCTCGGTGGTCCTACATGTAAAATTAACGTTTGGACCGCGCTTTTTCATGATCACATACATCTTCTTCAAGCTGTTGTTGGCCTCTTCGAGTTGCTTCGTGACTCTCTTGACGCTCTCCACTTCTTTCTTACGGTTCTCCGTCTCTTTCCGGAGATAGTCTATCTCCTAGCTATGACCTACGGAACTCAGCCTTCCCCGCCGCCTGCTTGGCTATCTCCTGACAGCACGATCACAACACGGCGACTTTGCGGAATACCACGAGAGATTCCACCCAGGACAGGCGACGCTGGGTGCCCTTGCGGGCGCCAGAAGTCGCCAACCCATCTTCGCTGCGTAGGTGTACAAGCCTGGCGCGCTCTGTACAGCATCTAGCCCGAGTAGTTTGCGCTACTCGTTAAACAATCATACTTTTCCTTTGTGATCGGCGATATACGCAACCGACAGCAGGGCTCCCGCTGGTCCCCGTACAAAGACCAGGAGACAAAAGTTGTTGGCGCAACGCGCCCGCGGCGGCAACCGCGGACGCATAACGCCAGCATCATCGTGATCCCGCTGACGGGTATCGATTCAGACAGATATATGCCATTAGGCGCGAAACTGCTTCAGTTGGAGGATGATGACAGGCAGAGTATTCCAGGGGCAACTAGTGAGAACATGGGCGCGACGCGCCTAGTTGGGGCCCACTTAGAGGGTACGACTGTACATTGATCCGTAGAAGGCTCGATAGCACGTCCAAAAGCCTACACTAGGGCGCAAACGGACGTAATAGTCAAGTCAAATCAAATCAAATCAAAGCAGAATGCGCTGGCCCCCGAACCTGAAACTACGATACGGAGATATCTGGGTAGATCCTTCCAGACCTACGTAAAGCTCGCTGACTTCTATTATGCGAAAATCAACAAGCGATACTAAGGAATGGACTAAGAGACGAACCAACCGCCCAAGCAGCGCAAACTGCTTGTAAAATCCCAATCATTTCCTTTGTTACGTGGCAACACGCGTCAAAGCCCGCGAGGCACAGAAACAAAACTGTAAACAGTACAGGTAACTCTCCGCTGACGGAAGCCACCTACAGCGAAAACTGCCAATTGAGAAGAAGCAGTTCTATCTCGATTGGCGCGCAGCTGCTGCTATAGGAGGATATTCAGGTCAAGAAGGTGGGAAGGCAGTTTTGGCCATGACTATAAATGAGACTTTGTATTCATTCATTCAAGTTCTATTACGCCCCAGTAGCCGAAGCCAGAAGGGCAGCTATCTGCTGTGTACCTAGTTTCTTCTCAACCTTTTGTCCTATTCTCGCCAAAGCCCATGCACTTCTTTTGCGCCCGATTTTGGCTGTTTGCTTGTGTCCCACCTCTTCCTACAGTCCTCAAACGAGGTAAATTTACAAAGCAGACCTGCTTAAAGGCCATTTCTTTAAGTGTTCAGCATCCTATCTACAGCAACTGAAGCGGCGGTTGCTCTTGATTCTGCAGGGTAGTGAGTGTTGGTTGATTGGAGGTTGGATTCGAGGAAGGCTTGCGGTTAGTAGTTATTGAGGCGACCGGTCGCGAGAGCAAACTTGATCGTCGCTCTCACCGCTCTCATGTCGGGCTGCCAATTGGTCTTGTCTGATCTTTGTTTTCCGCCTAGGTAAAAGCTGAGATTTCCTCTTTGTGTTGTCGTGCATTCTAGCATCACCTTTCGCTGTTCCATCCATCTGACACATGTGAACAGGAAGTGCTCCACCGTCTCTTGCTTGCCCGCAACTACATAATGCAGAAGGTGCAGCATTAATGCGGTGCAGGTAGTCATTCAGTCTTGCCATGCCTGTCCTCAGTTGTACAAGCACGGCAGCTTCTTTGCGGGTGAGTTGATCGACTTTGTATTGTTTGGTGCAAAAACAGCTTCAGCTCCAACTCAAATTTAGCGTGCGCTGTAACAGCTAAACGAGCGGCTATTAGTGGGTGTTTACAGGCCATCACGCTAAGCAACAGGCGCGCCTTAGGCTAGTGGGCCTACCTTTTTTTTTCCTACAGTGTAAGTGAGGGGATGAATCTGATTATGCACCAAACAATATCACTTTGAGGTTTAAGCGGAGGGCGGTAAATAAGATTTGTCTCTTTATCAAGATGTACCCGATTGGCTCCACGATCCCCCCTACCCAATTTTCCATGCAGCGCTGCTTCGAGGGAAGAAGTGTGAATTGTGCTTTCAATCACCACGATCTCGCGACAGTTTGCCAAAAGAGGGTCATGCGGCAGGACGGTTGCTCGGTTCTACATCAAAGCAGTAGTATGGAACAGTAGCTACCGGGGGAGGGGAGCATTGTCGATGTTCGAAAGTGATACTGCCTGCGCTTCCGCTGACGAAGAGAGAAAATTGGTAGCATAGCCAGTTGGTGTATGCTGCACCTGTCTTTACAGGAACAAAGGCGTCAATCGACTTCGTCGATATGCAAGGTGATCTGAATGCAGATCGTTCATAGTGTTGCCGGGACAGCATCTGCAAACGAGACAACATTTGCATTTCTAATCAAACCGCTGCGACCCGAGCCTCAAAACCAATTGTATCTGTCAGATCGGTCGTGGGCCGCCCTTCGAAAGAAATGCTGTGTGCTACGTGAGAAGCTTAGACTGGCTTGCAAATCAACAATGCTAGTAATATCGCGATGCCCTTCCAGTGTAGCAACGCCCTCTACACCCCTCTCTCGAGGAGAACTCCAAATGCCCCTTGGCAAGCGGGCGCAAAGTAAATATAATGTGAAAGTGCGTAGGCCTTGAAACAACTCTGGTTGGAGAAGCCTTCGCTTGAATGTAAACGAGGCACGTGACATTAAGACATCTGGAAGGTGGAGCATATCTCCTCCAAGTGTTGCGATAGCAGCAGCGAGGGCGGACGGAGACGGTATGACGACGACGACGATGATGATAAGGACAGCGATCGGCGTGAACGTAGTATGACACCTCGGCCTCGGAACCCCTCGCCCCTCAAAAGCAGTCGTCGACGCCCGAGCATTACGGCCGTACTGCACGAGTCTACGTCTGCGCAGTCTCGCCCCGGAGAATGACAGCGTCGACCATGACTGCGCCAATGTTCTTCTGCATTCGGAAGCAGCGCGGCGGATTGGAGGGCCGGCGGCAGACGGGGCCGGCCACCCCATTGACCCCGCGAAGCTCGCAGAGCTGGCGCCGCTGCAGCTGCTGAACAACGTCGAGCAGGACTGCGAGTGCCTCCTTAGCCGCGGGCTGAATGGTGCCATCGGCTGTCTCTTCCGGTAACGGTGACGGGCTTTGGCTACACGCTGGTTGCCAAGGGGGTGCAGACGTTTCACTCGCACCGGATCCGTCACGAGGCTGCAGTGTACAAGCAACCGGCGGCGCAGCAGGGCATCCTGATCCCCGTGGGGCATCGGCGTAGTGAGACTGCGGCTGCCGTAACCCATGACCAACTCGAAGCTCATTACACACGTGCTGCTGCTTTCGTACGGCACCCGCTCTACTAACCCCCGCTGCGCCGGCGGCATGAGGCGCGACGGGTGGATGTGGATGCGGGGGCGAGCCGTACGCTCGAGGAGCTGCAGGCGCAGTGTGGAAATGGTCGACATAACTAGCACTGTGCCACGAGGCTATGTTGGGCCAATTCTGGCGCAAAGTCAGCCGTGTTGTCGGGGCCTACCGTCACAGGCGGCCTCTAGCCTACAATGGGCTTAAGCACAGCGGCGAGCGGGGAGGACCGTCACTAGTGACCAGCTGCGAAGTGAAACGGCATACATCCACAGGAAGTACCTAGCGCACTTTAGTCTACGCTGTGGCTTCGGGCTGTAGCCGATAGTCAAGCCCGTGAGTACCTGAGAATCGGAAACAAAGTGCATGAGAAAATCCCCTCGCTTTTCAAACAATCAACTTCTGCAAACATTGCCTTCATTTCCACAGACGCTATTGAGGGCATATGGGCGACGAGGCCGCTTTACAAGCTCGGCGGTAGTCTCCGGTTTGGCAATTCGTGCTCAAAAGTTCAGGTTGCAAGGTGGTTCCGACTTTTGAGCTTGGCTGTTGCAAGGGCATGCCCAGGTGGTGCGGAATACGTAGTTGGCTCGCCTCTCGTCATACACACCTCTTCTGCCTTGGCGGCGACCGTTTCTGTACCAAGTGTTAGAAATAAGCAGTAGATGCCTTATTAGCATATTTGCGGGTACCTACGCAAGAGCTGAGAGCGGGCTAAAAGCGGGCTATCTGTAGCTTAGGGCCTATATAAGTGGCACGCCCCGTGTTCTGCTCGCCCGTTACGATCACTCACGAACAACATGCCTCAATCCAGTGTCAAACCTGTCAAGTGGACAGGACAAGGATCACGAGCGCACCGCGAACGGAGGCCACGAAATTCACACCGACATATACAGTCAGTATGCATCACAGTCAACACTTGTGATGGGGGATTGCAGTACTTCGACCCCATAACAAAGCGGCTGCAGGTGCGCAAACGCTGAAGAATCTACGTGCATTGTGCTGAAACATCACTTAAGCCGTTGGCCGAGAAATCTCCTAGCAGTGTCGATACGCCGATCATCTCGAGACAACCCTTAGACGACCTACGTCCTGATCGCGCGGGCGCACCGCCAACAGCAAGCTATGGTGCAGGCCTGGAAGAGCTGCCCGAGTGCAAGGTCGAGAAGGACGACTACATGATCACGGGGGCATAGTGGTGGAAAACATGATCCAGGAGAAGCACCCGTCTGGACTACGCAGCATACGGCGGAGAATATGCTCGCGAAGCCAGAGACAAACAGAGACAAACAGAGCCGAGGTGGCTCTTAGTCCAGGCTTCATAAAATCAAGCTGGCTGATGGCTTTGCCTACTTTGCTTGGTTGAGGATGTCAGAGCAGGACAGTAAGCTGCTGAAAGCTGTGGAAGTGTTTCGTGATGGAGGCTCAATGAACATAGATAGCCAGCATGGGTTCCTCTGGGTCCCATCGCCGCAGGAGCAAGAGCAAGAAGGTAAGAGACCAGAATAACATGCTCGCATATAATAGAGCAATCCTAAGGTCACGGCCTGCCATGAGCTCTTGGCCGCACTTGACCTTCTTCCAGACCGTATTAGAAGACCCTACAGCATATGATTTACCTTCCATAGCTATCTAGTAGGTTCTCAGCTCTGGTAATGAGCGCATTTTGATATGATAGCTTTTAGCCATCAGAAAAATTCCTACCAGTACTGTATCCTGCAGTTTCGCTTGAGTGAGGGAATCGATTCAGGTGGCGAAGTCATCACCCCGTCTATATACTGAATGACATGACACTCACATAATACTCCATAGTCAGGGTCTTTGAGAGCGCAGGAACCCCAGAAGAGTCGCGCAGCGGATTTTGCGGAAGTGGCAATCAAGACTCTGACACTCGACAAAGCCGAATTTCGCGGATTTCAAGGCTCTTACAACTCTCTATGACGGCGCTCCGAAGTAAATCTGATTGTTTCTTCCCAGATTATTGAGCATGTTCTGGCAGATGAGCTCGGATTGCTCCACGGAAAGGTCGCAAAACGTCCTTGTCCGGTTAACTATTTCCACATTACTCTTGCGGCAAAAGTGCAGATCTTGTATCCGCTGCTGGTCCCTCACCGCCGTGGCTAGGTTGGCCAACTGCACACTGAGGTTTCCAGTACCACAACGCTCTGGATTTGTACAGTCTGCACGACCTGAATCGGCGAAACCGAAGTGCTCAGACGGGTCTTATCTCGAAGGCTCCTTCCATCGCCAAACGGTGGAAGTCGACATCCCTCGTCCCACGGCTATGCAACACCACAGCGCCGCGAGCTTGGAATCATGATAGAAGTCGCGAATAGGCCTGGAAAGGCTGAATCTGGGACTGTATTATGGTTCGACGGATACACTGTTCTTCGAGGGACATTGAGCAACTGCTGCACAGCTGCGGGGACGACGAATCTGTGCTAATCATGGACAATGTCTCCTTTCACTTCTCCGATAAAATCGAAAGAATATTCGAAGTGTTTCAAGCGCAACTATCCGCAGAAGCATCTTGTTGCTGTTGGCATTGATGCGTGGTTCCACGTCCAGAGCTTCCAACAGCACCATTTTGACAACCTCGTTCGCGAGTTTGAAGAGACATCTAGAAAATAGCTAGAACAGAGAATATAGACTCTCCGTGGACGTATCTATATTGCTGCTGGGCATTTGCGTATGATTGAAAACGGTGCCAAGGATTATATGCCATCAAGGTATCGGCACTAGCCTGCCAGGAGACGCTATCGAGAAGGGATTCTCGCAACCTCAGAAGCGAGAATTGCCTCGACTCACCTCAACCAGCAATGGCGCTGGTGAACTACTTCCTTTTTGTGAACGTCTTTCATACATCCACATGCATAAGCTGTTAACAGAGAAAGTACGCCGAGCATACATGCGTATTTTCGTGCGCACCTCTTTGTACATGGAAGGCCGACTCAGTATTTGACGGTGTGTCTGCAGTAAATATCAATTATTAAAAAATATAGCGTCGTACCAGGAGCTGATTTGGCTGAACCACGAACGGACGTAAATATTCGCTTCACACGTGTCCGTCGCACCAGCAAATTACAGATCGATTGGGTGTTGGTCTGGGATTCCGCAACGTGGCGAGAATATTAAATTGAAAACGCAAGCCAAACGTCAACAGAGATCAAAAGCAAAATGAAAGAAAGAACACAACAGTGTGTCCGTGCAGAACGAGACAGGCGCTCCGTCAACGCCGCTCATATGCAGTTTCGCAAAGTAGCCCGGTCTTGCCGGGTATGGACCAGAGAAAATCGTCTTTTTCGTAACAACATCAAGAATGCCTCGACACAGAAAAAAATTAAGCCGAATCCAGCGTTCGATGAAATAGCTTGCGCTTGTCTGAGTGCTCGTCAGAGGTGATGGCTTCCTCGGCCGCGCCTCCACCCGTCGTTCCTAGATCTGGGCCCTGCATCGTTGCTATAAAGGGACACTGCAGAGCCTAGACTGTCATAACCGTCTAGAGGCGTCTCGTTTCACTTCTTATGGCTCATGTTAGCTCCTGCGGGAGAGTACGCGTGGCGCGTAGGGTGGTTTCTCTGGCAGCGTCAAGCGCGTTCAGCGCAGATCTGCTTCTCCCACATCGATGCGTACCGGCCGCGGGCGCTCAGAAGCTCTGAGTGCGTGCCTTTTTCGACAACCGCACCATCGTGTAACACAACAATCTGATCGGCATCGACAATCGTAGATAATCGGTGCAATGATGAGAAGAGTGCGGTCTTGACGAATATTACAATCATCTACAGGGACTGGAGGTAACCATGGCAAGCGGCTTGCTTCCTCGGCAGAAATGTTACTGGACATGACGACGCTCCGGGCCACAACGCGGCCTGCTTACCGTGCCGAGCGTTCTTTGCTTTGTTCAGGCCGAACAGTGGTAAATACATGCACTGCGACACCATTGACGGAAAAGGTGTGGGGTGAAGTTGTCGCGCGGCGTGCGGCATTGGCGGCGTCGCGAGCTCGCGCAGCGAAGGTTTCTGGACAGTGTCTCGAAAATCAAGACCAGTTGCGGCGCGGAAGACGGCCGCCCCCTTCGTGCCAGGCCGCCACAGCGCTGTACATCTAGCAACATGAAGAAATATGAGATCGTTCTTGCTAGTTTCGGATTCGCGAGTATAATTGAGATGAGACCCAGGAGTAGAGACCAAGACGAACTACCATAGCTGTAACTTTCACAATCCCTCGTGCTGTCCTGTGCTGTCCTGTCTTGGTGTTTCGACCACTATACGACTGTCGGTAGCTGCGCCTTGACGAGCTCGAGAGCCTCCTGGTCTTATCTTGGCACTCTAGCATGACTACAGTAGTGGGCAAGCCAATGTCGGATACTTTGCCGTCGTGATTCAGAAACACTCTGTATACGGGCTACGGAGCTTGCGGAGGTGTCTCTTCCGCCAGGGGTACGTCAGCTTGCACTTTCCATTTGTTTTAACCCGCTGGTAATGAAGCCCAAGCCATGGCGCCAACATATGATCAATTATTGAATGGTTCTCATCTCTTTTCGCACACAGGCCAGATGTGATGCGGCCAGGATGCCACCCACGCCACTAGGCTCAGCCACTCTACTATCCATCGAAATAAAAAGAACTTACAGTGGCGCTGCAGGTTTCACTAAGTTACCATCCATCGAAATAAAAAAACCTACAGTGGCGCTGCAGGTTTTTCTACTATCCACCAAAATATCAAAACCTGGCGCAGTCCATCTATCACATAGCTCTATGCCCATGCATCCGCCACAGAAAGTGACCTACAGTGTGTGCTCTTATCTAGATTGCTTGGAAGGAATGCACTGGCTTCTTATGAACGTGCCAAACTATGTCCAGATAATTCCTTGAGTCTCTTAACGTGCTTTACGGCATTCTTCTGGATTTCTGTACAAGCATGATACTGATTCTCTTCCGTGCTGCGCTCCATCATCATAAGTTCGGTTGATTGCGCTTGGCTTTGTCTTCTTCATTTTCGACTTCCTGCCACTTGTTCCATTCCAATCTGTCGCCAACCCACCATCCCATGGCCAGGGGCTCCAGCTAAGACCGCGGTCCACGGTACTGTAGACAGCCCTGGGCGTGGCTCGTAATTGAAGGGGTATGAGTGTGCTGTCGGAGTGTAGCATTGAGCTAAAGCTAGAGGCAGTTTGAGCCCCATCATCGGTCGTGGCGCTGAGGTAACACATTGCCTTTCAGACTTTTGTGATTCTGACAACATGCCTGAAGCTGCCCCTCAGTCTGTCTTCGGCATTGACATCAAAGTTGCCAAATCAATTTCGCTATGCTTCCTTTTGATGCTTGCATTCTGCTACGCTGAACGGAAAGCCAGCCTACTGGCACATGATTTAGTTACTCCAGCAACTTTCCTCGAATTCAATTCTTCCGAGTCAATCAGTTCTCGCATAGTTTCGTGCGAGCCAAGGTCAACAGCAGAGCAAGATACAGGCCCTGCACGAAATGGAACTTCCAACTCCGCCCTACTCCGTCTCCGACAGCGGCTCCGATCATTGTTTCGCAGCCGATTGTACCGCCGAACGAGACCATGAGCCTTTTATCTATCGCTTTCGCGTATGATACTGAGGATGGAAGAAAGTATACTGCCCGAGTCAAAGACTATCCTATACCCAACGACGAGGCCGAGCAAGGAAGAGAATTGTTAATGCATGAGATGCTCCGGAAACTGACCGATGGCAAATTGTTCTTTGCCCCCATCAATCCCCAAAAAATTCTTGACGTTGGAACGGGGACAGGTGAGTGGCTCGTGCGCCTAAGGACTGGCTTCAAGATTGACATAAAACAGGTGCTTGGGCTGTTGCAGGTAACCAGGCTCTCCTGATGCGCGCTCTTCCCAGGCGAAACTAATCTGACCCGTCTAGTTGGCGACAAGTACCCAAGTGCGAAGGTTCTGGGGATAGATGTAACGCCGATTCAGCCTAACCTTGTTCCGGAAAACGTCCAGTTTATTGTCGACGACTGTGAGAAGGATTGGTTAGATGAAAATCTCGATTTGGTGCATTTTCGATTCATGACTCCGATATTGACAAACGTGCCGTTTGTTATCGAGCAGGCTTACAAGTAAGTTACGTGGTCAACTTGACTTTGATGTAGCTGACTCGATAATGAAGCCTTCGCCCTGGAGGCTGGGTTGAGTTTCAAGAAGTTATTGGCAGCCCACAGTGTGACGACGGAACCATGCATCGGAACGATGGCTTCGAAACTGTTTGCCAACTCGCCGCCGAAGCATACAGCAAACTCGGTTTCAACACCACTTCAGCGGAGGAACTAGAAGGATTGCTTAGGGTTAAAGGCTTTCAAAATATGAAAAAGGTGGAGCTCAAAGCCCCCATAGGCGACTGGGAAGCTGATGAGTCTCTGAGATTCGTAGGAAGTTGGCAGAAGGTGGCGATATTGGATTTCGTTAAGACACTGGCAGCACGCCCGTTCCGGGCATTGGGCTTACCGGACATGGAAGCAAATTTGAGGCTATGTCTCGCCCGGAGAGCCTTGAAAGACCAGACTGTACATCGCTATCTCAAGTATTGCTTCTGGTATGCGCAAAAGCCGCAGATGAGCGCGAGCGCGAGCGCTGATGCAGACAGCCACGGAACCAGCTTAGCTGACCGCGCCCAGTAGAGAGCACTTATTGCTCGCGAGTTTATCGTATCAACATTCTACAAATTGGCTACCGTAATTCGACTATGCTCTGGTGTCGAGTTGGTTACAATTGACAGCTTTCCGGTAGAGTTGTTGGCTGGGAAAACCTGTTCCGTGCAAAGGGTTACAGAGGGTCGTTCTCCGAGTGTATTCAACAATCAGAAGCCCGAGCTCGAAACTACACGGCAAAGTGACCAGAGTAAGGAACCCCAGGAACTTGAGGAAAGCCGGAGCGCACCTTCACGGCAGACTGAAGGCAGGTAGGCGGCAAGAAACGGATAAATTTCATCCTTGTACAATGGCAAATTGGTGGCTACTGTAGCTCTTCCGCAGTCTCACCATCATCGTTAGCGGGTTGCCAAGTCGCCAAGGTAATGCAGTCAGCGCCGATGCAACACATCTATTCAGAAAGTAATGCGCAGTAAAGCGCTCAACGCACGCCCCACCGTAGACGACGCTACTGTTGCGTCGGCAAATTCTGGCCAACGCTCGCGGTTGTCGATGGGCCGCTTCCACTGGAGGTCTCTTAGGCAATCAGCCTCACCATGCTGGTTCAGAAATTGGGAAAGACTCACGGCTAAGCCACTGTTCACACTTTTTTGGAAGCTGGCGAAGTCGCTCTCGAAACGCACGCCGTAGCATTTGGCCTCATCACAGTGCATACTGCAGCCGCGTTGGGCCAGGAAAAGCGACGTAGACTAGACAATAAATCAGTTTCGTGATACAACAGGCCATCCTCGGCATGTTCGAAAAAGCTTACACTGGCATCGTCGTAGTTTTGTCTGGTTGAGCACTGGTCCAATAAACCTTCCAAGCTAGGGCTTTCATGCTCGAAGTAGAGCAGGTTTGCATGCACCAAGCCAACAGTCGGCGAAGTCTGGCATTTTGTTTCATTTCGCTCATCGCAGCTCTAGAAGGGTTCCTGGGTCAGGTTTGCGTGAACTGGCCGCGCGAAATTTTTTCAGTACTTGTTAGAGCCTGCATGATGGTTTCGGTGGCCTGGAGACATGGCCGTGGTTGCTTATAAGCCCAGGCAAGTCCTGGCCGGTGTCAATCTGTCAAGCAAGTGCAGCCTAGAATAGTGTTGGCGACGAGTCCGCGCGATGGCCTCCGGATAAACGGCAGCCGCCAGACCTCCCCGAGGGTAGTGACACGACTAGCGTGAACTACTCGGGCTGATACTGTACAGGGAGCCCATTCACACAATGCGGCAATCACTGCCTCTTTAGGGTGCATATCCAGGGTGAGCCTGGGCACGACCTCGATGTAACTCCACTGTGGCGTTATGACAATGCATGAGTACATCTCCCGCCTTGGCTTACCCACCCCAAGAATCCGGCGCACCATGACTGAGCCAGTAGCAGGTCGAGCTAGGAGTTAGCAGGTTGGGCTTCTTTGCTGCAACGGATCTCTCGACGATCCCAGCTCCTGAAAGCACGGAGTAGAGGATACATTGATCTAGGCAGGTCTGCGCACGATAAACCGCGAGTAAGTGTTCTCGAGCGTTCATGTTTGCTTCACAGGCTGAAGTGAAGGGTATATGCATGTCTTTGGCAGCCCTTGCCACTTCTAGTTGCAGTAGGACACCCCAACGTCACCATCAAAGCGCACGCAGGTTGCCTCGTAGACCCTTGGCTGCTGTTGGTAGCTCGGAATACAAGGATCATTGTTATGGTGGCATGAATTATTCAGCGCTTGGCCACGGAAATATCCTATAAACTGCCGGACCCCTCTCCCAATCAGATACGCTAATAGAAAACGAGCAGCGACCCGACGCCTCCACTGCCACCAACACTTCGCCTCTGGACACCACCCGGCGCCAATAAGACCTTCCACAACTCTCTGGCAGTGTCGACTCGCTTGTCGACGAAGAGACATCGAATTTGTTTCCGGGCTCGAGACTATCCGACCCCGGATACGTCGCCTGGACTCGACCAGCAGCCGCAACATATGTGACCGCCACAACGGCTCCGACGACTTCAAACAGATGGTCGTCTCCATTGTCAACGATACTGCTCCTCTTTCCGCACCCACCGCGACCTCCCCTCACTACTCTCAAGAAGGAATTGGCTCTCGTCCTTTAACACCAATGACCACCAAGCCCATCACTAGCATGGCCACCGAACCCAAGCCTGCCCTTGACACCCATGTTCGCGCGGCCCCGAAGCGCCTGTTCGCGACTCGTTCCCCCAGCCCTCCAACTCGGACACCATTCCTGAGCCCGAGGCTACTCTCGCCCATCAACCCGTCGCTCAGAAGAAGGCACCGGCCTAGTTTGCTCTTGGCGGCTCCTGCTCTTCTAGCAAACAGGGCATGAGCGTCGAGCTTTCAAGCCTTGTACCTCCTCCCAAGGAGGCCAGGTTCCGGAGTTCAGCGTCCTATCTACAGCAGCTAAAGCGGCGCCTGTTATCAGCGACACGAGTGTTGTATGCAGCGTTACCACGGAAAGTAGCCGGGGTGATGGTCATTCTAGTCGTTGTTCAGTCGGCCTGTGGCCATTGTAAATCGTATCGTCGCTTGAACCGCCTTCATGTTTGGCTTCCATTTCGTTCCATCTAACGGAGACTTCCCGCCAAGATAGAACGAAAGGTTACCTCTCTGAGTTTCGGTGCACTCTGTCATCTCTCTTCGATAGGTCTCCCACTTCGGGCAGCGGAACAAAAGTGTTTAATAGTTTCGCGTTCAAGTTCGCATGCAAATTGACTTGATGGCACCACTCGTATCGTGCAGATAGCCATTCAGTCTGATCAATATAGGTCCTGAGCTGGGCCAGCACTGTTCTCTCGTTCCATGATCGGTTTTCGTACAGCGTCTTCGTATGTTCACCTGGTAATGCAATATCGATACTTTTCGAGTATTTCCCTACTTTTTCTGGGATGCTTCTTTCTCCTTTCAGTTCTTTCCTCTCAATGTTGAATGTGGTGGAGAGCATCCCTGGAAATTGTCGCTCGGGTGTCGCTCCGTCTCTTAACCCATTCGCTTCGTGATCTTGTATCGAGTCGTATATGCACCGGATGAATTCTTTTCCTGATTGCTGGCGTGGATTTTGTAACGACTGGACAGCAGCTGTTCCTTGTCAATATCGTCACGCGCTTACAACCAGCCGGTATATGTCTAAGCACATAGGCCATCTCCGCTAGCGCTCCTGAGAATGGGCTTTGTTCAGTTCTCGGTCCGAGAGTGAAGAGGAAACTCGACTGTGTCGCCCCTTGTGCCACTGTGCTTGAACATTGAAGAACGCCTCCCACACCGACAACACTGTTGCGAGCGGAGCTGCTCGTTGCTATCACCATGTCTCCCCTTGCGGACGATCCCATATCGACCTGGCTGTCTGTCATCGTCGTGATCTTCTTTCTCCATGGTTCTATCGTGAAGGGCAAAATTGACTACAACTGATCCGTCGGCACAGCTGCCGGCCTTCGTGCGACCTGGTATTGTCTTGAGCATAACTAGCGTCAGCGCGACACTGTCTAAAAATTTAAGTTAACGCTCAAAAGCCAGCCTACTAGTGCGATGCGGCCATATTATACCCCATTTTCGGCTTTTTAGCGCTAAGCTAATTATATTAGACAGAGTCGCACCGGGCGCTGGTTATGCTCAGAATAATATATATTAATACCTACTTAAGACCTTCCCGCAGAGTTCGTAGAAGTTGTGAACCTCTAAGCTGAAGACTCTTTATGCAATGACAGCTCACCTAGGAGCTCATGACGATACTCCAGCAATGAAGGATGCGAGCCAGTTATCATGAGAACGCAGACTTGACAATAGCGATTGCAGTCAAAACTACGCCGACGACGCCGTAGATTGATTGGAAGAAACTACCATAGTATAATACTTGAAATAGATAGTGTTATGCCCGCCAAAACGTATGTAGACGCCGCGGCCTGATCTTGAAGCTTCAATGGCAATACATAGACCAGCAACAACAAGTACGACGGCGAGGCCGGAATGTGTCCATTTGTAGATCGTCAAAGACTTTTTAATAGTGAAAAAGAGATGATGCCGATTATCGCATGCAAAGCGGCGCTGCCACCTGCAGTGATCGAATATGCGATTAAATGTGAAAAGCAAGCCACTTGACTGATGCCATAGTTAGTTTCAGAGCTGTGCGACGCCAATTTTTAGCTGAGGAGATGAGCGCGTATGCGTTGAAGGAGTTAAGGGCAACCAGCAGAATGTCGAGGATAACAAAGAAGACCAGTGCCACATAATAAGATTTTCGGGGTGAATTCGTGGATCGGGCCGGGCAAGGACGCTCGCTTATCTCAGTCGACCTAGCCATAGACGGGTCCGGGAACGCGATATTTCCTGGTGCAAAGCTGCAAGATATCGCAGAACGCCGACTGATATTCTGATAGATATTTTAGGTAGGCATGCGTGTTTCTGCTGGCTGCGCTGGCTTGATGTTGGTATGTATTTATACTCCGCTTCACATCCCGAATAGTTTCTGGGCAGCTTTTGAGATTGACGCCTGCCGAGCAGCACCCGGCCGATAAAGCACTTTGAGCCGCGAAAGATAGAATATCAGCTCTATTTAGACCTGGAGGTGGGTGTAAAGGTCCACCAGATGGGTTTCAACGAAAATGACCTGAATGGTATGTATATGCTTGGTATATACCCATCCACGTCACTCAGAACTGTGGCCTTCGTCACTCTACTTCACAGATGCAGGCCAGTCTATAGGTCTTGACATTGATCGTCATAATCTGATAGTGCTGCGGCATTCGCAGGGCAGTAACGAATAGGTTGCCATACCCTGCACCACGAGTAGAAGGTGCCTGCCACAAGTCATCTAAGATGAAGTGGGCAAAAAGCCACGTGAAAGGGGACGCGCGTGGTCAATATGTATCTACCAAGGCCCTTAATTACACGCCCCACCGTAACGATGCGTCGGCAACTTCTGGCCGACGCTTGCGTTTGTCAATGTGCTAGCGTAACTTGACGTCTACCAGATAAACTTCTTAACTAGTAGGCGTACATATCTAATTTTTCTTTTTAGCACATTAGTGACGCTAAATTTTCTTAGCCTCTATTAGGACACTATGTATTAACTTCTACTTTTATACTTAGCCCCGTCTACCTTACTAGCGCCTTTCACTTATCCACTTAATAACATCGTTTATTTTTATTCTTTCGATGGATGTTCCTTAAGCGACACCACCACGAGTAGCACGAGTAGAGGAGGGCAAGAATGAGCGGCGCCTTGGGAGTCGGCACGCTATTGTCGATATCGACCGTGAAGTCGGATAGCAATCGTACATAGGTGTCCTGGTCCGGCTGCGATGACTTCTTAATTTGCCTTCTTTGCGGGGGCGGGTTCATTGTTGTCCCTTCACGTCCTAAAACAGACTGGAAATCATGATTTTTCCTGTCCTGTCTCAGATAAGTAAGTTGTTGAAGCAGAAAACACAAGCAGCCATCCGTTCAGTACAGCAATGTCAGCCTAATCCTGATCTGCTCACTGATCAGTCACTTTCATACGTGCGTAGTATTATAGTACAAACGTTTGATGTCAGTCTGACGTTGCAGTATGTATAGGAACAAGCGAGTAACTCAACTATTTCACAGCTCGCTTGACAACTGGTGACAACTCGCCACCACCATCTGCTTTAGCTGACATTTGGCGACTCTCAATACCTACTCAGCCTGCAGCCTATATAACTAGGCTACCGACACAACTTCAAGCCTGCATTCCGTACGAGGCGCGGGCCCAATGCGAATCAGCGCATACCGATACAAGAAATATTCATGCCCGCAACTCCTAACCCGCACACGGCCCGTTGGTTTGCTGGGCTATTCCGTGAATGCAGCCAGTCTCTGCAGCAGTGGGAAACCCTTGCCGAGTCAACAGTCGCAGAATGCGATCAACTGCGCTGCAAGAGAAGGTAACGAGGATACTATGGAAAAGCTTTTGTAAATACTTGTTCGTAAAATAAACGGCCAGCGATCGCGAAGCCGTCAAGATACAGACTCGTGATCGGGACCATGTGTACCACCTCGCGCACGGACGCCCTGGCCCTCGAGCACCACCGCTAGTTCCCCTACCGCGTGCGAATCGGACATGAGCTCAGAGGACATAGTAATGCATCCGGCAAAAAGAATGAAGACGGCATTGTAATTTGGTAGTTTCGAGTTCGGGCTTCTGGTTGTTGAATACACTCTGTTTCTGTTGTGCCATTCCAGTACCCTCATTTTCTCGCCATAAACCGTAACGGGCCTTCTATACCTTGCATGTAGTACATTTCGTGACATAAAAACCTAGTCGGTGGAAGGATGTGGCGATAGCGCTGGAATGAGCTGTGTGAAAGCCAAGTGGCAGCTTCTAGCCGCGCGCCTATCTGGTCGCTTCCTGTACATCGGCCGTCCCAATGGTTTGCAAGAGCGAGTGATTGTACATACAATCTTGGCTGGATGGCTGGTTTCCGAAGCGTAGAACGGTATCTACGCCGTCGTCTTTTCCGCTCGGGCATTTGAGGGTCTGCCACGGTTGTGATATGGTCGAGTTTGCCATTCTATTGCTCGTTCCTGATCCGTAGAATGTCTCAACGGTTACAAACTGATACACGCCATCGAGGGCTGCGGAAGGCATGGTAACTAACAGGAATCAGTTTCTGTGGCATTCGCAAGTAACGGCTTCGTACCTGGCAATCTTAGGCGTGATTCCCGCAATATACAACTGCAACGGCGTTTCCTTTCCGTGATACCTAGGTCATGATCAGAGCCATGCGTAGCTTTTTGCTCATTGCGCTATATAAGCTCTTCGGGCACGAACGGGGTGATGGATACGGGCAGGGAGTCACATGCTTGACATAGAAGTGGGCCCCTCCAAGAATCTCAATTTCACTCTCCCATCGTATTTATGTGTCCTACTTCTCAAATGCCTGTAATGTAAGCGTCCATAAACGAGGCTTTATTGCCCAGTTTTCTGGTGGTCTGCAGCAGACGGCATGGTTGCTTCACCCTGCAGAACACCCGCCTGAAAATTAGCCAGAAGAGAATGAGCAAAGGAGTACTATACAGCTGAGAGGCAGCGCAGTCTATTGATCAAACTGGACATGGTTGCGTCGGACTGTGCTTCTTCTTACCAAGCCTGAACGGTCCTGAGGTAACTAGACGCCAATTAATATGCGAATTAAACGACAATTATGCTACAATGCAGACTGACTCTGTGTGGTTGACCTGACATTGTGGCTATGGTATTTGTGGAGATTTTTGCTGTGGACAGGACAAATCTCTTCGCGTTCCAAAAAAGATGATTGAAACTCATGCGATGCATATATTTCTTTCAGTGAGAGCCCGAGTTCCGGCCAGAAATGGCCCAACACTCTTAGTTAACTAGTTAGTCCACAGGCCCCTTTTCCCGGTCACACGTCACTGCAGTTTACAGCTGCCATTGACAGCCACTGCCATTTGTTGCCACTGTCATTTGTAGCCACGCCATTACTTCCACGGCAATTAAATGAGCAGACAATAAACCAAATGTCAATTTGTCGATAAACGCTACGTCGCCAATAATGGCTGCGTCAATTTCTACCGGGTTTTTTTGTACATAATTTGACCAGCGATGGTACTGCAAATGCGGCACGCGGTTATAGTCGACCAATAATTGGCATGTATGCACCCGGTTCTATATATTGTATTCCTTAAGGTACCGCACTGTATTTAATTAATAGCTCGCTGTCGCATCTTTTTAGCGAGCTCTCTGCGATACCTTCGCAACCCCAGTTGATGCATCCACATACGTTACAGTACATACAAATAAAAATATGTACAGCACTACATAATATAGTAACATGAGCGCCAGATTGCCTGGAAGACGATTCTGTCGGGCGGCCGAGTTACGTGAAACTTGTGGCGTGACCGCATTCCGCCTGAACGGCGCTGCATGCCAACTTGTCCCCAATTCTGCCTGTGCTACCAACATTCCCGTGCCATGACTTCCTCTTCGAGCTCCCATGTAGGGCAGTCGCAATCCCGCCATTTCACCGCCAGGTATGTGTTTCCAGCAGCCGACTGGTGGTCGCCGATGACAAGCTCAATATCGCGTGGACTCAGTCTCGACGCTACGTGATGGCTGCTCCCATTCCGGTGCCAGCTTGAGATCATCGTCATCTTCCCGCTCAACTATCCAAAGGATATTGACTATCTCTGGCCATTCCCATTGCAAGTCCGTATTTATCGCTCGAACACCGTGAAAGAGAGAATTTAGTACGTCTATTATGACGACCTGTAAGCCGTTCCATCGTATAGCGCGCAGGTTGAGAAGTTTTGATGACAATACCAGGCGGGCGTGTTTCATTGGCGTGGAAGACAGTATATAAAGTATCTGGTCCTAGAAACAGGTGCTTCCGGCTGAGCCATTGCCGCCAACCTGCCCAGGAACCATCGTGAAGCTGAAGAGGGCCAATGCTTACGGTATGCAACTGGCAAAACCAGTCTTCAAGCCTGAAACTCGTTGTTTGGCGGATCATAGAGGCACATAAGCGTCGCGTCGTAAGTCTCGTACTACGGCGACCAGCGGTACAGACTCGAGACGCAATTGGCACGCAAGCGTGGCAAGGTTGTCGGTAAAGGTTTGCCAAGGGCGAAGCCACCTGATAGTATTTACCGTCGACTGATATCGCCAAGCCAGTAGAGCTCTCCGATGGGCCAGCGAGCCTTAGCTTTTGGTACAGGTCGAAGTGACAGTTGTATAAGTACTCCGCTAAAGTCGTCTTTCGGTTTTTGCGTCGCTCTGTTTCCTTTTCGCGTCGCTCGTTCTCCTCCCGCGAGGGAATTCTTGCACTCAGCTCGATGCGTCTGAATTTACGAGGTATGCAGGATACTGGTCATGCAGGAACAGGTGGTAACTAGATGGTCTGCACCTGTAGTGAATTGGTGGCGCTGTAGAAACCAGCAGGTCTGGAGCAGTGGAGGACACCATCGTGGCGGGAGGCTTCTGCCATATTGAATTTCTCTTCGTTGCGCATTATGTGGCTTGCTAAAGTAGGGGCGAATGCCATGCAGTGAACGAACGAGAACGGTTACGCCGCCGGGAAGCCACTGGATGGTCAAGGGTGGGACGAGCAGAAAGCCACGGGACGAGTCGCCAAACGCCGACTATCAGTCGACCAGAAGTGAGACAATGGGGTCTCATAAATCAGTGGACGGTGAGGAGCGCGGGCGTAAACGTGCGGCAATGGGAGGAGGGTACGAGGGCAAAAATTCAACCGGTGTAACATTGGACAAAGGCCAGAAGGCGCTGGCCAGAACCACTGACCTAAATCGTAGCGCGAGATGAGTCCAGCGGGTCACGGGCAAACGGCCAGGGCATATTACAGATGGTAGGTGACGCGGACACCTGCTTGGACATGGGGCGCCCGTTTTCCACAAAGTATTATTGGCATCGTATTCACGTATGTGGCCTAAATCTTTCGCACGGTTTCTATTAAACAAGTCAAGTATGGTCTCGGACGATTCGCTGACCAGTTCAGCGACGGCGAAGAGGGCACTGGCGGCGATGACGGCACGTTTGTGCAGAAACAAGTGACTCAGAATCACTGCGGGTAATCCCACAGCCCGGAGTCGTTTTGAGCTACCTGTCGTATGTGAATACCCCTGTCATGCTGCACTCTTTGGAATGGTCTATCTCCAAAAGCGCCTGTCAAATACTGCGTCACACCTCGTCGTCTGCTACTCGCAACGTCAGCATGTGAGCATCGATAACAGGCCACTGTCGCATTTCTGTCTCCCGGAAACATGCAGTGGCGTAACGGGGTTCTTTCTTGAACCGATCCACTCACACAAAATGGCTGGACGTGGCCAAATCCTTGCTCCATAGTCTGCGGCCCCGAACCAAACTGTCGGGTCAGTAGCGTTGTTGTCGCAATTTGCGAGGCAACTGCGCGGTATTTGGCACGAAGGGAAAACAACTCTTGCCATTTTAGCCTAAAATCTTTACCACGGGGCCTTCTGGCTCAATGGTCCTGTTTACTCGTCTCCTCAATGTCCAGTGTTGGCAAAATTACGTGGCGCAGACCGGGTGCTTAATTCACTGCCGCGGCAAAAAAGCAGAGCAGTCTCCGCGCCTAGAGGTATACTATGCTGTAGCGAGCACCTACGTCGTCATTTCAGTGGTCGCCAGCTTCTTGGCAGCACGTAGGGGCCGGGAACCGGCGCGAGGTGACACACGCACAAAGCATGAAGAAGAAATTCCGCTTCCTCGCAAAGTCTTTTCCATCTGAAAACGTCGGGGATTGCTACCGAGTACACCGAGCCGTCATACAAGCGAGCCGCCGTCTCTACTTCTGATTGATACCTGCCTAATTGAGAGCGTATCCTTTATTCGTCCGCACGACTGCCCCAGCGTGCCGCCCTCCAGTTCCTCTCTTGCCTGGTGTCCGCCCGTGCGTCTCTCTGTCTGCCCTGGCTCGAGCTGCGTTCCACTCACGTCGTAGTTGCTTCATCTCCTGCGGTTCTAGGGCAAGAGTCCCATCCAGCGATTCGGCAAGGTGTCTGGCAATCGTTTCCGCGTCGTTATTCGTGGTCTGGGCCATTTTGCCGTCTTTTGTGCATTCGCTGTTTTTCATGTCTCTGTAAACGTACACGTATATCTGCTGCGTTGTACCACAGTGTTTCGGATACCGTCTTCACCCTCGATGTGGGCAGTAGGAGGCAAGCGGCTATTTATGAAGAGACCGCTGCGCTCTCGCATGCGGACGCATAAAGCGGCATCGTTAGACGCAGCCTTGAGCGCACTTCAAACCGATAGCATGGCTACTATGGCGTTGGCATGCCCAAAGGCAGGCATTTGTCCATATCGCAAGTCGAGGGATCCATAAGCCGCCGTTGTTGTGCCACCAAATGGTCCGTCATGTTCAGTTGTGGATGGCCTCAGTCGCTGCGCTGGTGCTTGCGGGATTATATGGCCAGCAGAGGGCTCGTCAATGTCTGAATATGCCATAGCTATGTACATTTGGCCCCGAAATCTGCCGTCGCTGCATTGGCCCGCCATCGACAGTCATGCCATCTCGCCTGTCGGCCTCCGATAGCATCGGGCATTTAACCGACGTCTTCCGCCTTCTGTGTCATGTAACAAAACCGGCACCAACTGACGAGTAGAACGCACAAGTAATGAGAGAGCGAATGCACCACGGCGGTGCAGCTAAAGCATTCCTTTCTACAGCTAATATAGGTTGCGACACCGGTGAGTTTGTTCTGCCGCCCGACGCACGTGCAGTGGCTCACTGAGCTGTAGACGACGACTCGAGCAGTGTACAAAGCAGCAGCACGGAGAGAATGACCGACGTGGTAGTACCGGGCTTGGAAGGCAACGAGAGAGACGATACTGGGGCCGAGGGCGACGGCGGAAGTCAATATGAGGAGGAGGACTCTTTGGATGATGATGAATCGAGTAACGCGGACAGTGACAGCACAGGAGTCTCGCCGACTTCATCGCGCCCGATTGGGAAGTGGAAGGCGGCGAGGAGGGTGAGGCCGTGGAAGATGACGATTATGAGCATGAAAGTAGCACGGACGAGGACGACGAAGAAGGCGACGGTGACGGTGACGGAGACGATGACAGGCCCAAACGCGCCTACTCACCCCACCGCGACGCAATATCCGTCTCGAGATTCTTATATACCACCTCCGGCGACTCGCGCGTGAGCGCGAGGCCGAGGCGGGCCAACGCCCTGTGCTACACCATCACCGGTCGTGCTACTGCGGGCGGCGTGGGAGGGTAACGACCTGGGTACCCCCGCCGCTTCAACGCGCCGGCGGGCCGCTGGTAGTGGCACCGCATCACAACGCGAGTCCGACGCGTCGTCACTTTCGCCTAACTGGAGGCGGGGACGACGCCGCGCGAATCTCCTGCCTTGAATATGCTAACTAAATAGATACTGGTGCGGCATGTTGATACTGCGCCAAATGGGACACACTTGTAAGCCTGTAGGTAAACTTTCAGCACCAACTAGACGAAAGCCGCTAACCATTAGGCTGTTCGAAAATCGTGTCACCAAAAAGAGACAGTAGGTCAGGAGAAGATGGACGGACAAAACTTGATGAACTAGGCGCATACTAACGACACTCCCTCCTACATCGAAGAAGAACGAAAATGGACGATGTCATCAAGCGGATGAGCGAAAGGCGCCAAATGTCAAGCTTCGAAAACGATCGAATAGTTCGATTTTATGGTCTAGTTTGGTCGATCTATATCGATTGGAGCAAGTCAGTCGATCGATATAGATCGATCACGCATTGGAATCGAATCGATCGACAATCGATATCGATCAATGCTCCTCTTTACCCCTATCCACGCCAATTCTGCCCACTACTTGAAGTACTTGCCTCCAATTATCCCCTTCCAGCAGACTAAAAGGAAGAGTTGGTTGATAAATGCCAGCTTTGCTCCACGAACGGAGACACTGCGCCATGCTGACTACATATCGTCGTAGACGGCACCTGAGGGTGTTATCATCCTGCCACGGCTGTCGACAGTTTTGCCGTGGCGCTTTGGTGGCTGCTGAAGAAGAAGAATCTCCATCCTCGGAAGCTCGCATAACGCCCGATATTGCGGAAAGCATGAAAAGGCTGAATGGCTCGTTTTCATCTAGTCAGTCTGAGGGCGTCGACCAGAGGTCTTTGGCTTCAGACAATGTTATCCCTGGTCCTATTTCGCCGGGTAGACGGAGCCAAATTGACATTGGTGCCTGAAAACCATTGCAGAGCTATGGCCACGTAAACCAATTTCCCCCACTTTCCTTTTTTATGGGTTTATTTATCTCATGTAAATAATTCGATGGAGGACTAGCTGACGAGCCGGGAGGGTAGTGGCATGTACACTAAGAAAGAGTCAGTGACGAGCTCTCTTGCACTGGTTTGGGTGTATTAATTCAAATAAATGATGAAAACTGATTTGGCGTTTGTTTGCACACATCAGTTGCATACCGGAGCGAAATGTCCGGACTTGTGGCGATCGTGCGGGGAGCCGGCGAGTCCAATACCGCATTAGATGATCCGCCCTCCTCCGTCGGTAAGCAGCATGCAAAAAAAAAGAAAAAGAAAAAAAAAAACCATGTATCGATCTAAGTCAGCATGACTTGGCGCTTAAATGCTACATTGCTTCTTGCCAGCCGCTAGCACAACTATACACGCCTCTTCCAACAGTAAGAGTAATTGGGGAGAATAGTATTAATAACTTGTTTGATAACCCACACACTCAAAGATCTAAATGAAGATAAATCTCTTTGCAACTGTGGTCATGGGGTATGACGCTGGAATAGCTTTGTGCTTCGCGTCTCCGCAGGCGCCAGTATCCACGCTTGGCTGTGATGATTGCCGCTGTGCCCGCCCTCGCCTGTCTGCACACAACAGCGGATGGCGTATGCAGGGGCCAACATCGAACCATGGACCTTCGTTGCAAACTTGGTGGTACTGAGGACAGGCGGTTGCGCCCTGACGTGAACGAATCTACCTGGTCACGCCATGCGGGCAAGTCGAAGTGATGCTTGGCGTGTGATCGGTGATGGCTTGCACCGACTCCAGCGCTAGCCAACGGAGAGCCATGCTGCACGCCAGTCGCATCACTCCGCCCTGGTGGCAAGGTGCCACCTTTGCTAAGTGTTTGTTTTAGAAATGAAGACATGGATTTACCCTACAAGACTACAAGTCTTCTTCTCGAACGTTGCAATCCTCTGGCGTATGAGGGCAGAAACAAAAGATAGCCGCGCCGGTATGGGAGTCCTTTATGATGACCAATACTTGCTTCTGGTGCTCCGGGAGTAGAGAGTGGCCGTTTTGCTTTTGTTGCCCTTATCTTCCAGAATCACCCTCATCTAACATCTCTTCCTTCCTCTCCTTATACAGTACAAAACAACACTGATCTATCTCGAACTACAACACTTGCCCTCTTTCACCCTCAACCACGACACAGCTACTGCTCTTTCCCCCATATCACAGAGTTCAGCATACCTTTTTCCTACACACCGACGACCGCCGCTCGTCAAATACAAGGTCTATCTTTGCCCAGACTCGCGTTTTGGCCGTCCATGCCGCGCCGACGTCAAGGTTGAGCGCGCCGCGCCGCGTGATATGTTGCCGCCTCCTGCGCCCCCACGTCCATCCACGCTCCCATCAGCAGCTATCCTCCGACTCCACATACTCGCTCCGACCCTTCAGCCGGGGCTCTGCCGCTGCCGCCGTCAGCTCCGATGGTAGCGACCATCCCTGGTCCCTTCATTCCTCCCGCCGCCCCAGCGCTCGCCAGGTATCTACGTTGACGGCCAGCGCGTGCATGTTTATAGCAGCAAGTGGCCGGGAGCGCATCGAGATGGCCGCTCAACCGCCGACGCCACGCATGCCGCTCCAGAGCCATCTCATGCCGCGCACCAGGACTAGGTGCGGTCTAGCAGTGCGGCGGGGAGGAGCGATTGTAGAGCGAATGTAGAGCGATGTGAAGCAGGATGCCGTTACCGTTTATGGTTGCGCGAATTGCGACGAAAAGTAAACAGAAAAAACGGCAAAGGAGAAAGAAATACGCGGTAAACTATCAGGAAAAGGCGCGGCTTAGGATTAGAACACGGCTGTTTTGACAGGAATGCGCGGTTAAAACCAGGTCGCTGGGAGAGTGCGACGTGAAAAGACGACCTAAGCCTCTGAAATTGAGTGCAGCTAAGTAGACAGCAGGCGGGGTCTCACGGCAGTTGGTAGGCAGCCTAGAACTAATATCTCTGTCTCATAAGATAACATTCCTCCAGGGTGTGCTCACGTCCATTGCTGCTCCGATCTCTGCTCCCAACGACCTTACTAGTTCACCCAATTCGCGTCAAAGTGGTGGTGGGTGGCTTGTGAAATACGTTAGTGGGAGTTCACTCGTTGGATTCGCATCATCTTAGTTGGTGCTTACGAATTGCTCATCACTCTTCAACCAAAAGAGTTTGCGATTTCATGTTTCGCCACAAAGTAACCATGTGCGGCCTATTCATGCAAGTTAGCGACGTATACCAGGATGCAGTGACAAAGGGCACTGTAGTAGGATCATGGACTTACGGTTCGTGTTCGGTAGCAATCACGCCTTTACTGCGAGTAAATTCCAGGAACTGTCGCACGTTTTCTCCGTCTTAAAAACATCATGATGTCTCTGGCTTCGTTCAGACCCGGCGGGTTCATTTTGTGAGAGAGCTGGTATTATCGAAGGCAGCATGTCTCCTATAACTCCCCTTTGCTTGCGCTTGAGCTTGGCCAAGGTCTTTTTTTTTCCGTGAGCATTACCTCATGTTGCATGAAGTCTATTGTGCACCGTTGTGAACTGGGTCGAATACGGCCCCGATCGGTCGATACTATTATCTCAGGTTAATTACAGAATCTTCCAGCTGAGTTGTAGAGACCTTACCCCGTGTAAAGATCAGAATCAGCGCTTGATCGCACATTTCGCGGAGAAAGGGTGATTCTGTTGAGCAAAGCATCTGGAATATACTCCTCTGGTTTCTGGACATCGATTTTTCGTAATGACTGGTTAACAGCAGCTGGCCCGAGTGTTGTTATTAGTTGGTCTGATAGTGATTGAAGTACGGCCGCGATCTGGTTCTCGTATGCGTTTTCGGCATCTCAAGGCCGTTAACCTCAAGCATCTTCCGCTTGCCAGCGTACCGTATAATATCATCTTCAACGGTCTTGTTGTCGTCGGTTGGCCGCAAACAGCGAAAGCGTTGAAACAGTCTTGTAATTGAACATCAATCTTTGCAATCCTTTCTGCGTGGGCGGCTGTCGGAACCTTAGTTCCGTCTCTCCTGGTGATGGCTTCTTCAACGTGGTCTTGTATTTCTCCCTGGCACCAGTAACGCAGGCGACGTGTCCGCCATGGCCGTAACAACCGTAGCCGTGGCTTTTTCCGTCTCTGTCTGCAGTGTTGGCGCGCGATGAGCACTAGAGAAGCTTTTTCGTTAACGCCGCTGGAAGTGGTGCGACTGATGCTGTGCTGGCTGCCGAGAACGCCTTGCTCGTTTGAGCCTTGATTGCGTGAATGTATCGTGTCTTCTTCAGGCGTTACGTCCATGTGCTCCTCTGGCGATGCAGCAGTAGCGTTAAATGAAGCGGAAGGAATAGTTTCGCTTTCGTCTCGCCGGTCCTCTTAACGCTTGAAATGCGTCGAACTGGCGCTCTTGGCTGATGTTTTGATAGCTTTTCCAGGAACTGGCGTATTTCAACAGGAGCTTCTTGGCCTTCTGGCACATGCAACTCTACCCTCCACTCGTGGTGCGTCGGATCCCAAAAAAACCGCCGCAGATAATTTCGGCTTTCTGCCCCAATTCGCCACCCTTCCTTAGCCAGTTTCTGCCTCTTCTCCGAGCAGTCTCCTTTTGTGTCTTACTATGATGCTTATGAGTTGATCCGATAGTCATGCTGGACTAGTTCTTGAGCCGAAACGCGTTGCAAGGAATGCTGTGTGTTGCGTATGCTGATAGACTTACAGTACAGCTTTACAAGTACCAGACCAAACCGAAATGGGTGTCGCGGGTTTTTAACATAATAATTTTAGCGTGGTGTATTTTGGCTGCTACCTAGAGAGCCAGAAATTACGGTTCTGATTAATTGAAACTAGCTAAAAGCACTAGCGACGCCCATAACCGGTTCTGGTTGGTACCGGTGCTCGGGTATGTAGACTTCGATTTTATGCGCCGGCTTTCACTGTTACTGAGGTCAAGTCACTGGCGCCTTCTCCTCGAGTCTTGCTGTGTTGCATTCGCCATATCGCCCACGTCGCATACCCGCTTGCAGAATTGACGTGCCAATTCTCGGTTGCTTGCTCATTTCATTTTAACGCCACGGTGGAGGCTAGCGCGTGATCCGTTTTGTTGCGCCAGCAACGCTCAACGCGTCGTCGGGTTTTTCTAACCGGCGGAACTGGGGGCGTTCATGCCGCTTCTCACAGACATTAGTGCCATTTTTTCCCGCTTCGAAGCTTTTAGAAACATTACATGTCGACACGTTGCCACTTTCACCCAACTGAATATCAATGCGTGGCTATTACTGCTTTGGGCGGGGGCTGTCGCTCTTCTTGACCATTGCTGTCGCCTTTTAGTGCGCCTGGGATTTGTCTTAAATTTTTATGAAGAAAAATTAAGACAACAAATTAACCTTCAAAGCATTGATGATGCCAAATTTTCTGGCCATTTCTGCGGGTCGTCTAACGGATTGCATTCAGTTCCTCTCTTTCCTTTTTATCTTTATCATTATTCCTTCCCATTTTTCTTCAAAATCATGTTGAAGGGCGTCTGTACAGTGGTGCCGCCCATGGGTACGTTAGTTAATTAAGTAGCCTAGTGGTGGTCACCTGTGGGCTTTATAGTGGGGTGCCTCTGGTACCTGATCTAACCTCTCCAGCCCCGCCCCTGGCCTCGCTGTTTTCTTGTTACAAGCGCTGCACCAAAATTGGGCAGGAGTCTACCGGTTCAATCATATGCGTAGTACTGTAAATGTAGCCACCGTCATGGTCTGCTTTTTGTTGTCGCTTTAGTGTCAAGGAGCATCTTTTGTCGGGTTAGCCTAGCAAAATTTCTTTTGAATGAATGAGGGTGGAGCAGTGCAAGAAGCGTTGAAAATCGCTGTGCCTAAAATAAATAGCTTAAAAACATGGGGCGCTAATTTCGCCTTTCACTGTAGTACTACTGCTTCCTTTGTGTCCTGTTGCTCGCCCACTTTCTGCCATATTTTCATATTGATTCAGGGGAGGTGCGTCATTAGCATTCATTTTCGTGTTTCATTGGATTCTGCTCGCCCGTTGAGCTTGCTTTTTGCCTTTCTTCGCGATCCGTTGTGTCTCTTTGGTTCCAACCACTTCTCACGATTCACCTAGTCACTAGTGGCTGTCTGGCAGCACCATGCCCTCCTCGTCATTCCTTGCTGTTGGCAGCTTTCTCCATCCATTTAGTTCGCAAACGCTTTCAGCTAGTTCGGTACCATTTTGTCAGGTCACGTAGTGGCTTTCTGACCCTCCCATACCCGCCGCTAGTTCATTCGTCCCCTTTTGTCCACTCACTGGCGCGTTTCCGCGCAACAAATTCTTGACCAACTGGTTGATGGCTGGTTACTTTCCAACCATTGCGGGCGAATAGCAACCTTCGGCTTGCTCATTTGTTTCTTTGTGTTTTCACTTATTACTTTTGTTCTTTTGATCTTTCTTCTCGGCTTTCCCAGGGCTGGCCTGGCTCGGCGTTCCGACCTCCCATTTCCTGGCAGGGCCAACGGCTTTCCGCTGTTCACTTGTTGCTTTTCGCCCATGACCCGTTCACTGGCGCCTTTTTGCTATCCGCTTGTGACATTGTCCGTTTCTTTCCTTTCAACTACCAGATGAAGGACGAGGAAGCGTCGTAAGAAGTGCGCCTCTCGTCAAGGTTCTGCTCGTCCATCCCTTTCAATTCCTTCTCCTTGACCCAATGTCACTTTTGCGCAGCGAATTTCGGACTGCCTAAACCATGGTTAGTGGCTTTCGTGCTTTGAGCGCAACCTATTTGGCTGATGCGTTCGTGGCTTTCTGGCTGCCCCCTCTTCTTGGCAGCGCCAAATTTACACCTTAGGCCTGTCCACTTTTCTCTGTGCTCAAGCCACCACCATCGGGCGTTCGTTGGTGGTTTGCTTCTATTAAGTGCGGCCCCATGGCCCACCGTGCCTGCTATCTGCTTGTCCACTTGTCCATTTGTTCGTTCATTTCCCAACTTCTGCGTGACCCGCTGGTCGGTGGCTAGTGGCTTTCTGGCTCCTTCGCTCGTTCGTTGGTTTTTTGCCCGTCCTGGCGGCGGTCGAGCCCTCTCACTTCCTTTTCTGGTCCTCGGTCCGGCCTTCGATTTCCTAGCGCGCAAGTTCGTGCTCTGATGTGAGATAAAACTTCGCTGCGGGCATCAATCTTGCAATGCATCACGAAATCGTGGCTTTGGACGCTTAGAATGTCCCAGTCCCAGAAGACCTCCCGAACCACACACCTACGAGCTTGCAAGCCACACGGGGCAGCTCTTACCTACCGAAGCCATTCAAGATGCCGTTCGGGACGCAGCAATTATCGCTACAACAGTCACGTCGCTAAAAGGCGCGACCTTACAATACAACCGATGATATGCGCTCAAGATGATCAAAGTGCTGCGCAACCTGGTTGAGATGTAGAAGCACCGCCACCGTTGTGCAATATCTATTGATGTACCTATCAAGAACAGAGTACCGCGAATGGTCCGCTAGCGACTCTCTTCCGGCTGCTCCCGACTTCTGTGGCCTGCTACTATTTACAAGATTGGGGGCCAGTTGACATGAGATGAAGCACTGCTCTGGAACTGAGAAATAAGTGTATCGTAGCCACCGCCACGCTCGCAAAGGCAAGGTCAAACACCAGGCCCTTCTTCACGCTGCCGTCGCTCACCTGTCGCACCTTTTCGGCAGTCCAGTAAACAAGAATGACGACGAATGCCGATACTAGCGAGCTGACCCATGCCAAGATGCCGAACCTGAACGCGACGAAGCGCAGACTCGACAGTCGACGCCGATACGCCAAGATGACGAGCGCGCAGGCGAGGACGAAAAGCCGAAGCAAAGCCAGAGCAAGGGCTGCATAAAACCGAACCCGTAACATTTTTCATGGCTGAACTCAAAACATGCCTTGTTCGTACCTACTGTCACCGCCCGCGGTAGTAGCTGATCGACAAGGTGATCCGCCGCCTCCGTCGCACTGCTCACGAGGCTGCTGGCCTGATCCGTCACGCGCGTGGCCTCCGTAGCTAAGTCGCTACCTACTTGTGTCGCCTGCGACACAATGGTCTGAAGAGGATCTGGCACAGACGGAAATCCGCGGCGGGTGAGATGGTCGTTAAACTGCGTGTCACTGTCAGCATGTAAGCCTGAAGCGAGAGGAGCGCCGAGCGCTTACAGAAAGGGTAAGTATGCCTTTCGCTTCACTGCTAGAAGTCATACCAATGGATGCAACCATCAAAGAAAAGGCCGTTGGCACGGCATACAGACAGACTGTACCCCAATTCTCAAAGAACTCCATGTTGGCCCTTGACATGAAGCTGTGCGCTCCTGGGAAGAGACACTACTATATGCTTGCCGTTAAACATAGATAATGCATAAGTAAGCCGTGGTGTAGCGGCTAGAAGAAGACGCCGAGGTAAGTTGATATATGGCCGAGCCGTTGCGCACGCTGACACAAGCTCGCAGCTAGTTTCCTCTAAACAGCTTACTTCCTTCTCCGACTTCCGCTGCAACATTGGAAAGGATTTCCTTACCGCGCTTGAATACGTGGATTATTTGCACAAATACTGTGACCATTTTAGTCTCTGGCCGCACATCGAACTGAACGCAAAGTTGTCTCGGCTACGCGGGAGGCGGCCGCCGGCATGTCATCACGTACCAGAAAGATGGACGCTTACTACAGTGGAGCTGTGATGCGGTCGCCGTGTGCTCTGGGCTGCATGTAGAGCCTAATATCCCAGAAATCAGAGGGTTAGAGAACATACCGCACGTAATCCATTCTTCGAAGTTCAAGGTGCGCAAGCAGTTCGACGGCTGCAAGACCGTGATGGTGGTAGGTTGCGGCGAAACTGGAGCGGATGTGGCTTATCTGGCCGCTACGCACCCAGATGTTGATCGAGTTGTTCTGTGCCATAAGGACGGTTTCCATTTCGCGCCAAAGGTTCGTTTCTTGGTATGCTTCTCAATTGTCCATCGAGTCTAACACGCTGCCAAGCGCAATTCCGGACCTGTCTTGCTGCCCATCCTTGGCCGCAAGCCAGATCCGGCAGAGCCCGGCATTCCGATCGATGTGAGCCGAGCGAATCTTTTCGACACAGCTTATGTCCACCAAATCCTGCGACGCAACGACAAGATACTATGGATGTATTACACTAACGGGCAAAATGGGCTTCCATTTTTGATAAAGCATTCAGTTTTCCAACCAACTTCGATCGAACCAAAACCCTGACAAAATTTCTCGAAGCGACCTTAAAATGAAGGCAAAACTCATCAAAACGCTTTATAGCCTTACCACCATTTTTTCTCGGTCGCAATAATGATGCGGAGCTGCCAAGTGGTGTCTGGAGGCTTAGGTTAGCGACAGATGTGTGGAGATTTTGAGGAATGCCGATTTGCCCGTGACTGTATCATCTTTACATCAAGAGCCTGCTATGGTTGAGCTCGGGGACAACTGCTGGGATGGACCAGTGGGTAGGCGAGATCAGCTCAGAGCGCCACCATCCCTCCAAAAGTATACTATTCTACAGTATCTGTCATGCACAAAATATCTATGTAAAACACTCCGCTGACTGCAGTGTTAGTCTTCTTCAACAAGTCCATGAAGGTCTGTCCGTAAATCAGTCTGCCCTACAGACCGCATATCCCCGGACCCCGCCTATGGCTATATGCTCTACAGTCAGCTCTGGTACAGATTCCTGTGCCGGATACAAAGGACTATGTGTTGATTTGGCACCATGGCCACGTCGAAGTTTTTCATCGGGAGTCACTGAGTTTGTGGACAACGGGCGGCCGGAATACCAAAGGCTACGAAACAGTCAGATCCGTCCCGGCACGGTGATCCTCTGCACAGGTCATAAGCAAAGTTTCCCTTTTCTGGATAGGCAAAGCGATCCACCATACCCAACGCCTGACAATGCTGATGTGCGGCGTATCTGGACCTGAAACGAGCCATCTATCGGCTTCATTGGCTTCGTGCGCCCCTCGCTGGGGGCCATACCGCCTTTAGCGGAGATGCAGGCCCAGCTCTGGATCACTCACTTGCTTGCCAGGCACAAGATTCCTCGGTCGCTGCGCTCAGAGGACGAGCCGCACTATCAATTGCGCAGTGTGCCTGGAGCACGTGTCCAGTATGGTGTCGACCACGAAAGCTACGTGTACCAACTGGCCCTTGACATGGACGCTGCACCTGGTCTCACAGACATTATGTGCTTGGGCTCGCTGAAGCTGCTTCTTATCTGGGGACTGGTGCCAACTTCAACACCAAGTTTCGTCTACGGGGCCCGTGGAAGTGGAAAGGCGCGTGTGCTTTGCTGATTTCGGACGAGTTCTGGACCACGATCTCGAGGCGTCCAATCGTCTTTGGTGCGGTTCTCTGCAAGCTTGATTTGAATTCAGGCTAATGTATGCTCAGGACATTTCGCGGTCTCCATACTTCCTATGCTGATCTTCGGGCCTGTTAATCTCGCCTGCTTCGTAGTGAGCAGCCTTTTCTCAATATTCCTACGACGTATCATAACCCCATATATACCTGGTGGCCGGCAGCACAAGCTAAAGCGCTCCTTGGCGCTACAGTATAGCAGTCGGTCGATTCAAGCATGAAGCTAGGAGCCAAAGTGCTGGTACAGCACCATCGCTTCCTCCCAACTGCTGAACCCATCTCTCGGCGGAAGTAGCCGCCAACCTCGAGGTACCTGTACGGAAATTCATACAGACTAGCTTCCACGCTAACCCAGCCACATATTATGAAGTGCTCACCTATTTTGCTCTTTCGTCCCGCTGCGGGTTTGCGGCATGTGTCTTGTATTTGCCCGTTCTCTACCTAGCCATGCAAAGACGCTACAATGCGCTTACACTGATATCATTCCTTCGTTGTCCATGGCGCAGCCTGCAGCAAGCAGCTGACGCAAGATTCAGCTCATAACGGAAGAGCATCCTCCTCCTTGCCGTCCCAGGTAAAGAAACATTCTGAGTATTAGAAGGAGAGGCAGGGACATATCTTGCAAAACCGTGTGGTGGTATACCCGCCTGGCCCCAAAGTCTTTCCGTTCAAATTTCGGCCGTTTCTCGCCGTAAATTGCACGAGTCGCCATTGTTGCCCTTCTGGCAAACCATCGTGCGAAGCTCGAACTGCTTGTTGATCCCATTGTGATATTCGGCCTGCTATAGTCGCAGCTAAATCATGGATGCAAGCGATCTTGAAGATAACTCTGCGCCAGCAATTACAGAACCATCGGCTGTCCCAGTGGACTGCAAGAGCGAGTGGGCAGCGCCCGAACAAGCGATAGACTTCCATCGTTTGCTTGTCTCTGCAGCCGATAAACCGGACAAAAGAGAATTCCCACTCGTATTTACATGGACACGCACCCCTTGCACGACTACGAGCCGCAAACTTGGGGTATGTTGCCGACGAGTTTGCCACGCTTGCGTGCCAATTGCGTCTCGAGTCTGTACCGCTGGTGGTCGCCGTAGTACGAGACTTACGACGCGACGCTAATGTGCCTCCATGATCCGCCAAACGACGAGCTTCAGGCTTGAAAACTGGTTTTGCCTGTTGCATACCGTAAGCATATACTCACCGACGTATATCGGCACTGTTTAACGCTCTGAGTGCGAACGAATTGGCCCTCTTCAGCTTCACGATGGTTTCTGGGCAAATTGGCGGCAATGGCTCAGCCAGAAGCACCTGTTTCTAGAACTTGTTACTTTATATACTGTCTTCCACGCCAATGAAATACGCCCGCCTGGTATTGTCCACCAAAACATTTCAAACTGCGCGCTATACGATGGAACGGCCTACGAGGATCACGTCACCGTCATACAGTGGGCGGTACATCAAAACTCCGTGGTCCGATCAGGTAGTCATAATGGACATACTATATTCTCTCAAAGTATCACGATCCGTCTTTCACGGTGTTCGAGCGATGAATACAGACTTGCAATGGGAATGGCCAGAGATCGTCAATCTCCTTTGGATAGTTGAGCGGGAAGATGACGATGATCTTAAGCTGGCACCGGAATGGGAGAAGCCATCACGTAGCGTCGATACTGAGCTTCCACGCGATATCGAGCTTGTCATCGGCGACCACCAGTCGGCTGCTGGAAACACATACCTGGCGGTGAAATGGCGGGATTACGACTGCCCTACATGGGAGCTCGAAGAGGAAGTCATGGCACGGGAATGTTGGTAGCACAGGCAGAATTGGGGACAAGCTGGCATGCAGCGCCGTTCAGGCGGAATGCGGTCACGCCACAAATTTCACGTAACTCTGCCGCCCGACAGAATCGTCTTCCGGGCAATCTGGCGCTCACGTTACTATATTATGAAGTGCTGTACATATTTTTATTTGTACCTCAAGGAATATAATACATAGAACCGGGTGCATAGTTTATGCCGATTATTGGTCGACTATAACCGCGTTGCCGCATTTGCATTTATATACCCATCGCTGGTCAAATTCTGGCGATACTTAATCGCCACAAAAGTGCCATTCATCGGTAAACTCAGACTAGCTGCTTATTTTCGAAGTGTATGGTTACCTGTCGGTTCTGCCCCTGTCGAGCTCAGGTATCGTAGTATATAGGACCGACCCCCTCACCAAGCGACAATGCACAATCCCACGCCAAGGCGTAAGCTTTTCGAGCAAGGCGTTTTCGACATCACATAGAAATGCAATAGAATGTTTCCGACGATTTATCTTCTTCTCGGCGTCTTGGGCGTCTCCATGGACACATGCAGATGAGTTGGCCACCGGCCCTCCGCTCCAAATTCAACCCTCACGACCGATATCGACTATGGCATGACGGCACCACTCTCGCCGACGTTTGGGAGGGCAAGCCTCTTCCTACCCAACGCCCGCACGTTCACCTCTAGTTCGCGTCCATTTTCGTCTTACGCCCGCCGCCTGTCCCTTTCCCCCGCACATTGCATTTACTCTGTCCGCCCATCTCTTCAAAGGTAACCGTGCAAAGGATTTAGGGCCACATACGTGAATGACGACGCCTACATTACTTTGTGGAAATCGAATGCCCAAGTCCAAGCAGGTGCCCGCGTCACCTACCATCTGTAGTATGCCACCTGGCCTACCCTTACAGGAGAAGTGGACAGCAGTCCTGAGTGAAAGTCTTCGTTGAACATGAATATATTACTACTATGTGGAATATCCGCGAGCCGCGCTAGTGTCAATGTGGCATAGCTGACTTGTAGTTGGCCGGTTTCTGAAGCGTAGAACGATATCTACCACGTCGTCTTTTCCGCCCGGGTATATGAGGTCATAGAAGAGAGTCTCGGTGCCCGGAAGACTGAGGCTTCACATTTTGGCTTTGACCTTGTCCTCGAGAAGCCGAATTGCGAGTATGCTCGCGGCCATCATGCGAGTCTGGGCGCAGCTATTGGGGCTGTGATGAAAGAATTTGGGCCCGCTGTGGCCGCCCTCGCCCCGTCTGGATGAGCTCGCTGCTAGCTTTGTTTCGATGAATGCAAATACGTGCTCTAGTCTTGGTACGCGATGTACGAAACATCTTTAATCCGAATTATTTAGGTATATTTACTCAAGTGCGGTGATCATACTTTATTAACAGAATCTCCATACATTCGTCGCTAATGTAAGCCTCCAGACACCACTTGGCAGCTCTGCATCAATATGAAGACCGGAAAAAATGTTCGTGAGGCTTGAAAGCGTTTAAATGAGTTTTGCCTTCATTATAACGTTGTTTTCGAGACATTTTGACAAGCTTTTGGCTACATCAAAGTTGCTTGGAAATTAAACACTTTACCGAAACGGGAAGCCCATTTTGCCCATGACTGTACTGTATTTCCTTTTTAAGTAGATTCAACATGTAGGCATAGACTGGCTTAGCGTGACAACGTATGCGAGTCAGTCCGCACGCGAAATGACGGACCGGACCCAGTAGTGATAAGTACACAGACAGAAGGCCGGAAGGGTAGCTTCTCTGTGTAAACACAGTGGGGACCCTGGCAGCCTGTCGGCCTTGCAGTTTATCAGGAACAGCGCAAATTCTATGGTCCGATTTTCGACCAGAAGGGTGTCTTTGACAGTTCTGTCGTCCATAAAAATCTTCCGTAGCAATTTGCTGTCCAGTTCGGCAGCATGTCCTTTCAGGGTGGTCGCCTCTCACATTCTTTTTCACTTATTGAATGAATGGGGACCGTGGTCAGTAGTGCGCAAGTCGACGACACCTTGCGACCCCGCACCACGAGTAGAAGGTGCCTGCGACAAGTCATCCAAGATGAAGTGGGCAAGAAGCCACGTTAAAGGGGATGCGCGTGGTCAATATCCATCAAGGCCCTCAATCAAACGCCCCAACGTAACGATGCGTCGTTGTCGATGCGCCAGCGTAACTTGACGTCGAACATAGCACCCCCTCTCAGGAAAGCCCGGTCTGTGAAGATTTTGCAAGGTTGAAGCAATGTGGGGCCGCGGGGCTCTAGGAGGCAGGAAAGTACAAATATCTACGGTCATGCCAGTTGTTTGTCTCAATTTCCTTTCTCCTCAGTGCGGGAGCTTACTCCTGCACTCACACTCAGGTTACTCACTTTGGCTATTGCCATTCGTTTGAGGCCTATGGGGTAACTCACTTCGCGTTTGAGGCCCCAGGCCACAGAAGTGACTCACTTTGGCTACGGCCATTCGTTTGAGGCTTCGCGGGCTATTCGGGTTACTCACTTGGCTATTGCCATTCGTTTGAGGCCTATTGGGTAACTCACTTCGCGTTTGAGGCCCCAGGCCATAGAAGTGACTCACTTTGGCTACGGCCATTCGTTTGAGAGCTTCGCGGGCTATTCGGGTTACTCACTTTGGCTATTGCCATTCGTTTGAGAGCTTCGCGGGCTATTCGGGTTACTCACTTCGGCTTTGCCATTCGTTTGAGGCTTCGCGGGCTATTCAGGTTACTCACTGGCTATTGCCATTCGTTTGAGGCCTATGGGGTTACTCACTTCGCGTTTGAGGCCCCAGGCCATAGAAGTGACTCACTTTGGCTACGGCCATTCGTTTGAGGCTTCGCGGGCTATTCGGGTTACTCACTTTGGCTATTGCCATTCGTTTGAGGCTTCGCGGGCTATTCGGGTTACTCACTTTGGCTATTGCCATTCGTTTGAGGCCTATGGGGTTACTCACTTCGCGTTTGAGGCCCCAGGCCATAGAAGTGACTCACTTTGGCTTCGGCCATTCGTTTGAGGCTTCGCGGGCTATTCGGGTTACTCACTTCGGCTTTGCCATTCGTTTGAGGTCGCCTGGCCACAGAGGTGACTCACTTTGGCTTCGGCCATTCGTTTGAGGCCTCGCGAGCTACTCAGGCCACTCCCTTTCGGTAAAGCCTTTTGATGTGAGAAAACAGGAGATTGCCAACTCCGTTCATCACTTTTGCGTTGGTGGACGATGAGCTTCCACCTCCTCGTGGTGTCCACTGGGAACTCGCAGAGAAACAGTTAGATGTCTCTGCGTGCTAAGAAGCTCGATTAACCTCATCTCGCATGTTATGGTAGGTAATAGATAGAGTAAGGCGCCACCAAAAACATGTCATGAAAATTCAACAGGGTTTAAATTCGCCTGAATGCGTGCGCCCCATGTTGCTCCGCCCCCACCGCTGCTGAACTGCTCCGCTACAGATATAATAGAATGTGTAAAAGGAAACACAACACAGTTAATGTAAGGTGCTGGCATTTTGTGAAAAGGGGAGGTCGCTCGCTTCCGTCTATTTCTTGACCGCCGAGTGAGGCGTTGCTTGTTCTTGCCTGGAGACGTCTTTCCGCTTGGTCTATCCATTTCTGACCCTGGTAATCTAATCTTTTCTGCGCATAGGTGGCTGTACTGGTGCGTACTACATTACTTTCGGCAAGGATGTTGCTACTATGCTGCCAACTTCTTGACCAGTGGGCGTGTCCATTCGTTTCTTCGGCACGTTGGTGGCGTCAAGCTTTCTTGGCCCCGTCCACCTCACTGGCGCTCAGGGAGCGTCGTTAGTATTGTGCCTCGTCACTCTCTATCCGTCCATCTTTCTCCTCGACCTATTGCCTTTTTTTGGCGCAACGATTTTCGGACATCCTCAACCTTGGTCAGTAGGAGGGGTGACGTTAGCGCGCCTAGTTCGTCAAGTTCTGTCCGTTCATCAATTTTCATTTCTCCTCGACCTATTGTCTTCTTTTTCGCAACGAGTTTCGGAAAGCCTCAACCTTGGTTAGTGGCTTTCGTCTGGTTGGTGATTTTGGGCGCAACCGACTTGGCTAATGCGTTAGCCGCTTTCTGGCCTGCCCCCTCTCTCGGCATCGCCAGCCTTCCACCTTGGCCTGGCCTGTCCACTTTCGCCTGTATCCAAAGCGCCTCCATTGGCGGTGGCTTTTCGGCGGTGGATATGCATGGGCTTGTCGTGCCTGACTGATGGTTGCTCTCCGCTTGTTCACTTGTCCACTTGTTCATTTATTTCCATCTTCCGGGCGGCTTTCTCCCCAACCGTTTCTTGACACGCTGGTTGGTGGCTAGTGGCCTTCTCGCTCTCCATTCTCACAAGTGCGCAGCATTTCGCCTAAATTATCTTTATTTATTTTTGGCTCCGGATCTATGACCGTCTCCGCAGTTATTTTTGGCGTGGCAGCCCCCTCGTGAGACCCGGCCCCTCCCCCGTCCTTTTTCGGTCCTCGGTCCGGCCCTCTATTTCCTAGCGCGCAAGCCACTATCTGCTGGGCCTATTTACTCATCTGGCCGTTTACCCGTGACCCGCTGGACTCGTCTCGCGCCACGATTTAGGTCAGTGGTTCTGGCCAGCGCCTTCTGGCCGATGCCGCTGGCGGCTCTGTTTGTCCAATCTCCCATTGCAGAACGTTCACGCCCGCTCTCCTCACCGTCCACTGATTTATCACTTCTAGTCGACTGATAGTCGGCGCTCCGTACCGACTTTCTACTTACTCTTACTAACGATAACCAGATTCATCTATCTATCTCGTCCCGTGGCTTTCTGCTCGTCTCACCCTTGACCGCAGTGGCTTGGCCCGGCGGTGTAACCGTTCTCGTTCGTTCACTGCATGGCATTCCTACCATGCAACCGCTTGCCGGTTCATAGTTCTTGGTTGGCCCTGCATACACGGGTTACCGGTTGCCTTCGTGAGTGTGCCTATAGTAAACAAGAGGCCCAGGTCTGTCAAGTGCACTCTGGCCAAGACCCTAGCAACTCGCCCCTACCTTAGCAAGCCAAAGAATGCGCGACGAAGAGAAATTCAATATGGCAGAAGACAGGTGCAGTCCAACCGTTACGTGAAGACCATCTAGTTACCACCTGTTCCTTCTTCATTCGGCTGGCTTAGTGGGCATGAGGCCAGACATCACTTCGAAGAGCAAGGAATGTGTGTAGAATGCCTGAGGAGGTCACTGTGGACTTGAACTAATTTTTATAAAGCCCTTGGATTGTTCGACCAGTAGTGAGTAGCAGAAGATGTTTGCCCGAGCACCTAGTTGTAGGGAGGCGGCTGTGCGGAAGGATACATCTGGGAAGGGCTGGCTAGGAATCATGTATGCACTCAGAAGCATCTGTAGCTGCTCCTGAAGTCCGGCCAGGGTCGCCCGCATGCTACTGAGGCCAGCCAGCTCCTTTTCATCCCATCCAGGTCACTTGCCATGCGACCGATCTTCTGGGCGGTTTCCCTCACGTTGCTGAGGCTAACCTGCTCCTTCATTCTGTCAGATCACTTTCCATGCGGACGATCTTAGGACCTGCTTCCTCACGTCGATGAGGCTAGCCAGATCCTCTTTTATTTTGCGCATGTCACTTTCCATGCAGCGGATCTTCTCGTGGTCTGAGGCTGCGTCCTCGTTCACAGAGGAACGCGCAGCTGACCTCTTTCTCCATCCCTGCATTGACGTAGCGTCTCAAGCATGGATTCCAGCCTTTGCCAATTCTTTCCGTTAGCTGTGATTGGCTCGACTTTTGGTCGTGACTGGAGGGTGTGCCTTGCTTACTCTGCTATCAACTCGCCTCGTCTACACTCATAGATTAGAAGTTGTCTTTGGTGGGGGGCTATGAAGGGAACGTACGAAGTGCCAGACTGCGGGAGGTTCTCCGCGAACGCGTTGCCGTTTCTGTGATTTGTCTGAGTGCATGTGGAAGAAGTAGAGACGTGGGTTACCGTACGAGGAGGCGACGATGCCTGTGGTGCCTCGACCGCTCGGCTGTGGCCAGATCTAGGACGACTCCTGTAGTTTCGTCTGCGCTTGGGCGAAGTGCTATTGTTGTCCGTCGGTGAGTGCATATTGGAGGAACAGGTAATGAAGCGGTGCGGGTGCCAGGGTCGGTTGAGAATACCGTGTGTCAGTGGGAAGTTCAAGGCGCCGGTGCGAATCAGCCACCAACCAACTAACCGATCGCCCGACCACGACAAAGGGGAGTTGCGCGACTGCGCCACAACGACTCGTGAGCGACGAGACTGGTCTCGATGCTGTGAGCTGCGGGTCTAGCGATGCTGGCACGCGCTCGACTAACGTTCATGACGTAAACACCTGCCGCCACCACAGAGTGAACAAATGATTGCAGAGAATCCACACTGAAGTTCGAGAGAAAATCTGGAGTGTGTGGACGTAGGGGTGGCCGGAGTTTACCTTGCGACCCCGTGGGTCCCCACTTACCAACAAGAAATAGCTGTGTTGGACCATGCCACCACGGTATTGGGACAACAAAGGCAGTTTCTTTGCCGAGTTTTTGCACTTATCATTATTATGTGCTTCTTTCATCAGAAGATCTGGGCCTGCGGCTTCTGGAAATGGGGTACATTCCGGCAACAATGCGCAAAAGAGCGCAGGATCGGCTACACATGCGGGCTGAAGCTTTCTATAAGGTACGAAGCCGATACGGTGATGGCTGGAGTGAATGCACCAATTGTAGGGATTTGGCTTTCAACTTTCAAAGAAGATCATACGGACGAAATCAGATTTAGCTTATACGAGTTTTGAATACATTTCAAGAGCGAAAACTACTATTGTCTTGAGCATATTCAGCGTCCGGCGCGACTCTGTAGGTGCAGCTTGACTAGCTAAAAGCCAAAATGCTAGTGCGATGCGGCCACTTTTTACCTCCATTTTCAGCTTTTTGGCGCTAAGCTAGTTTTCAAAGAGAGATGCGCCGGACGCTGGTTATCTTTCAGAAGAATACCAAATCCCATGATCAGTACAGTTCGGGAACTGCTGGTCTGGTACCTTCAAGGCGTACATGCCAGAGCTGCCCTGCAAGCCATGGTTTATGGCCTCACCTCGCCCACACCTGTTCGCGACTTGTCGTAGGATCATGCTTGTCTTCCTTTTCGACTCCTTTTTTCCGAGCAATCACCGAAGGATTGCCGACAGGGGGAACTTTGATAAGTTTGAGTTCAAGAGCTGTGGCGAACTTCCACCGCTGTAATGCTTCCTATTTTGTTTGTATACTTAGCACGGTGGGTACAGCATAGTAGCGCAGTTCTTTGGTCAAATTTCCTCGAGTAAAAGAAGTTCGGGCCATATCCAATTATATGATGCTCGCAATGTTCTGTTCAACGGCTCGTGAGACTGACTGCGAATTGAGCAGAAAATGAAGATAGATACTATAGGCAGTTCATGAACAAGCAACACGGACAACATGAAAGCCCCAAGGCCGTCCTGTTGCGACGAAGACCCTGAGTGTCGCCTGTACGGACGGCCGCGGTCACCCAGCTCACATTGTCAGGCTCTGCAAGAGGTTACGACGGCATTGCGTCTATGCATCGCTGGCCCGGCCCGGACATCTATGTTCTCTTCCCCGCGAGCCATCCGCATCGCTGTAGCTCGACGATCGACAGATCCGACCCGTGACAACTTTTCGCAGTGGGCTTCGCGTCGCTTTTCGGCCTAAAGGCATTTCTCCGACACTGAGTGCAGTGAGTTGTATGAACTTGGGCGCGAAGCTGTCTACCCGGCACCAAGACGGGCCTAATGAAGGTATTTGCATCCTATGCCGCTTATCTGATTAGGAGATGGGTTCGCTCAGCTCGATGTGTGGCAGTTTCGGGCGTCGGGGAAATGGACGAAGACAGGATGATGCAAGTGGCGCGCGCCACGGTCCTTCGCGGCGTTTTCGGCGCATGAACACGCACTCTCTCTGCGTCACCTGATGCCAAGCTCATGTAATATGGCCCTTTGGCTGTCAATTCAGCAATCCTGAGGCGTTGGCCGCATCCGTGACACGCAACCCTGCTCGGTGAGAAAACTTCAGACCGCGGGCACCGCCTGCCAGCAATCCTTCTCGGAGCAGGTGACCAGGGGTTGAGCAGTACGTACGGCAACTAGCCGGAAGCAAGAGACATCCTTCACATTCTTGCGGCGGGCAGCTCACCAACGACTCTTGTCAGTATTGTCGATTAGCCCCGCAGCGGGAGCTCACCTGTAATAAAAAATCAGGCTGCATGCTTGACTCTTCGTTCGGCCTATTTGGGCACGAGTGCAATTTCGGCGTGTTCAGGCTGTAGCTGCACCAGTTCATTAATCGTCTACTTTGGAGCGTAGGCTGCACACCAAACTTGAGCTTCCTGGAGACGACACTTGCATCGCAGCCGTCGCCAGCCCATAATATAAAGTTCGGCGGCAGCAGGACCGTTACACAGCCGCCAGTTGATCGGGGCATCTACGATCTTTGCCCCGCGAGCTGTCCGCACTGTTGTAACCGGCGACAGATCCATTAGAGACGGCTCTTTGCCAGAGGCTAGCCTCAAATACGAGGCCGGTGCAATCGACCCATAGAACTATTGCCAGGACGGGCGCACTTACTGGAGCCTTGCAGATTACTGGGCTACCCCTGCGTTTTCTGACGCACAGACTAGTTGCAGGGGCTAACCAGTGGAAACGGGAACGATTCAACTGTGTCGATCATCTGCGCGGCTTGCGTTCGCCATAACACGAGCTGGCCGTTGACTTTTCCATCAAGGGACGGCCAACATGCCTGCTTACGGCTGCTAGAGCGATTGATTGTCCACGAAAACCCGGACTGCCGTTCACTCACTATCTTGCCGCTATTTATGTGTCAACCTTGGCTCACTGTTTTCCGTCCCCGGATTCGTGTCGCACAATGTCCATGCTTGCTTTAGTTCGTGTCCCGAGGAATTCTAGCCCAAGTAGGCCAGGTGGCAGGTGACGCGGTCACCTGCTTGGACATGGGCACCCGTTTTCCACAAAGTATTGTTGGCATCGTATTCACGTATATGGCCCTAAATCTGTCGCACGGTTTCTATTGAACAAGTCAAGTATGGTCTCGGAAGGTTCTTTGAGCGATTCGCTGACCAGTTCAACGACGGCGAAGAGGGTACTGGCGGCAAGTCTGTGCAGAAACAAGTGACTCAGAATCACTGCGGGTAATCCACAGCCCGGAGCCGTTTGAGATCTCCCCTACATATGCCACACACCCACTCCCCGCGTACATACATAGCCTAGTTAGCTCTCAATGTGCGTTCATATACCAGGTCGTATGTGAATAACCCTGTCAGGGAATGTGTTGCTGCACTCTTTGGAATGGTCTATCTCCAACAGCGCCTGTCAAATGATGCGTCACACCTCGTAGCCTGCTATCCCAGAAACATGCAGTGGCGTAACGGATTTTCTTCTTGAACCGATCCACCCACACAAAATGGCTGGACATGGCCAAATCCTTGCTCCATAATCTGCGGCCATCGGTCCTGCTGGAGGCTCTCGTGGTTGGTCGAACCAAACTGTCGGGTCAGTAGCGTTGTTGTCGCAATTTGCGAGGCAACTGCGCGGTATTTGGCACGAAGGAAAACAACTCTTGCCATTTTAGCCTAAAATCCTTATCACGGGGCCATCTGGCTTATTGGTCCTGTTTGCTCGTCTCCTCAATGTCCAGTGTTGGCAAAATTACGTGGCGCAGACCGAGTGCTTAATTCACTGCCGCAGGTCATTCACTTGGGCGCCAGACGGTGGGGCTCCGGGCCGTCAGGCTGCCCAGGGCAGCCGAACGAAATCTGGGCGAAAAGCAGAGCACAGTCTCCGCCCTTCGCCCCGCCTAGAGGTTTAAGGGCGAGCCAATGCCCGTGGAGGAGGGTGTGGCTAAATGTTGCCACGGCGTGCAGAAGATCGACATGGCGGAGCTGACCGGACAGGCCGAGCAATGTCCGAGGTGTGTAGCGAAGCACAACGAACTGGGGGTCCGCCGTACATTGAGCCATCATCAGTTTAGTTCCCAGGCGGAAGCAATATGCTGGCGCTGTCTGTCTGTGCCTTTGTGTAGGAGGCGGCAGAAATTCACCCTCGAAGTGGTGTGCTGCAGGAACTCCATGAGTACTGTACCATGGATATAATTACGACAAACTTCATGTCATCATTTGCAGGTTTGGACTCCATTGAGCTGCGTAGCTAACTTCTTTCGCTGTTGCGAGGATGTACCACCTACTTGTTGCCTAGTGGCAAATGCGCACAGACTTGCAGCGGACGTCTGATTCAATTCCATGCGGCTTCAAAGGTTGTCATCCAAGCTTTGAAATTTGGACAAACTAAGACTTCATGCATGCGCCCCAAAACTGCTTGCACATTATCTGAGCGCGAACAACTGCAAAGGTAGCATCTTCCCTTTCTCGCACCAGTCTCGACGAGCAGGTCGTCATCGCCATGATATATGTCTGTTGAGTCAAGAACCGTAACTGCAATTACTCTTTCAAGTAAATGCCTTAGTCTTCAAAATCAGTATGGGTCATGCGACCACCGAAATTGGTTAAGTATCAGGCACCAACTTTTAGTTAGAGTATTTGGAGATAGCAGATGGAGCGGACGAGTGAAAGCACAGCACTACAACCTCTGTACCGATGACTCACATACAGCCACGGCAACGGTCTCTATCTTATATCTACAAGTAGGTATGAAAATGCTACAGCCACGGGCAAAATAGCCTTCCTCGAGATCTCCATACATTCGTCGCTAATGTAAGCCCCCAGACACCACTTGGCAGCTCCGCATCAATATGACGACTGAGAAAAAAATGGTCGTGAGGCTTGAAAGCTTTTAAATGAGTTTTGCCTTCCATTTAAAGTTGTTTTCGAGACATTTGACAAACTTTTGGCTCCATCAAAGTTGCTTAGAAAATTAGATACTTTACCGAAACGGGAAGCCCATTATGCCCATGAGTGTAGGCTCATCTGTTAGCTGACCCTAACGCACAGACTGGATAAGGCCTCTCGATAGGCTCTGCTTCCCACTGTCATCTCTAGCCTCATCTCCATTTCGCTTCTTCCCCGTCGTGCTGCGGAAGAATGGATGGGCGAGATCCGGCATCACGCCCATCCAAAGGGCTTGTTTCAAAAGAGAACAGGGTACAGATCCTTTCTGCATATACAATGAAAAGCATCAAGCAATCTCGTGTATTATGGGTCGACGGATACACTGTTCTTCGAGGACTACATTGAGCAACTACTGCACAGCTGCGGACGGTTCCCAGAATAGAATCGAAAGATTGTGCAACGAAGCTGGTGTACGGCGGTTCTTGACAGCTCCATACACGCCTAGAACAAATCCCAGAATTTCGGCGTTATAAAGACAACTAGTAGGTCAAGACATAGAGAACAAGTTGGGCTGAGGAAGCGGAGTTTCATCGACTACGTAAAGGCATATATTGCGGCAATTAAGGACAAAAGCGATATTGCAGAAGGCCATTTCGGAATGCCAGATTCTACATCAAACCATAATATTGAGCTAAGAAATTACCAAACACATTAAAACCTACAGTCTCACTCCGAGCAAAGGCTGTCCAACCTTACCCTGATGCGACTGACAAACTGATCTGCAATCCCCAACAGCACTCCGCCCTTCACAAGCAAATCAGCGTAGAAGGCCTGCGACTCATACATACGCCCTAAGTGGTAGCCATTATCCACAGTGATCTTGCCGGCGAGTTGGTATGCAGAGTGCCATCTCTCATTCGTCACCTGGTTGCAGAGCCACTTGCAGAGTAACTCGGGTGCCTTATCCACAGGCACGGGGAGCCCGAGAACATCTGGCCGAGCTACGCGAGCGACTTTTAATGGATTCACATCTGGATCGTGGCAGCTTCCATCATGAGACCCGTGGCAGCAAATACGAATGGTGCTTTGTAGTGAATCAGATGCCTTTCGCTTCTGCCTTTTCCATTCCGCCTCCTCTTCTTCATGTTTATATATCACTTCGCGAATACGATCCGAGACATCGCCGTGGGTCTCGAGTTGCCGAATGCAAGAAGCCGCAAGTCTGCGCTAGATGTGCCAAGAGTGGTCATCATCACAGGAGTGCACCGAAACTACGGTTAAGTGCGTACCCTGTGGCGGTCCTCACGAATCGTTCAGCAAAATCTGCAGACTACTCTACCCCGCCAGGAATGAGTAACACGCTGCGTATTATTCAATTTAATGTTCACAAACGAGAAGAAATACACGATAGTCTGATGACCGATGAGGAGATTGCTGACGCAGACATCATTGCCATTCAAGAGCCGCAACCCCGATTGGTTCAGGGCCGGTTGCTGACAAGTCCAATGGCACATCATAAGTGGACCAAGCTAGTCTCTACGATATGTGATACGGAGAGAAGATGGGCGATTAGGAGTATGCTCTGGATAAGGAAGGACCTGGAGGTGGAACAGGTAGCGGTGGACTCGTCGGATTTAACGGCGGCTTTGATCACACCGCCTGGGCGCAGGCTACTGGTGGTCTCTATTTACGTCGAAGGTGTGAACGCGCGAGCATTGACGGATGCATGTACCCTTCTTATGGCAACGATTGCAAAGACGAGAGGAGACGTGGGACAGCTCGTTGACATTGTCCTGGCCGGAGACTTCAACAGGCATGATCAGCTATGGGGAGGCGAGGATGTTTCCTTGATCAGACAAGGCGAGGCGGATGACATTGTCAATCTCATGAGTGACTACAGTCTTAGCAGTCTACTGCCTAGAGGTACAAAAACTTAGCAAGGAGGGAACTACGAGTCAACAATCGATCTGGTCCTGGCTACTGATGCCAGGAGAGACTGATGCTGAGAAACGCGCCGTGGAAAGAGATCAATGAGAGAATAGCGGTCAACTTGTCAGATGCGGTCGGTGGAACGGTGCAGGAGAGAACGGACGTCCTGCTGTCGGTGGTGCTGAAGCAGTCCATACCCTCACACCGATAGCACGACCGTCGCCGTACTCGAAGCGATGGTGGACGTCAGATTTGACGCAGCTACGGTAGGTGTACACCTATTGGCCCGTGCCAGAGCGGTAAGACGCGCTGGATATACTGACGAGGACCTCGTTGAGACTGCCAAGGTAGCGGCCAGGCAGTATCACGAGGCCATACGACTACAAAAGAAATCACACTGGGAGAATATTTTGGCAGACAACGATAACATTTGGAAGGCCGCCAAAGAATCGGCGTTCGGCAGGGTACCACGACTCTTGAGAGCAGATGGAACCCGTACAGATTCCCATACAGAACAAGCAGAGGAGCTCTAACCACATTCTTTCCGCCGCTACCTGAGCATATCGAAGAGGAAGGCGAGCGCCCACAGCTGGCCGCTGTGCCTTTGCGGCACTCGCGCTCTCCGATGGCGCCTTTTTGAACTGCTTCTCTTTGCCTGAGGCCATCTACAATCTGAAGGTGCCGCTGAATCAGGACCGACTTCGCCTCCCGTGGAAAGAAGAATGGCGAAGACGCCCCATATTTCGAGGCATTGTAGAAACGCCGTACGGGACGTCTATTTCGGACACCAAAGCTTTGTCTTATGATAACGAACGGAAGCATTTGATACGACTGGGTCGCTCCACCGGATTTGAGAAGCAATTGCAATGGTACGACCTTCGTCGCGGTTCGGGCAAGAAGATCAACGGTATGTGAGCCCGCCTCAACGTAAACGTATAAAGCTGCAAATATGCTAAGGTTGATTCGTCTGCAGAGGAAGTCACGCCTGAAAAAGAAACAAGACATGGGACATCGCAAGGGTGATACAAGCACCTACCTGACCTACTACATGTCCAACTTTATTGACAGGGACTGCCAATCCATTTGCCCCCGCAGCAGGATCTTATTCACCTTGCCGCTCGGCTTCAACGTCACGATGCGGCGCCCACATGCCTGACGGAGAAACAACTGGCAAAGGTCAACGAAGATGAAGATCTGAAAGCCCTATGATTGGCAAGAACCAACGCCATGCAAACCTGGAAAGCCCAAGGATATCGTAGCAGGGATGCTGCTGCTGGTACCACTATGCGGGAGGACTATGATCGCTATAGCAAAGAAGCCGAGAATCTGTCCAAGTACCTCAAGGGTATCCGACTCCGGCAGGTTCTAGAGGAGTTTCACACAAACATTCACGTGGAAGAAATAGACCGCAGTTACAGAGACGAAAAAGTATGCAGACTTCTCACATTCACATTAATAGAACTGCCTACGCAGTCGATTCCTACTTCGACCAAAACGACCATTGAAAGCAGTGAGCCCGAGCGATTGCAATGGTCCCACGCTTCGTCCCCTTCCATTCAAGTGCCATCCACCGCTTTGACACCTCAAGCTCATCAGGAGGGTGTCATGTAAGGGCGAAGCTGGTTGTGCCTGCGCAGGGCCATGTGGAGGCAGCCGTGCAGCAGATCTCCCGGTGTCCAGCTTCAAAAGCCTATTGTCACCAGTTATCAGACCGAATAAGTTGTGACGTCGGTCTGTCCAAGAAGCTGCACTCTAGAAAGGGCTGTGCCCACCTTATATATACAGAGCCTTATATACAGAGCCCGTCCCAGAAGTCCAAAAACGTCCGTTCGTTGTCCACTTCCTGACACAAAGCATCATGGACATCCATTTCCAACAGCCATTTACTGAAAGCGCCTACGCGGAGGTGAAGAAGAAGGAAGCTAAAGCAGCGCAGAAAAGTTCACGAAGCAACCTGATCCAAAGCAGAATGACAGTTTTACCTCTGCACCTGGCAAACATACAGTCCTAGAAGAGCCTATGCTGGACGCAAACGTCAGCTGCAGCGCGGAACATATCACTTCCCAAGCTACTGACATTAACCTTGCTGGCAATATGTTATTCGGTGAAGTTAATCCGCGCGCAGAAAACTACATACAAGCTAACTTCCTGCAGGCAGCCGACCGCTGCTAGCCAACCTGTACAAATCTGCCTCAGAGCCGCTCGCTACTGTAATCCCGGAATTGTGTCCGTCTTCCCACAGGTATTCTGAGTTGGAGGCAGTGTGCTCCGCCGCCCAGCCGGAGATTCCTCCTGTGACGAGAGACAGTGAAGATGCTGTGGACAGCATGGAGAATCTTTCAGGGAGCAAGCTCGCCAGCAACGCCAAACGGTAGGTTGCATATCTTGCAGACCAGGTACACCAGAGAGCTAGTCTAATTTTCAGCAGAGGACTCCAGGTCTCAGGCACAGCACAAGTCTCCAGCGTCTGGTGATACCGATCGCTGCAATCTCGATCGGGAGTGGGAGGTGGACGAGATCATCGGTGAAGAGACAAAAGAGGGGAAGCTATATTACATGGTGAAGTGGATGCCTTGCCTTGTTGCCGAAGATGATATGGAGAATGCCACAGAGACAGTTCGTGATTGGCAGAAGATCAAGAGCAAGATCAAAGCGAGGGGAAAACGCACTCCCGAGAGCGAGTATAATGCGCGTAGAGGGCACGCGGTGCAAAAAAATGTGCAGGAGAAAACCATGTCTAATAAGTCACTAGATAAGACTGTACTCGCCGCAAGTCGCGCTTTGAATGTTTGGGTATTAAGTTCGCTGATTTCTTTTATTGATACTCATACGGCGCTTTGCAGGGCCGCTCAAGTGCATTTTCAATATGAAAGAAGCTGTTCCACGTCATTCAGCTGTTCTTGGCACACCTGCTTCTTATGTCTGATGCGAGGAACTTTGTTTTTTTCCGTCTGTCAGCGTCCGAGACGGGTTCTGGTCTGAGTAGCAATAGCATTGGTGGTATAGGTTGTACCTACTCTTCCCCGCGGCTAGACCAACGCAAAGCGACCGCACAAGATGGAATTTGCAAGATGGACGGCAGCGACCGTGTCAGCTCGGCGACCCGCACTTACAGTCACGAAGATAATGATCCACTGCACAATAATAGCCTCGACGGCTTGCTCAGGAGCACAACTAACCCATTCATTTCACCCGAACACGTTCGCCAAGAGGCGGACGCGCACAGGTGGCCGCATAATACGCTGCACTGGGAGTGCAGTTAATTTGTCCTATTGCATTTACGTATGTGGCCATTTGAACACAAATTGACCTACCTGTTTCTTACTGATCAGCCATGGCTGGTATATAAATTGAACGCGCCACGGAAACGTTACAAACAGCTGCAACGCGGCGACTTGGTCGTGTCTCACCGATTTCGGCATGAGCTTCTGTAAGCATACCGGCTGGTTAAGAATGGAAAAAGAGGGGGCCAGGCGACCCTGGAGATATCTGACCGGCCTTCTCGCCTACTCGACGATATTTTCCGAGAGGAGCCACTGGGGGTCGCTGTATTCATTGGCCATCAGCGAAAATATGGTGCCCTCGGCGCCTTGGATCTGCGAAGTCGATCTGCCCGGGCGAGAAGTCCACGGCGAGATTCATTTGGACGTAGCGCATCTGCAAAACAGCCAGCAAAGCAACCAGCAGATGCTCATCGCGGACGGTGATCTCCCCGCCCACGGCCAACTTCCAAGAACACGCGGTAATTACTCCTGCCACGAAGTCACTTCTACGCAATATGCAGAGCCCCCTCAGCTGGCAGCTTCCGTCAGCGATGGGCTCTATCATCGAGCGCTGTTCCCTTTGACAGATGTCATCTGCATCTTTGCGGAGGACATCGGCGGCAGACCGACATCGCGATCCAACACTTGTCCGCCTGGAGCCGTAAAGGCCTATCATCAAACGCGGTCACATCTCCAGCCGTAATTCTGGTCGTGGACCGAGGAGTGAGACCAAAGCACGAGCGAAGCTGAGCGCGGAGAAGTACAGCGACCACATGGCTGGTTCCGTATGATTCGCATTGTGGGTATAGACCGCGAGGCCCATCAAGCCAGCAACAGACGACAGGCCAAGTCTTACCAGACACTATCGAGAGAAATGTCTCAAATGCTTCGTGCCGGCCTGAGGGAACAGCCGCGAAAACCTGTTGTTTTCTGCTCGGCACGTGCTCGAGTTTCTGCGTCTCACTGCCGCCTGCGCGACACAAGCGGACTGGACACCGCTAGATTTTGTGAAGGCCTCCAGGCTGCCTAATCAGGTGGATGAGAACATAGAAGCCCACATACTTAACCTTGTCTCACATTTTCCACACAATGATGACGTGGTGGAGATCGCTGCGCCGCTCATAGCATCAAGTTTCTTGCTCAATCATTATGTCCCAGACATGCACGGTATGTGCAGCTTGAAACGTGCCCCGGAGTCAGTATATTGTCAGTATATTGTCAAGACTAACGAATGCCTCAGATTTTGATCCTGCAGCCGTCTTCGGCTCACTCTACCAGGCGTCCTGCGATAACGTCGCGAGAGCGATTGCGACACACCGCGACGAGACTGGTCTCCCAACCATGGCTCACGACTTTCCGTTGCTCATCACCAGTCGTTTTTGTGCACTCTATAAGCATCTCAAATATCACAAAGGATCGAAAGATCTTCACAGGCTGCAGCTAGCACATGTTCAACAAAGAAGCCGTCTACCCTCGTCGGAAGATACCTGCTTTGCCTGCCTTCAGCGACAGCCACAGCAGTGCCTGCCTTGTGGCCACTGGCTGTGCCAAGTATGTGTCAGGACCTTTTATGGCGCTTGCCTAAACGACCCGTGGCTGTACAAAGTCAGCTCCTGCGTTATATGTGGACTGGGAACAGACGAGTTCCGCATTCGCATCAAGCCGGATACCGCCGACGCGCGCATACTGAGCATCGACGGCGGTGGGATCCGAGGCAGGGGTCCACTGGAATTTCTTCGCGTCTTGAAGAGATGATTGACCTGCCAGTCCCCGTACAGAGGCATTTCGACGTTGTCTTTGGCACTAGCTCTGGTAGGCACTTCCCCGGCAATCCGGAATCTGGCGTGCTAACCAAATCAGGGGCGATGACCGCATGCGCCCTTTGTCTCAATGGATGGGCTGTAGACCGCTGCATTGAATATTTCGAGCTGTCATCGCGTCAGGCGTTTGACACCAACCAACTTTTCCGAGTCGTTGCCCCCTGATCGGCGATGTGCCTATCCTATCCCCGTTGCTGCAGATCCTCAGCTCTCTGCTGGTAGACAGCAAATATTCGGCCAAAAGACTCGAGTCCATCCAAAAAACGCATACGGCGAAAGCAGAAGCATTGTAGACTCCAACGCCGCGAGTGAGATGGGCATCTCGCTGGGAGTGACTTTGACGACGACGGACGACGCAAGCACCTGCATCGCAACGAATTACAACGGTGTTGGTTGTCGAAGCAATGTGACTGGTACGCTCTATAAAGTTACGATGCAACTCAATGGCTAACTTAGAGGGTAGACTATACCACGTTGACATTTAGGAACAGGGCGCGCAACGTACCTCTGTGGGAAATGTGAGTAGAGTCCGCGGGGAGGATGCCACTGTGATGAATGCTGATAGACGCTAGATTGCGATGCTGTACGGCCGCGCCTTAGTAAGTACCTCGCACTTCACAGAAACAACGTCAGCTAACCTGCTGTCGTCAGCTACTTCACACCTCATCATATCGCCGGGACGAGGACGTTTCAAGATGGCGGGCTGACTTTCAACAATCCGGCAGCGATCGCGCTGAAAGAAGCCGGATTGCTGTTCCCACGCCAACGGAACCGAGTATCGTCGTCTCTTTGGGCACTGGCTCCACGAGCCAAAAGCGCAGCGCAGACGGCGCGTCGCTTTGGGACGGTTTGTTCCCAGCGCGGCTGTTTCGAGCCTTTTGGAGACAGAGTGATTCCGCGGCTGCATGGGATCAGCTTTTACGTCATCAGAAGCTAGATAAAAGAGGAGACTTTTTCCGCTTCGACATTCGCTTCGGGGCAGACCAGCCAGCCTTGGATGATGTGGGAGCATGCGGGAGGTGGCGAGGATGGCACGCGAAATCGCCTTAGCCTCGGCGGAAATGAGACGTCTTGCCAAGTGCTTTCGTGCGAACCTCTTTTTCCTGGAGCTAGACACAGGCTCCCCGCTCATTATGCGTTGTGGCACGTATTATTGTATGGGGAAGCTAAAGTGCCGGCTACGGACGGGATCTGAAGAGCTGCGTATCTTTCTCACCCAGCTGCATCGTTCCTCTGCCGTCTTGAAGTGCCAGGGGCGAAGGCTTCTCGCAGCGTCGAGCGGAGATGGCAGTTTCGATGCCATCCATTTTGAGAAGGACATTACGGTCGAGGTCCCTGGCCTTCAGCACGCGTTTTCGATCACACTAGAAGAGGAGTCCACGCCATCTAACATCAGCGGGTCTCCGTTTACGTTGGACCGATTGCAGAAGCAGCAGCGCCATCTATGCACCGTTCGGGACTGCCTACCATCGTGAACGCCACGCAGCGTGCAATGAGGACAGTAAAGGAGCTTTCGTTTGAGAGGAGCGTTAGGCCACGCTGGTCAGCATACTTTTGCAAGTCGAGACAAAAACATAGCAGCAGTATATCTACGCATCATTTTGGCTACGGTGGTGCTCCTGCATCAATCTAGTGCTCCGATGCTGATGTATAACTAGTCCGTTGACGTTGATAGTCTCTTTTAATTGCGCAGAGCTTACCCGAAAACTCAACGCTCCTGCGTTTTATTTGCAAGATGAAACTGTACTGCCGCGCTACTACCGCTGTAATTTGGATGGCTTATAGTAGTGCATAATTGTCTTATCAAGTGATGTAGCCTGAAGGACTCGCCACGGAATGTTTTTTTCTTGGACAATTATAGCACGGCGATTCGACCACAAGTCACTTCACCCTCACTGAGAAACGAGGCAAACATTAAATCAAGCTAAAAATCTTATTTTTTACCATCTACCTGGTTCGCTCGTTGAGCCTTAGCGCGAAGTATCAAGCTGATGCGCCATGCTTATGCAAGCGTCGCATTGCTAATCATATTGGCAGTACTCTAGCCCTTGGCTTCACGCTCACAAATGCGTTATACATGTCATCAGACAAAGGCTCATGCTGCTTTAGATGATAGATGTCTATCATGAGACTCTCTCGAGGGAGAGAATTGTGGAGGATGGCGCGACACAGGTCCCGCGCAGCATGGGCACTGCCGAAGGTGGTCACCACGATCATTCAGCCTCTGTTCTAGTTCCCGAATATGCCGCGCCCGGCCAGTTCGCCCGGTCACCGCTCTTGGAAAGGCCAGCAGCAAAACATATCTGTCTTCTTCCCACTCGCTGCGTAGCTCGCAGATATCCTTCCAAAACTTGCAGCGCGCCTGCACGATGCGCATGTCTCGAACATCGATCGGATGCTTCATCGCCTCTTTGACATCGTTATCTGTCTGATGACGCGCCATCTCCTCATAGAAGAGAATGGCGTTGAGCCGGTCGTGAAATGCGCTTGTCGATGAAATGTTCTGCACTAGCAACCACAAGATGTCTAGAGGTGTACCCGCCGCCCGAACCACGGCACGCGTAGCCAAGGACGCCTCGTTGAGGTTTGCGAGGATTGTCCTGGCATCGGCCACTTTGCTGCCACTTCCCTGCCGGATTCGTTTGCATGCGAGTTGCACCAGAGAAGCGGTAGCGGGTGGGGGCTGCGGCTGAAATCGAGCGGCGGTGGAACCAAGACGTCCTCCGGCTCTGCGTCCGATAGAGCAGGAGACTGCCTGTCAACTCCAATGATGGCGTCCTCAAAGAACAAAGACTGATCCTCCACTTCTTGCGACAGCAGTCCTCTGTAATATGCTTGGATGGGTCTATCTTTTCGCAGAGAAGTTCGATCACGACCCGTGCACGAAAATGGGAGACCAGGTTGACAGCAGTCTCTTGAGGGATGTGCGGACAGCCACGTTGGATACATCTGATACCCATCAGCATGAAGATGCTGGAATCTTCGTCTCTCTCATGCGCAGGCCCAGTCCAGTGATTTGTCACCATGCGCTCGTCAGATGACGATAGGGATGGAACATGTCTGCCGCGTCTGCTGTCATACCAGTGAACACAATCAGGGTACGCCACGGCGAAAGCCCACGCGTCGCCGTCTACGACTGGTATGATGGCAGGGCGAGCAGAGCCTTCGGAAGTCAGCGCTATTTCGTTTTGCAGGGCCAGATCAGTAAAATCTCAATTGGGCTGTCAAGCTGCCGTAGAAGATCGAGTAACTCTGCACATCTCGAGACACCTGAGCTGCGCATGTTCCACGCCGCTTTCGATAAGCCATCGGCTGTGGGCACAGTGTCGGCGTATCTGGAAACATAGTCCACCAATCTTGATTCTGTGCTCAGGAAAGAATCGTCTTCGTCCTCAGCCGTTCCTGCCGAGCCCGACCTCGATGGTGGCATGGAGGCTATGGCAGGATACCTACGTTGAACAGCCTCTAGCGCAGAGATGGCCTGGTAAATAGACTTTCTGGAGTAGGCCCCCAACGAGATTTGTTTTAGCAATTGGTCTTCAGTCTCCATGGAAAAGCAGTGCACTGCTTCCCTTGCCTCACTCGCCTCGGTACCTTTATATGAAGGACTAGGCCAGTTTGTTCTGGGTTGCACGTCCTGCAACCACAAGTGACTATTGGGACCATTGCAGCGATCATGGACCGCCAGGCTCTGCAAGAAATAGCCTACATCAGGCCTAATTGACACATTTAAAGGAAGCCTTTGCTGTCCTACAGAGTGGCATGCTTGTAGGCGGCAACTTAGTGCCTACCTTTGCATTATAGAGAAATTCCTGCTGGGCATCGCTGTTCACTGCTCGCTGCTCACTGCTCGTTCTACGCTTTGAATAGTGTCTCGTATTGTATTTATCGTACATTCTGATCATGAAGGCGCAATTTACAGCCCTGTACTTCTTGCATGTCGTGTTCGCTAGCCCCGATCTATCTCCAGTCTGTACAACAGGAACCGTCGCAGACTCACGAGCTATAGCCTGGAGACTTCTACTTCGAGGGTACAAGACGGTTGTAAACGGGACTGGTGTGCCCAACAAGATAGCTACAGCAAGCTTTGGCGTCTCCGGCCAGCCCCCTCTTTGGTTCGAATATGCGTTTCTGCCTTGGCAGCACCCAGACCTGTAGTTTTGCCAGTATGGGCTTAGTTTGCGGCCTAGTTCTGCAGAGTGCGCCCCAATCGTTTGTCCGTCGGACTGTGGGAGTTTCTGCTCACAGGTCTATAATAAGCCCAACGACGATTTCGCTACCAAGGATGCCGTGCCTCGGGTGATACCACCCCTGACCCTGTGCGGCTAACAAGGCTGCATGAAAGCTGAAAGCCGCCTTAATAGGCAATCGTGTCCTTTTTCTGGCTCTGTGCTGAGCTTAGAAGCCTCTGTTTCACTAAAGCCGCCGGCTGCGATGGTGAGCCTACATTTGTGACCGCGGCGGTTGATGGTTGCGGCGTGTTGTGTACATCATTGGGCGAGTATATATAGCTATCGTATAGCTATACCAACAGCAACCATAATAATGGACCTACTGCCGGGAGTCTCGCAACTACCTGCTGACTGCGTTTTGCGAGATGCAGTGCAGAGCGCCAGGCGAAATGCAGTCAGTGAATGCGTCGCTACTGCACCCGACAGCGGGGCGTCGGCTCCAGACACGCCGCAGAATGCTGCTGGCAGCTCAGGCGTTTTAGCAGCCTGTATCCAGCTCTCCATCTGTAATTGCATTGCTTCCTCAAAGCTGACCTCGCCGCCCTTAGTAGGACCACTGAGAGTCTGAAAGTCTCCGAGACCAGCTGTCAATACGTACCGCTCCCAGGCGACGATCCTTTTGCCTACCCACCGCTTCCTAGCGCATGATGTTCCTGGCCTGCGTCTGCCAACTAGGTAGCGATGGAGAGAGTGGTATTTAAGAGACCTAGGAATACAAAAATGATATTTGTGCTTTTCGGCGTTCCACAGCTCATTAATGTGATGCATTGTGTAACCGTTCCCTTATTTCCTTGTCTCCGGGGACAGGCGCACATTCTCTCTGTGCTAACATATTCTCTATATAGCTTCGTTGTACCTATCAGTATAAAGCGGTGGAGAGTAAATAGAGCCAGTCTCTAACTTCTATGCCAGGTACCGGTACTGAGTCCATCGCCAACGTATGCAACAACGATAAGATCATATCATCACAAATCCTTTCGCAATTTCTTGCCGACTTGCAGCCGCGTCTTCGGGTCTTCTCGCAAAGAAACATTGGACTATCATATTGATTAATCATTTGCAGTGGACGAAGCTGTAACGACACAAACCTAGGTTGCCTCATAGCCCTTGCGAAGCCTGTGCCAGTCGAACAAGCGACGCTTTCCGCGCAGCACCCGCAATAATACCAACGCTGCCCAAGATTCTGAAATCCAAAATCATTCGGGTCGTCGACCGGAGATAACTCTATGCTTCTTCGACAACCCAAACATGCAATGGACAGCGTATTGTCGTGATGTGGCATGATGGCCTGAAAAACACCTGTAGCCTGTTCCTGCGTCTGCCCCTGGTTATGTAGAGGCCTAAGGCCCCTCGCTCTATAAACATGCCTGAACGTATTATACTTTGGCAACGCCTGATACGCAGGCCCGGCTTGCCACACAGAGCCATCCAGCTGCCGACGTGTCTTCAGATAGGTTTCAATGATTCACAAAATATATTCAAGCTTGACTTATATAATACAGGTTCACTGGAGTCCGAGCCAGCCGAACGCACAGGATTAAACAAATTGCATCTCATTGTGCTCTCATCTACTTCCTAAAGAAACATCTTGAGCGCTGCGCCACGTTAGCAGGGATCCGGTATCGACGCATTCGCTTTACTGACCTTCTGCCAGTGGCTGCCAATCTGAGGCTCCATATCCTGCCATTCTGTCGCACGAGCCTCAGTGGCTGGCTTGTAGTCTTGCCGCTTGTAGTCTCGCGGCATGCCTCACGGCATGCATTCTGCGGCACCGAGCCGACACTACCGGAGACTGGGAGGCTTTCTGGCGCAGTCTCGTCCTTGCGTAATCGATTGTGTGCGGCGTTGGCCCGCCTCGGCCTCGCGCTCACGCGCGAGTCGCCGGAGGTGGTATAGCGCCAGCAACAATTGAAAAATGGTACAGTCCAACCGCTAGACCGGGACCGCCTGCTTGCCATCTGTCTGCTTGCTCTGCGTGTACGGCGTGTCCTGCATGTCCTGCGTGTCGCTGCATACCCCCAAATCACCACCTATTTAGATGCATCCATGGTGAGGTGTATGAACTCCCTCACGTAATCCTGTTAAATAGGTGCAACAGACCTGTCTCTGCGGATTGACCCTGCAATCGCTTCATCAGGACGGCCTGCAGGATAGTGGCTTTACGGCCTGGAACGCACACTCGTGGCTAGGAGTCTTTGTGGCGCAGGTAATACATGGGCGGCAAGGAAACCACACTGCGAGCCGATGGAAGGAGCTTTCCAAATATTGGCCAGTGCTTAGCCGCTAAAGGCTTTGGTCCATAGTGATAATACCAGGCAGCATGGCAATAACTAGCTGAGCCACAACGCGATTTTAAGCTCGATCTGGGCATATCGCGAGCGCTGCAGAGGGTGGCGTATTGTCGGCCTTTTAGTCACCTTTTGATCCTCCTGCATCGCAACAGGCCTCCAGCCATACAGTCGTCTACCAGAGCGATTAGGTCCGCGAATCCTATATAAACAGGAGACGAAGCACCAGCTGAAGGTGAGAAATGTCCTTGCGTTTCTTTCGCAAACCACAAAAATGAAGTGGCGCTGGATTTTATTAAGCCTCCCCTGTTATGTGAGCAGAACGTTAGCCAGCATTGCAACCCCGTCAAACGGTACCTCAACGGCCTCCGAAGCAAAATCCTCCTCGTTCAGCAGTACGCCGTCGATTCCATCGTCCCTACCAACAGCGATAGAAGAAGCTTATGAGCAGTTCGACAACAAACCATACTGCTACAGTGGAAGTTATACGGGCGGCGTCGACTCGGGCATATTCGAAAAGTGGGCGCGTGACTTTGTCGACAGACACACGAACCACTTTCCCCTAAGCACGGCGCCTATAACAGCTCATATACCCAAGGTAGAATTGGATGTGATTTTTATATGCATTGGGACTCATTCAATACGAACTGTATTGGCTACAGAGATATTGACCCCAATGCATGCTACACCTCATTACTAGACATTGAGAAAAAATGTTGTTCTTGCGGGCGTGGCGGGACTATGGCAAAGGATTGTATTGTTTATACGTCATTCTAATTAGGCAGGGCTTATACCAACTTCTTCGTATAGTTCAGGTCGATGTGCATTAAGGTTGACGTGTTTGAATACGCAATGGTCCTCGCGTAGCTGCCGTTTGTGTATAAGGCTGACAACAGTTCGGCGTAGTCCTTAGTAGTACCTAAACGCGGTCAACAGAGAGCTCACTAATACTGTATATCTCACATACTCTTGTACGTTGCGTGTGAAGACGATATCTGGCTATTGGGGAGAAGTGGAAGGCATTATTTCGACAGGAAATATAGAAGGACAGATCAAGTCCGGCCCTTCGCTCTAGGACTTAAAGCAGTTGGCACCTCATTGCACGTGCGACCGAGCAAAAGGCTGTCAGTTCATCGAGAAATGGACAAACGCGAACATGTGAGCGCCAGAAGTGGAATGATCCAGAAGTAGAAAAGAGGAAGATTGCCCAAGCAGAAAAAAGGCCAGAAGGCGAATTTGGATTACGTATTCCACTTCACGCGCCCGGTTGTCGTTGGGGAGGTGGGGTGACAGGCAGATCGGCAGACACAACACTCGCCCAGGAATGAAGCTGATATTGGCATTTGCACCGCTTTCGGTCAAAACACCAGCCATACCAGAAGCTTATAAACCGTGGCGATGGCCAACTAGTGTCAAGGTTGCATCCCAACACAAGCCATGACAAGCGATAGTAATGCAGTCTTGAGAAATATTGATGCAGTCAAATCCAGCATCTTTGCAAGCTATGAATGGGTCGACGAAATACATCGCCTTGATTTGAGTTAGTTTTCTACGGAATCGATCTCGTCGGCCTGGAAGACCGCTCGTCGGGCCGCTGCACAGAGACAGCATATATAGCGCTGGACCTGGTACACGGAGGGCCCTATGCCACGATTCTGGACCCAAACCGATAGAGCGACAGTTATCCATATTTGTGATTGCTATTGAGATGCTTGAAACCCTGGAAGTGGAGCAAAGAAGGCCGACATGCTGTGCATCTAACGAGTTGCAACATCGAGCTGAATATTGGCATCTATTGCGCCAACCAACTTTATCTCGTTGGAACTCATCGGTTGGCCGGAACATATCATGAAGCGCACGCAGGCTGAGAGTGCCGTGAGCTACGAGAATAATGACTCCAAGGTTTCGTTTCACTGCTTCACCAGCCAGGAATTTACCAGCGGGGAGAGTTCCCGGGGTGGCCAGATTTTGTTCATGGGTACTATGACGAACGCAAATTCATTCGCCTATTTAACGTCGAACATGAGCAATGCATTTGCGACCTAGAAAAATTCCTCAGCAAAATCGAACCGTCTGATGACACAACCGCGCAAGATTTTCGAAGCGTCAGGTCTGCGTATTCTGAGACGGTATTTAGTAATCAAGACGTTGTCGATGGTGCACAGCGCGCCGAGAAAAGCCCAACGAAGGCTCAGCCCGGCTATCAATCTTTACCAAACAAGGCCCAACTTCCAGAACCGCCTGACGCAGCTCACGCAAACGCAGCGCAGGATCCCTTCTCTATGCACTTCAGCACTCTTTATCCTGGGCATGCAGCTACCTGGGCTGCCGTGATTCAAAGCGAATTGGATAGAGAAACCCTGCGTACGCTCACGGACCAGGGAACAGAAATCAGAAAGCCGGCGACGCCAGAGACGAATCAGCCTGAAAAGGATGTCTTCCTTGCTGGCCTCGGGGTCCGTTCTCTGAGGGCGAGAGAAACTGCGTCATTCTATCTTGGACATCTGACGTAGCTTTACAAGTAAACTACAACAAGTTCAACAAAATAGGTGTCTACACAGAGCTACTCCCATGTATACGACTGCAGTGGCATCCACCGTTGCGTGAGTCGCCCATAATTGTCGAGAACATTGGCGATTATGTACAGGACAACGACGGAGACTCACAATACCAATCCTGTACCTGAGAGATGCAAAGTGTCTGCCTCAGGACGCGGTAGTCGAATATTCTCACAATGATGACAATCACTTTCTCGCGCATAAACACCGTTATTCATTCACAGTCAAGGGTGTGGCCATCACCTTGGTAGAACTTGAGGAACAAAAGGAACCGTGGCATTCACGCGGCAAGCGCTTGCCAGCTATAACTAACCGCAGTGGTTGAAGAGAGTGGAAGACGGCCACTGATCCGACTTGCGGCTGAAAGAGCTGGGCGCTGTGCAGATAATACGGTCGACACGAGTAACACAGAGAAACATAACCTGTGCTGACAAAGACGATGGTCAGGTATTGCCTCCTATATAGTCATGGGCAAATTGGGAAATTGAGAAACTGCCGCGTGCAGCATCGGGCATGGTGGTGCTCTCATCCGTCCGTATGCGCTGTGCATGACAGCGTGGGAATTAGGTGGCTAGGTAGATATAAATAAGAGTAGGTGAGTGTTTGTTTCATGCAGAAAGTGTACTGTAAAGTGCGTACCTCGTCGGCTCGGGCTGTCATGTGTTCCTTCTCTCTCGCGATAATCCTTCGCGTCTCGGATTCTAGGTCAATAGAGTCGAATGCGTCGACGATTTCGTCTTCTTCGTCGGTTCGACAAGCCTGCGAATGCTGGATATTCTACATTGCGATTTCCGCGGGTATTGAAGATACGGCTCCAGCGATATTGGGTGATGGTCTCCATTTGTGATAGAGCGCGTCTTTCAACCTCTTCGCCACCTGGTGCAGTGGTGATGAATAGTACGGGTAAAACTTTTGATCCGTCTCGTAATTCTGCTGAGCGGATTCGTCTCTGGCAGTGTATGCACATCCACCCACATCTTGATGGCCCGCTTCCAAAACCGCTCGCGCGCGCTCACAATGTGCGCTTCAGCTTCTGCCACCGACGCTGCCACAGTCATGAATGTGCCTACGATAGCTTGGGCTCCTGCTCTCTGAACTCGATTGATCGGCCCCATGAGCCTGTCTTCGTAGGCGTGCATCCAGACGTTGGATGCATAGTCCACTATTGGGGTCACCGTGGCGGCAAATAGCTGCCTTGCTGTTCTTGCCGACAATCCCCGGAGTCTCTTCAGTTCCATGGCCGCTTCAGGCCCTTTGAAGCGGCTTCGGCAATGTGCTGTCGAAGTTCGAGCCGGGTATCCGTCACCACGCCTAAAATCGTTGTGTATTCTTTGGGCTGCACATGCTCCTCTTTGATCATGATGGGTGTTGTGTCGGTTTTGCGTGCATTTCGAGTAAAATGCATAACTGGCGTTTTCTTCGGAGACTCGTTGGAGGACACAGCGAGGCAAGCAAACGAAGCAATCGCGGCCATGGAATCCTGGGGAAGAGTCGAGGCAATTCACTTTGACCCGAAAAAGACAGAAGTCATGCACTTCTCTAGACGCAAAGCAGACCACAACCAATCTCCTGTCATCTACCACGGTGACAAGGAGATACGGGCAACGACATCCATGCGGTGGCTCGGCATCTGGCTTGACAAGAAACTTACTCCACGTTGATGAGTGGACGCAGAAGGCTCGCAGGGTGATAAACCACCTCCGAGTTATGAATAATACCGTGCGAGGCATGGCAGCAGCAGCGGCCCGTCGAGCAGCATGGGCTGTGGCTATACCAACTCTATTCCATGGATTAGATGCTTGGCTGCCTGGCGTGGATACAGGCAACTCACGCTTCAAAAGAAACCACATCTCGAAGACAAACCTCGACAAAATACAACGCGTATTAAATCTCGCCTGTAAGATGATCCTACTCATGTGGAAGACGACACCACTAGAATTTCTCTGGAAAGAAGCGGGCATCCCGCCCGCGAACGTCCTGCTTCGACATATCCAGGAACGCGTAGCGGTCCGCTACGCTACACTGGATAAAGCACCAATCAGCAAACGGTTGCGGCAGTCGCAGAAATCGAGCTGAATGAGAAACCACTCATCGCGGAACGAATGGCGCTGCGGCATTCGAGGCTCCTACGGACTTCATCCCGCACTCCCAAGATCGAGCGACCAATACTCATCCAACAGAGATTCTCTGACAACGTACAAGTAGAAGGGCCAGGATAAAGGCTCACCAAAGAGAAGGCCGTAACATAATTCGAGCAGTGGCTCGCCTATCGACTCGCGGGCTATATAGTCTTCAGCGACGGCTCCAAAACAGACACTGACACGGCCGGATACGGCTTCGCCGTATTCCACCATGGACAACTTCTGTATTGGGGTTCTGGACAGCTAGGACGACGAGAAGTATTCGACGCCGCAACACGTCCGTGATCGACTGCATCGGAGCGACAGCGACAGACTCTTCGCAGGCCTGCTTGCGAGAATTCCAAAGGATTTGGGACAAACACCCATACATGATCTCCGTCAAATGATCCCCGGACACACCGGCATCTTCGGTAACGAGCTAGCCGACCAGCTTGCGAAGCAAGGCGCTACGCTTCCCACATATGAACACCTGCCATCTGTCTCGTATAGAGAAAGACAGATGAAGAAGCAGATAGCAGTCGATCACCGAGCCTGGTGGGCATCGGTTGAGAGAACGGAGTATCTGAAGCTCGGCCTTAGCGCTGAGCTGAAGAAACTCCCGGAACTCAGCCTTCCCCGCCGCGTGCTCGGCTATCTCTGACAGCGCGATCACAGCACGGCGACTTTGCGGAATACCACGAGAGATTCCACCCAGGACAGGCGACGCTGGAGTGCCCTTGCGGGCGCCAGAAGTCACCTACCCATCTTTTCTACTGCAGTGACCCCCAACCCAGAGACGGCAATAGGGAAATTCCTCGGTAGATCCTGCAAGGTGTACGTACGCATTGCTGACTTCATTATACGAAGATCAACAAGCGCATGTAACTCCGTGTAGGTGTACAAGCCTGGCGCGCTCTGTACAGTATCCAGCCCGAGTAGTTTGCGCTACTCGTTAAATAATCATACTTTTCCTTTGTGATCGGCGATATACGCAACCGACAGCAGGGCTCCCGCTGGTCCCCGTACAAAAACCAGGAGACAAAAGTTGTTGCCGCGACGCGCCCGCGTTTGTACCCGCGAGTGCATAACGCCAGCATCATCGTGATACCGCTGACGGGTATTGATTCAGACAGACATATGCCATTGGGCGCGACACTGCTACAGTTGGAGGATGATGACAGGAAATGTATCCAGGGGCAACTGGTGAGAACATGGGCGCGACGCGCCTAGTTGGGGTTCACTTGTCGGGTACGACTGTACATTGATCCGTAGAAGGCTCGATAGCACGTCCAAAAGCCTACACTAGGGCGCAAACGGACGTAACAGTCAAAATCAAAATCAAAGAGGCACTCAATTCGACAGAAGGAAAAATTCATCAAATGATTGTATGTAATGTGTTTTTATGAGCCTTTTACGTTCCTTGTTCGCCTTCCGCCACGGTGGTGTCCGCTGCTCCGGTCTAGCTCGCTGGAACAAAGGTACAGCCCAACCCCTAGACACCGGTTTCTGCTGCACGTCCTGCACGTCCTGCACGTCCCTACACCACACCCCAAATCACTACCCATTTTAGATGCATCCATGTCCCTCACACCAATCCTGTCAAGTAGATGACAACAGATCTGTCGCTGAAATTGGCCTAGCAATTGCTTCATCCCGCAAGGCGCCCCCTCGCGCAGCGGCGCCTCCAGTAGGGCGATAGTGGCGACGCCTCAGACTCCGCGTTGTGATGAGGGGCCACCACCAGCGGTCCACCAGCGCGTTGGAGCGGCGGGGGTACCCAGGTCGTTCGCCTCCACGCCGTCTGCAGTAGAACGGCTGGTGTTGGTGCAGCACCGCGCGTTGGCCGCCTCGGCCTCGCACTCGCGTGCGAGTCGCCTAATCTGAAGACGGAATATTGCGTCGCGGTTGGGTAAGTAGGCACGGTTAGGTCTGTCACCGTCTCCGCCACCGTCTCCGCCACTGTCTCCGTCGCCTTCTTCCTCGTCCTCGTCCGTGCTTTCATTCTCGTAGTCGTCCTCCTCCGCGGCCTCACCTCATCGCCGCTTTCCATTTCCCAATCGGGCGCAATGAAGTCGGCGAGACTCCTGTGCTGTCACTGTCCACGCTTCTTGGTTCATCATCATCCAAAGAGTCCTCCTCATATTGACTCCCGCCGTCGCCGTCGGCCTCGCTATCGTCTCTCAATTTGCCCTCCAAGCCCGCTACTACTACGTCGGCCATGCTCTCCGTGCTGCTACTTTGTAAACTGCTCGAGTCATCGTCTGCTGCTAAGTGAGCCACTGCACGGGCGTCGGGCGGCAGAACGTACTCACCGGTGTCGCTACCTATATTAGCTGTAAAAGGCATGCTTCGGATGCACCGCCGTGGTGCGTTCGCTCTCCCATTGCTTGTGCTTCTGCTCATCAGTTGGTGCCGGTTTCGTTACATGACACAGAGGGAAGAAGATGTTGGTTAAATGCACGATGCTGTCGGTGGCCGACACGGCGAGACCGCACACGCTTGATTGTTGATGGCGGGCCAATGCAGCGACGGCAGGTTTCGTAGTCAAATGTACATAGCCACGGCATATTCTAGACATCGGCGAGCCTCTGCGCTCGGCCAGATAAGCCCTTAAGCACCAGCGCAGCGACAGTGGCCATCCAAAAACATGAGGAACCATTTTTAGCGATACAACAATGGCGGCTGGATCATTTGACTTGTGCTATGGACAGATGTCTGCCTTTGGGCATACCACCACCACACAAGCATACCACCACCACACAAGCCATTCTATCGGATTGAAATGCGCCTAGTACTGGCCTACCATGGGAGGCTACGTCCCATGATGCCGCTTGATGCGTCCACATGCGAACGCGCAGCGGTCTCTCCATAAACAGCCACTTGCCTCCGACGGCCCACATCAGAGAGCGAAGATGGTATCCCGAACGCTGCGGCACAGCGCAGCAGCTACACGTGTACACAGAGTCATGAAAAACAGCGAATGCACGAAAGACGGCAACTACAGTACGATGCCAATCCTCACATTTATCAAAGTGGCATTCAAGGAGACTTTCACGAGGTGGCTTTCGGCAACTGCAAGTGGGCAAAGCGTATTGGGTTACAGTATTCATTATGGAATGAAATAAATAGACACTTAATTACTATATCGTTACCTAAGTGTAGATTAGGTAGTGCAATGGGACTCGCAATACTATACACCGATTGCACGTTTTGAGACGAAATGGGTGTAGTATCTCACCAGGCTATTCCTTACAAAGCTGAACCTCAATACGCTACAACCTCTGTAGTGCTCGCAATATGCGTAGATCGAGCTTAAAACCGGGTTGTTTGTCGAGTGCAGACCAAAGCCGTTAGCAGCTAAGCACTGGTTAATATTTGGCCACAATGAACAAGTTCTGCGCTAGCGGTTATCGCTCTAGAGGCATGGCCCTTCATGTTGCGGAGCCGAAGTACTTCTCGCTGAGGGAATAGAGGGTAAACTCTGCAAAATTTCAATATGGAAAGCATCAGTGGAATCCTGTCTTGCAGCCTCTTCCAGCCCCAGCAGCGCGAGGTTGTACAGGGCGCGGCGAGCAGAGCACAAAGCCGCGAGCTGCGTAAAGGCCGCGATCGTTGTTTTGTCAGAGATGCCCATCACGTCCTTGAAACCGTAGGCGGCCCCATGGTACATGCTGATCGCGTGGGAGAGCTTTCCGCGATCCTGGTACATACCGCCGAGGTTGAATGCCGTGGTCAGCGTCCTCACGTCCCTGTCCCCGCTCTGTGTGCGAAAGCCGGCCACGGCGCGAACTAAGATGGCCTCCGCCTCCTTCAGCTTCTGGCGTTTCGCGTAGACCGTGCCCAGCGCGTTGAAGATGCAGAGCACCGCCACCGACACCGGCCCGCCATCCCGGTCCACGTCGACGAGAGTCCTGTACAACGCCTCGGCCTGCACGTAGCGCTTCTCGCCGCCCGTGCTCGTGCATCGCCGTGATTGTCTTCCTCATGCACGAGCCTCCGGAAGGGCTTGTAGTCGGCCTGGTCCACTTCGTCGAATTCTTCGATGGCTTTCACGCGTACAATGCTCGCCCGCGCTGCTTGTTGATTGCTTTCCAGGAAAGAAATATACTTGGAGTAGATCGTGTGGCGCGAGGCGCATTGTTCGGTGCTATCGGCAGGTGATCAGCACGGAAGGGCGCCATTCTCGACGCGAGACCTGCACGAGTGGCACTGAGCGTCTGAGACCATGAAACCGAGCCTTCGCTCCGTTTTCTAGCATTTTCCAGTCCTCGCATACTCGATGGACGAAGCATATTCTCGCGCGAGGTCAGTCCTTTTCCGACCACGCAGATGTTGGACGGCCCATTCCGGCCGCTCACGTCCCGAAGCGGCAAGTTTGGCTCTCGGCCTGTCCGCGCTGCCTCTACAATATCGGTGAGCCGAGATAAGCGGGGATTGCAGAGAAAAGAAAACTTCGTTGGTTTGTGGACGCGACTGCTTCATCGTACCACTAACTCCAAGCTATCCCTGACCTTTTTTGGATTCGGACCCTGCCGTGACCAACGCAGGGTAATGTCGCCTCGGCACGTTGGACACGCTAGTGGCCTTCTGGCCCATTTACTCATTTGGCCGTGTACACATCTGGCCGTTTACACATTTGGCCGTTTGCCCGTGAGCCGCTGGAATCGTCTCGCGCCACATTTAAGTCAGTAGTTCTGGCCAGCGCCTTCAGGCCGAGTTTTCTTGCGCTGGCGGCTCTCGCTTGTCCAACTAGTTAACTGATAGTCAGCGCTTAGCTCGTCTGCTACCTTGCGCTGTTGCCGACTTTCTGCTTACTTTTATTCCACGATGTCCAGATTCATCTATCTATAGGCGACTCGTCCCGTGGGTTTCTGCTCGTCCCACCCTTAACCACGCGGTGGCTTGGCCCGACAGCGTAACCGTTCTCTTTCGTTCACTGCATGACATTCGTACCATGCAACCGGCCTTCCACGTTCGCCCTGGCCTGTCCATCTCCGCCAGCATCGGCGTTCGTTAGTGGCCTTTTGGCGGTGGCCATACATGTCTCGTCGTGCCTGACGCTTGTCCAATTGTCCGCTTGTCCAATTGTCCACTTGTTCGTGTTTTTCTCTGGTGGCTTTCTCTCCAGCAGCTTCTTGACCCGTTAGTTGATTAACATGACCTTTCGCTCCACAAGTGCGCAGCGTTTCGCCAGTCTGTCGGCTTTTTCCTGGCTCAGGTCTATGATCGTCGAACGCAGCTGTTTTGGCGTGGCAGCCGCCTGGTCCTCCACGTCCTTCCGGGTCGTCGTTCCGGCCCTCCATTTCCTAGCGCGCAAGCCACTTTCTAATTACCTGAGCCAGCGGGTCACGGGAAAAAGGCTCTGGCATGATTTCTGGTCAAGTGGCTCAGGCCGGCACCTTCAATTCGCCCTGCGCTGGCGGCTCTCCTTGTCTTTGGCCCGAAGCATAGGATTAGCTACTGTGGGGTAACGATGCCCTTTCTGCTACATTTATTCAGCTAGGACATGATAAAGAAATAGCTAGACACTGGTTAGGAAAGGTCTTGCCATCTTTCGCAGGCTAAGAAGCATGAAACTAGACTTAGCCCAGCTCCAGCGACCTGGAGGGCCAGCTGCTGCCACTCGCCATTTCAGCCTGCGGTGTGGATTCTCCTGGATGTGACATTGCTGCCAGATGGTGCAAGAGCGGAACTGTCCAACCTTGGAAATCTAACATAGACGCAGTCAACTTCCGATGCGCTTTTGACTATGTATGACACAACGCGCATACTCCGATATGAAGCTAAGCTACTTGTAGCCTCGTTCAGTTGCCCATTACCGGGCAACGGACCGCGGAGACAAGTGTACATTGCGACAAAGAAATCAGAAATGAAAGAGCTCCAGAAGTGGAAGATCTGGAAGGAGGAATCAACCAGAAGTCAGCCTATGGTTTGAGTAGTAGAGTATGAGACTAGAAGTGGAAAGCATAGAAAGGAGACAGAAAATGGAAGGGATCAGAAATGGAAAGGCTCAAGAAATGGAAGGGGTCCAGAAACGGTAGAAATGGACAGGATCCAGAAATGGAAAGTATCCAAATATGAACATGGAATGTAGACATACAAGAAATTAATCATTTGCCAAAAAGTGCGCAACCGTCTCAGGTGCGCATACTCGACAGCTATATGACAACCGACCATGGACGGGACGCAGTGCGCTATCCCAGCTGAGGACAGCTGTTGCCGACTTTCTGCTTGCCTTCATTCCACGATGTCCAGATTCATCTCTCTATTGCCCGGTTCATAGTTCTCGGCCGGCCCCATCATACACGGGTTACCGCTTCATGAGTGTGCCTATGGTAAACAGAAGGCCCAGGTCCGTTAAGTGCGCTCCTGGCCAAGGCCGTAGTCACTGCCCCTTTCTCTAGCCAGCCAAAGAATACGCGACGAAGAGAAATTCAATATCGCAAAGGAAACAGCTTGAATAACGGGGTGATTAGTAGTGTATATCAATACGTTTTGAGATATATGTTACTGTATCATCTGCTGTGAACGTCTACCTCCCGCCACCATGGCGTCCTCTACTGCTCAGACCTGCCGGTATTTCAGCAGCGCCCACTGACTCTACAGGTGCAGTTCAACCTTTACGTAGAGACCATCCTCTTCCTGCATGTCTGCATGTCCTGCATACCTTGACGCATCCGAATTGACTGCGAGACTGGTCTGTCGGTGCATATTCACCTACAGGGCGGCCTCTCGCGCGACGGCGTCTCCGCCTCCAGTCGGACGAAAGCGGCGACGCGTCGGACTCCGCGTTGTTATGAGGTGCCACCACCTCCGACCCGCCGGCGCGTCAGGCGGCAGAAGTACCCGGGTCGTTCGCCTCCACGGCGCCTGCAGTAGCACGACCGGTCATGGTGCAGCACAGCGCGTTGGTCTGACTCGGCCTCGGACACACGCGCGAGTCGCAGGAGGTGGTATACAACCATCTCGAGACGGGATATTGCGTCGCAGTCGGTGAGTAGGCGCTTTTGGGTCCGTCGTCGCCCTTTCCTCTTCCTCCGTGCTGCTGCCTTCCTCATAATCGTCGTCTTCCACGTCATCGCCCTCTTCGCCGCCTTCCAGTTCCCATTCGGGCGCAATGAAATCGGCGAGGCTCTTCAAGGTTTAGAACATGACAAGCTAGTGCTCCTATCCATTGCCAGGAGTCAAGCGGAGGCACTTGCTGCTTATATTTAGCACTACTGTAGTATCATCTCGATCAAGAGGTAAAAATTGCAAATATATAGCTGATTGATGTCACTGCATCCAACCCCGGATACAGACAGAGGTTCGAATGTGTCTACTTTCTACGCACGAAGGACTACCCTGTGAGGTTTCTCTTGCGCCGGTCTGGCACTCGATCGCGGCCCCGGACTCATGAATGTTAGAAATACTGAATCGCATCTCTAGCATGGTAATCAGCTGGCTGAGTGATTTTGAGAATGGATAGATTGCCTTTGAAGGACGACGAGTTCCTTCTAACCCACTTGCTGAATCATGATTACGGAGCTTGTTTTGACCAGTGGCGCTCACTGCGATGCAAGGCAAAAACCTGAAACTTCTAACAGCTGAGAACCTTGGTAGGCTATGGGAGCTTTATCATGTTCCGCAGGGCCATACATCATGGCCTAAGAGAAGGTCGATTGGCCAAGGGCTTATGGCAAGCCTGGACCTGCAATTTGCTCTACTTTATGTCAGGCATGCCATTCTGGCTTCTCCCCTTCCTGCTCCTCCTCCTGAGGTGATGGGACACTGAGGTACCCATCTTCACTATCTATGGAGATTGAGCCGCCATCACGAAACACTTCCACATCCTTTCGCAGCTTGCTAACGCTCAGGTCTTCCACATCTCGCCCGTAAAACGCGGCCTTGTATCCCTCGACCAAGCAAAAGTAGGCAAGGCCATTAGCCAGCTCGATTTTGTAAGCCCTGGAGCCTCTAAGAGCCATCTCAGTGGTACAAACTTCTATGAACAGTTTCGATACGTACGGTCCCGTTGGTGATGCGGTAGTCTTCGTCGACCTTGCACTCAAGCAGCTCGCCCAGGCCTGCCCCATAGCTTACTACCGGTGGCGCCTCCAACGTCAATGCGAATCCGCAAGTACCGTGTGCCTTCATCGTCGAGCAGGATCTTGTACGTATAGACCGTTTGATCGCAATCTCGTCTGAGGTTGTCTGGAAAAGATCGGCGTGTCAACGCTGCCAGTAGATTCCTCGGCCAACGTCTAGGGTCAGGTTTCAGCACAATGCACGTAATTCAGTGTTTGCGCACCTGCAGCGCCTTGTGATGGGATCAAAGTACTGCGATTTCCCGTCACAGGGGTTGACTGTGATGCATATTGTCTGTTTCTGTTCGTGTGGTTTTGTTGTCTTCATCGGACAGATTCGCGGTGCGCGCGTGATCTTGATCCTGTCCACTTGACGGGTTTGGCACTGTGTCGAGGCATGTTGCTCGTGAGTGATCGTAGAAGTCTCTCCCGGGGCGTCGGCGTTGTCTGTGGCCGTTTTTGGCGGCGCTTGTCGAGCGTTGCACTGAGCTCCTTCTGTGCATCATGATGGAAGCCTTCCGGGAACTGTCGGCGGCCCCTCGCGCTGGTCGCGGAGGCGTGGACGATTGGCCAATCACCATTGCCTGCGGCTGCGCAGAGCGCTGAACGGTTCGCTGGGTGCTGCTTTCCTACAAAGGTGGGTACCAGTGTAGATGTAAGAGGAAGGTTGTGGATAGATCTTTACTCAGTATGTATAGGTATTCGTTAGAGAAAAGGTTGATTTAGCCTACAAGTCATGGTCCCGATCATCAAAGCGCAGGTGCCTGGGGCGCACGCTTGGATCAAGCAAGGCCAGTAAATCCTTCCTCGTCCTTCTCGTCGAACCACGCCGTCGCAATGTCCGCAAGCGCCTCTTCGTGACTTCGTCTCCTGTTCGCTGTATGGGTCGGTGCCACTTACCTCATTACCAGTCACATAATCTTTCAAATTATCGAGTTGATCGAGCAGCACTTTTCATGGACATTGTCGTTGAAATCCAAGAAATGTAGTTCCGCGCCAGCGACGGTATCAACTAAAGCCCGAATAATATGGGATGCCATGGAGTTTACCTGCGATTACACCTCTGGGGTCTGAAGATGCGAAGACACGGGCAACACATTTGATAAATCTCTGGATTAATTTGCTACATTAAGGCTCTCGAGACTGCCAGCCAGCTGTTTCCCCCTGGGCCGTCATTCGCGGATGGCTACGCGGCATCGAAATGGACCAGCGAGGTGTTCTAGAGATGGCATCCAGGAATTTGGTCTCAACCTTCATCCACCGTCCCTCATCAATCACCGGCGACCAGGCCGGTCCTCCGCCACCCGCAGGGCGCGGCGAGCAGAGCACAAAGCGGCGAGCTGCGTAAAGGCCGCGATCGTTGTCTTGTCGGAGATGCCCATCACGTATACCGACGGCTCAGGAGAGCTTTCCGCAATCCTGGTACACACCGCCGAGGTTGAATGCCGCGGTCAGCGTCCTCGCGTCCCTGTCTACGGAAGCCGGAGCTCGTCCGCGACGAGACGAAGCGCTATCTGGCGAACTACAAAAAAGGCAATTAAAGCTTCTTCAAACGGGGCTCTCTTGACGGTCGTTGCCAACTGTACGTATGATCCAGGCTGGCGTGTTCGCGCGGGTTCTTCGAGATCGTCCCCGCTGTCGCTCGTCGATGGGGCCAGGGAGGACCTTTGAACCCATTCGCGAGGATCTTACGGCCGTGTTTGGAGATGCCATGGACAAGAAGGTGCGCCGGCTTGTTTTGAGTTTGCGTCCGCAAACTGGACGTCATGGAATGCTTGCACTTCCAGATTTTGCGGTTTCATAATTCTTTTCCGCTATCATCCAGGCCCTGCAAATGTTAGCAATTATCCATGTGAGTATTAAAAACTGCTTGCCTTTCGATGTTCGGATCAGTTCCTCGGCCTGCTCCTTGGCCCAGGCAGAACGGCGGGAGCGCCTATGACGATATGGCTCATACCGTACGTACCATATCCATTTGACTTGTACTCTATGGTCTCGTGGTATCTGGGCCACCGCTAGGTCGTAGGCGGCGTCGTCATGGGCTTCAAGTAGGCTCTAATCGAAGGTTGTTCCCGTCCGGGGAGAGTTGGCGTGTCACCGGACACCAGTGTAGTTAATTCGGAGCCGTTGTCGCTCTCTGGGCCAGAGGTGAAAGTCATACTCGTGCTTTTGATGGAACGGATATGTTGACGGCAGCCAATCACTTTCTTGCAACTTATTTTGCTAGCCAGGGATAAAATAAGGGACAGATTTGCTCTACGTAACCAAGAAGGCAAGTCGACTTTGGGTTACATACTGGATCAGGCATGACCTCATCTTTAATTTCGAGTTTGAGTCACCTCAATCTACCTCATTAACCAAGCCTTCCTTTATGTGAGCAGGCTGGGTCCCTCACCTCCGACGAGGCAGAGGCAGGCTACCCTGAAGGATACGCCGCTGAGGCAGGCTTGATGTCAAAAATTCACCGTCGAGGCACGGCTAGGCAAGGCTAGGCAAAAGGCAGGCTCAGGCAAAGGTGGTTGCACGAATGAGAAGCCAAGCGCATCTTTAAAGTAAATAGTAATAGAGCGCCAATAAACTATACTTATGAGAAACATAACTTTTATGGGATTTGGATTAGGCCTCGTCAACTTTATCTTCAGGCTTCCTTAGCTCGTTCTTTAAATCATCCGCAGTCCATGGCTCTGGTGTTGGGCGGCCTCGGAAATGAGAGGGTACTTCCGCCGTCCACAGTTCTGGCTCTGGGTCGTGTCGCATCCCTCCTGATCTAAAAGCATTCAGTTCCTCCTCCTTCAATTTCATATTCCACAACAAGCTTGGTAGATCCCCTTTGTTGGCAGGATCCTTCAGGGGCTGACAACCGTAATCATAACAACGACATGCGATTTCAATATAGCCAAGCTCAAATATTCCATTTTTGCCACTAAACACTTAGGTATCCTGCTGTGCTCTTGGGAAAGACAAATTGAGTAGAGATCACTGAGTATTCTTCGCAGGGAATCCTCAAGTTTGCCAAAGGCTGGCTGCAGCCAGGGACTTTCAGTGGCTTATACGATGACAGTGATGGTTCAGGCACTTCTCGCGCTGCTGCTATAACCTTTGTCTTAAAAGACAAGAAGCCGACTGCTTGGACGACGAAATCATTTAGAAGATGTCTCTTTTCTGGGGCAGCAAGGCGGAAGGCTGCGTCAAGACTTCGTTGACAGACTCAGTCGACTATGTGTTGAAATATTTATTAGCTGGTTATTTCTGTCGAGGCTCCTCGACTTACCTCCATCTCAAGACGCAGTAGGGAAGTCGTCATCTGGACTAGAGGATCAACCTTCTTTCAACGGTTACCTCTGGAGGGGTCTCCGACTTAAATCTACATGGCCCGTGCTGGATGCTTGACAATTTCCAGGCTGCCGAGTTCAACATCTTCCTCCTCGCTTCGGTGGAAGCAATGCAACTGTGGCTTGCAGTAGATGGTACTAAGGAACAACGGAAGAAAAGCCGTGACTTTGCGCGATGAGTATCCAGACCGAAACAACAACAAGTATACGACCATAGAACCCGGCCATTACCATTATTGATACACGCTATCCGCCAAGCCTACTTAGACAACACTCCACACCCATCAACTGCGGGGAGAAGATAAAAGCACCGCGGATATGCAGTAGCTGGAAACTGAGACATTGAGCCATCAAGCCATTGAGCCGTCAATTGACGGCCGCTCCAAGCTTGCGTAGGGGCTCGTAGTCGTGCAAGGGGTGTTTGTCCATGTACACAGAGTGGGCGTTCTCTTTTCCTCCGCTTTTTTGCCTGCAGAAACAAGCAAACAACGGAAGACTTCCGCCTGTTCGAATGCTGCCCACTCGCCCTTGCAAACCATTGGGACAGCCGATGTTTCTGCAGTCGCTGGCGCTGAGTTATATTCAAGATCGTTTGCACCATGCAGGCCGGTAGATGACCCAGTGTTCTCAGGTCAAAGGAAGCATACTGCACCGTAATCATCTGCCGACGTGCACATGCTAGTCGGTGGCAGTCTAGTGTAAAGACTGAGTCCTGCGGCTGGAAAGACTACTCCGCCAAAAATTCCGGTTCAACCAGCTTCGCCAGCGCGTTGCATTTCAATTCAGTTATATTTTTACCCCGGACAGCTGATGATTGATGGTTGTAGCGCTAGCCACTTGGGTATGTGATGGAGACTTCCAAGATGAAGCTCGGGGCGGACCATCCCGACACGCCGAGCAACATAGCCTACCTGGCGTCGACATATAGCAACCAGGGCCGTTGGGATGGAGACTTTGATAACGAAGCTTGGGGCGGATCATCCTGACACGCTCACTAGCATGCACAATTTGGCACATACTTTGAAAAGCCTTAAGTGTCTCCGCGAGGCAAATGAGCTGATGGATCGCTGCACTTCTCTTCGCCACCGCGTTCTTGGCAAAGTCGATGCAGTCACTGTCTATCCGCTCGATTCGGACCAGTCTTCGACGTGTCATTAATGTTTTTGACGCGAAAGCCTGGCTAAGCAAGCATACAGTCACATTGCGGGGTGCGGCCCCACCTACTTACATAAGATACAGCACAAAAGAGTAAAACGTCAACCTGCAGTGGCGCTGCATGTTTTGCTACTATCCATCGAAACAAAAAAACTTACAGTGGCGCTGCAGGTTTCACTATCATCCATCGGAGCAAAAGATTTTACAGTGGCGCTGCAGGTTTCACTTCCATCCATCGGAGCAAAAGGCTTACAGTGGCGCTGCAGGTTTTCTACTTTCCGCAAAATATCAAAACCTACAGTGGCGCTGCAGGTTTCACTACCATCCATCAGAAATAAAGAAACCTACCGAAGGAGCTCCGCGTTCTCTTGCCAAGAAAACGCGGAGCTCTTTCAGACTAGCCTCGTTACGCAGCCTGCCTGCCACACATCGCAATAATACGTGTACCGAGCCAACCGCAGTTGTAGAGACCTTGCATATGAAGCCATGGCTCCCGACTTTCACCGCTCTTTGAAACGTCAGGTCTATCGTATGTGGTCTTCTCAACATGTGTGACCAGATTTCGAATGCCGAGATAATTGAGGCTGGCGCGGTGCTTGCGTTGGTGGCACTCTTTGACGTTGCTATGGCTGTTTTATTATGCCGAGAAGCGGCCCTGGGGCGTCCCTAGAATGATAACTGGGCTGGGGATTTGCACGTTCTTTTTGCTGGTGGGGCTGTGCTCGCAGTCATATTTGGTTTTGCTCGGAAAGGATTGCTGCCGGAGGCTATGGCTTTCCCCTGCTTCATTGCTTGGAAGGAATCATCAGTCTTAGCTGTCAACAGTTTAGAGGTGAGTCTCTCTTAACCACTTCATGAATGAGGCTGATAGGATCTCTAGTTTCATGAAATTATTGGTGGCCTTATCAGAAGCGGAGGGATTTTTGCGATGTCGAAGGATACTCTGTTATCGGCGTTGCTCTACTTCTACAGGTTACTTCCGCTGCCATTGCCGTATGGCTTTTTCTGGAGCGGAACGTTGAACTGCGTGGGGAGGGCCCATCTTGACGCACCTATACATTGCGCTACTCGCAATCCGCTTCACTGCAAGGTTGAAATCGCCGACGCCGTCTGTCCGTCAGGGACTCAGCGTCATAGCTGCGGTGGCGGCCTTGGCATTTATAGTAGCTACCCTGCTGCTTTTCGGTCAATATATAGGATGGGTCGACCATAATGACGCTTCTCAGTGTGGGATCTGCGCTGCAGTCTTGGTAGCAAGACCGGCGTCTGTAGCTTTGGGCAAACTGAAAGAATACTGGTCCGGAAAGGACGAACCAGCGTTGACATTACAGCTGGCTGGCAGTCTCGAGGCCTTAATGTAGCAAATTAATCAGAGATTTATCAAATGTGTTGCCCGTGTCTTCGCATCTTCAGACCCCAGAGGTGTAATCGCAGGTAAACTCCATGGCATCCCATATTATTCGGGCTTTAGCTGATACTGTCGCTGGCGCGGAACTACATTTCTTGGATTTCAACGACAATGTCCATGAAAAGTGCTGCTCGATCAACTCGATAATTTGAAAGATTATGTGACTGGTAATGAGGTAAGTGGCACCGACCCATACAGCGAACAGGGAGACGAAGTCACGAAGAGGCGCTTGCGGACATTGCGACGGCGTGGTTCGACGAGAAGGGACGAGGAAGGATTTACTGGCCTTGGCAGATCAAGCGTGCGCCCTAGGCACCTGCGCTTTGATGATCGGGACCATGACTTGTAGGCCAAATCAACCTTTTCTCTGACGACTACCTATACTGGTCAGAATCGTATGCCAGGGAAAGATCTATCGCGCACGTCAGAGCATCGAAAGCGACCCGGCCCAGCACATTCAGAATTTGGCATACTTCGAACCAGAAGATGCCCGCAAGACTCACTGCTCTCGCCCAGGCCACAATCCTCAGCATGCAGCGTGAGAAATTAGGGGTTGCAACATGTTTGAGCGATTACTATCTTTGCCGAGCCTTGTCGCCACTGCTGGTCTCTACTGACTGGACTACGGAAGCCTCGATCGTTACTCCCAGCGACAAATTTCAACTTCAGCGACGCTACCAGATTCGTTCTTGCCGATGGTCAACTCATCTGCATGTCCATGGGAGACGCCCAAGACAACAAGAAGCATTTTAATCGTCGGAAATATTCCAATTTGCATTAATATGCAGAGTAAATATACGGAGCGTGCACTTTTCCTCTATTTTCGGCTTTTTGGCGCTAAACTAACCCTAAAAACAGAGATGGAACTGCCAACCAACATCCACAGGTGGTGGTGACAGCAACGCGCAACGCTCCACGCCTAACGCCGTCCCGTTTGCCTTGGCCACCAACTACACGCGTTTAACACTTTCAGCGCCATCGGCCTGATTCACGCAGGCCTGTTATACTTGCTTCGCTCACTTCATGTTATCTTGACGCACGCTCATCATTGGCGCCTAAGCTGACCGCCCAGCAGCTGGATCGACCCCTGATTGTGCACGCTCGGGGCGCACCAGGACTGCATGCTGTTGTGTGTGACGGACTGCGAGCGCTCAACCGCCCGCTCAAGTGCCCCGTCTGCAAGTCGGCCCTCGAGGTGGAGGTCCCTGGGACCCCGTCGTCAAGCTGAGCAGCCATTTCCGACCACGCAGCCGTAGGGCCATGCTGGCCGCTCACGTGCGCAAGCCGCAAGTCTGCGCCCCGACATATCTACACTACCTCTACAACATCGACGGCTTGGATGAGCGGGGTTTTGGTGGGTGATTTGTCCCTCCGACTGGGAGGAAGTCGGCATCAGATGGAGCGAAATGGAACCGCACATGGGTGCAGTTCGGGCGACAATACGATTCACGCTTGCAACGAGACGCCGTCTCCGTCGGCCTTCACTGCGACTTGGTGGGTTAGTTGGAACAAAGCTGCCGAGTCCTCACTCAATGACAGCGGTGGGTTGGGAAACTGGGCCAGTTGCGAAAGCTAGATGCTAACTTGCCGCGGCGAGGCCACGAGCGATTTCTCGGTCGCAATAACGATGCGGAGCTGCCGGGTGGTGTCTGGAGGCTTAGATTAGCGGTAGATGTGTGGAGAATTTGAGGAATGTCAATTTGCCCGTGACTGTAAAATTAAATGACAATACGCGAAGATATATTATAGGATAATATGCAAAGCAAGTATTGCCTACATACTCGCTAAACCCGTCGCCGCCATGGACAATGATGCTATATAATTTATCACGCAGCACCATTTGTGCTTCATCTTCCTCTTCGAGACACTCTCTGCTTTGTTGGAGGCGATGATCGCCAACATAGCCGACAGATATATATCCATACCGAAAAGATGGCCGTCGCTATAAGGACGCTGCAGGACCAGTGCGCATCATCCATCGCCGGGATGCTAGTGGGAATCAGCGCAATGAGCGAGTTCAATACGAATGGGCTAGGCACAGGTCAGTAATCTCCGCTTGTCAAAACCGCTTCCTACTTACATGACCAAGCGGTATACAATCCAGATGCAACGGCGTCGGGCAAACCACCATATCCATGTGAAGCTGACGGCAGCGAAGAAGCCGAAGACCGTTGCAATCAGCACGGTTGGCAGCACTCTCGCCGCGTGGACGCACCGTAGCAACAGTTTGCCAGCCATCTTGAAGGCGTAAAGCTGCCGTGAGTATGTCTGAAGCTGTTGTGGGAGAATGTTCCTTAAGCGACACCACCACGAGTAGCACGAGTAGAGGACGACAAGAATGAGCGGCGCCTTGGGAGTCGGCACGCTATACTCGATATCGTCCGTGAAGTCGGATAGCAATCGCACATAGGTGTCCTGGTCCGGCTGCGACGACTTCTTAATTCGCCTTCTTTGCGGGGTGGGGTTCATTGTTGTCAAGTCGTTGTTCAGCACTCGTGCGGGATGGGGCTTAAATAAGAGCTCAGAATCGTTCGTCTGCGGCGCAAAACTGGCCTTCACGTCCTAAAACAGACCTGAATCATGATTTTTCCTGTTCTGTCTCAAATAAGCAAGTTGTTGAAGCAGAAATCACAAGCAGCCATCCGTTCAGTACAGCAAATGTCAGCTAATCCTGATCTGCTCACTGATCAGTCGAATCAGCGCATACCGATACAAGAACCAATTCATCGCTGAGCAAGCGTCTTCCATACGGCCTCTAGCAAGCGACCGTGAAGCCGTCGAGATCCAGACTCGTGATCGAGACTCGGAGCATGTACCACCTTGCCCACGGACGCCCTGGCCCTCAAGCACCACCGCTAGTTCCCCTACCGTGTGCGATTAGAGGGACTTACAGCCGGCGAAAAGAATGAAGATGGCATTGGAATTCTGATTGTTGAATACACTCTGTCTCTGTTGTACCGTTCCTGTACCGTCATTTTTCACGCCATAAACCGTAGCGGGCCTTGTATACCTTCTGTGTAGTACGTTTCGTGACAACAAAAATTAGCGGGAGGAAAGAGTGGCGACAGAGCCAGAGTGAGCCTTGCAAAAACCAAATGCCAGCTTCGCCGAATGATCGCGTCATGTGTTGGATGTTCTCTGTTGGATGTGTCCGGCACCGTCAGAAATGGGGCGCCCAGAAATATCGCGCATAGAAATTCCCATGTTGTGCAGCATCAACTGGCTATAGTCGCAGCTAAATCATGGATGCAAGTGATCTTGAAGATAACTCTGCGCCAGCTTGTTAGGTGGGGCTAGCCTGTTCGCCGACCTGCGTAGTATAGTGGTCAGTTTGAGCAGCGCAGCATTTTTTCTTCTTGCAGCAAAGGCCGACACTAGCATCAGGCTGTGCGCCAGTAGTCTTTATTCACATGTGTGAGCGACGCCAGATCGCAGTCACTGAAGCACAGTGACAAGATTGTTGTGGGTGGGTACAAACGACTTGTTTTGCGAAGGGTTGGGGGATGAGTATAACTAGATGCTGATCCTGCCTGTCACCCGAAGTCGTTTTGCTCCTGCGCTGAGTGGCGTGGTCTCGGGTCGGGCCTTGTCCCCACTGGTACCTCCACACCGTGTATCACTCACAGATCTTGTGATGCTCTTGAGAGGAGTGCATGCTCGTCTCCTCAACACTCGCCGCACCCCCTTGCACAAACTTCCAGCCACCAAGCTGTCAGTACCTACCCTAAAACAGCCATCCACGAGCCGTGCAGGAGGTTTGGACGTGATAAGCAGCGCCAGCTTGCCTCCCATTGCAGGCCAGAGCCCGAACGTGCGTGAGGATATCTTCACTGCTCCGGATTCCTACGTCACGCAGAATACCGCTGCTTTCCAGCCGCAAGACACTCAGCCCATGAATTGGGAGACTTGGGACTCTCACGGGCACTACCTTTTCCCCCTGCCGATCCTTGCGCGACAACTCAGCTCGCTCTTTCGCTACTGAGTCCTAACACGAAGGCTGCAATAAGACTTTCCCAAGTTGATGATACGCACACCTCCGCACCATTGAACGGTCGTTGTCAGTCTCCTTTTCTCGCCGTCCAAATCAGCTCCAGCAGAAGTGGGCGATGATACCTGGCCTACCCTCATCGCTAGCTTGCGCTTATTCTGCTGAACTGCTCGACTTTCCCGGCGGCTGCAGAGCCGACTGACCCGCCCTATGAGCTCAAGACGTAGTTCCTGAAGCTGATCTGCATCAGTCACTTCTGCAGCCGCTGCATACGATTGCGCAACATGAGCTCTCTCGCCCCGCAATTGGCGGTCTATTTCTTCCACGTGAATGTTTGTGCGAAACTCCTCTGAACCTGCCGGAGTCGGATACCCTTGAGGTGCTTGGACAGATTCTCGGCTTCTTTGCTATAGCGATCATAGTCCTCCCGCATAGTGGTACCAGCAGCAGCATACCTGCTACGACATCCTTGGGCTTTCCAGGTTTGCATGGCGTTGGTTCTTGCCAATTGGAGGGCTTTCAGATCTTCATCTTCGTTGACCTTTGCCAGTTGTTCCTCCGTCAGGCATGTGGGCGCCGCATCGTGAAGTTGAGACCGAGCGGCAAAGTAGATAAGATCGTGCTGCGGGGCGCTGCCGAAGCAAATGGATTGGCAGTCTCTGTCAATAAAATTGGACATGTATTAGGTCAGGTAGGTGCTTGAATCACCCTTGCGATGTCCCATGATCTTGTTTTTCTTTCTTCAGGCCTGACTTCCTCTGCAGACGACTCAACTTTAGCATATTTGCAGCTTTATTACGTTGGAGGCGGGCCCACATACCGTTGATCTTCTTGCCCGGCCGCGACGAAGGTCGTACCATTGCAATTGCTTCTTAAATCCGGTGGAGCGACCCAGTCGAATCAAATGCTTCCGTTCCTTATCATAAGACAGAGCTTTGGTGTCGAAATAGACGTCCCGTACGGCGTTTCAGCAATGCCTCGAAATGCAGGGCGTCTTCGCCATTCTTCTTTCTACAGGAGGCGAAGTCGGTCCTGCTTCGGCGGCACCCTCAGGCGAAGAAAAGCAGTTCCAAAGGCGCCATCGGAGAGCGCGAGTGCCAGGGCTGGTATGATAGGATCGTAGAGAAGCATGTCATCTTCGCGGAATGCCAACTTCTTCGGCTCCGAGTTCCTGCCGCTCGCTTGATATGCTCGAGATTGACAACCAAGACAAGTCGTACTCGTTTGAGCCTTGTTTTGGTGGGAAGACTCGAAACTCCCAATGCTCGTACAGCATTGCTCCGATCAAGGCACCCGGTCGCGTTGCGGTAGCACCTACGAGAATCAGGTCCTCGGCTAGCTGAGCACGCAATCTCTCATGCTCAAAGGTTCCCTCGTCACGAATCCAGAGTTGGTTAAGCAGCATGTCCAAATCTTCTATATAGAGCCCGGCCTTCTCCTTCTGCGAGGTGTCAAGACAAAATCTTGGCGTCAAGTCTGTACGAATCCACTGTCGATCATCAGCACCAGTACCCTTCGCGCGGGTTTTAAAACTCACGTTACGTATGTCGTAGAGAATGCCATCGCTCATCAAGCCTTTGCTTTCTCTGCGATACGACACCGATTCTATAGGCAAGCTGGGTATATAAGTGCAATACCGCTGTATCACTTCGGGAAGCAAAACGGTGAATAGGAGACACTCAGGTTATGCTTAGATGTGAGGTATATATACCCGCCTCATGAGCGGGGAAGAGGTTGGCAGTCTGCATTGTGCAGCCTGATCAGGTGACAACTCAAGGAGGTTGGCGGCTAGGCCGGTGTTCCCCGCCAATCAGAGCAAATACAGCTCGCGAGAAGCTCGTGCATTTCTACTCAATCACCTACAACCGATCATCTCATAGGTGTTTCGGCCTCATCGTGCTGATGATGATGATCTCACCAGTACGAAAGACACATTTCTGACGGCGGGATCAGGCGGCAGTGGCAGGCGTGTGGCGTCTGTAGCTGAGGACTGGACGGTTCAAGGCCATGCTGAAGCTGGAATGAAGCCCGAGAAGAATGAAAAATGAAAGAGGACAATGGCCAGAGCGTGATGTCTGGAGGATGGTCGACAGAGTGTGAGTCCACGAAGCCTCTCCATTTGTTGATGGCCATAATATTGAGGACCCCTGTCGCCTCCACACTGATTTCCTAATCAAGTAATTTTGAAGCCATCGTGAACGCCACCCCCTCCCCCTTCCCCGGGACTCATCCACGAAACTCCTCCCTTGAGCAATCCTCCCCAAGTCTCACTAACACAGCCCTATCCAGCAGTATATTGTCAACATCCCTGATTTTTACTGCACGAAGCCATGAGCGTAGCGTTTGGATGAGTCCAATTGTTCCAGCATCCATCCTGTTCCGCAGTGGTATAACCAATAGCCCTGCTGCCGCTCGCACTCTGCGCTCATGACCGGCACTGTCATCACATCAAACGCCATTCGAGACGGCCTAGGATACTCACAACTCTTCGGGTGCCAATTCTCTACCGGGTCAGCCACGTCTCTATCTAGCTCCGACACGCTGGCTTGCTAACATGCGTATTCATCTGCTCCGGCACTAGGGTCCCGAGCTGTTTGTCACTCTAATTGATAGACTGGAGGGCAAATATTCAGCACTTGCTACCTAACAACTGGCCTTCTTGGCTTAAGTAGACAGTTAGACCAAGAGTGCCGTCGGCGATGGGCTGGTGTCCGAAACTCCAACTTGCCGCTTCGTCTGGCTACTTCACGTTTCATAGACTACGGCCCAACCGTGCGAGCTGTTATTAATAGCCCCAAGCTTGCTGACCGCACTTGTAAGTGAATCTGCTAATCACTCAGCAGAAGGTGAGACCAGGGGAATGCAGCAAGAAATAGACAAGAGATGTACAAGAAATATACCAAGGTATTTGTCAACAAATTTATCAGGGATTATCAAGTAACATAGGTACCAAGCAGTCTGACAAGAAATGTTCCAAGCGGAGAAACGGTGGAGAAAAATCGTCCCTCAAGTTAGTTTTCACGCATTTTACCTGGCCTTTTTCAAGAAATTTACCAAGATCTTTATCAAGCACGGACTCCACTCACATAGGCGAGTTCCTTCGAAAATACAGCGGTCTCAGTGATACATGAGTGCGGCTGAATGAATAATGGTGATCAGACTGGGGCAGGTAATCAAACCGGTAAGTTCCGCAATCAATGGCGCAAGGATCTAATACCATCAATAATACATGACGGGGCGAAACCGCAGCCGTCTCGCTGTTGCATCGTTGCATCGTTGCAAGGCCATTTATCATCGCATGCATGTGGCTTACAGCTTCCTCTGTATACAGGATATGGGGATAAGGTAGGTCAATCACAAACGACTTTAGGAACTACCTTGTGGGAACTACCTTGTGCCGGGTGGACAGTTACTGCAAACTAATCGCTTTCACCGAAAAGCATTCATCCATAAATTATCCATAAAACACCGTCGCTACTTTTCCGATGGAGTGCTCATCTGGAAAATGAACAGTTCGAGGACTGAAAAGCTGTGGGGTTTTCCAGCGCCAATCTGACATTCGCTCTTACATTGACACATCTCTTCAAAAGCGACTACACAATGAAGAATTAGCAGCATTCGGCGATCCCCATCTACTGGTCGAAGTAAATGATGCGCTGACTCAACATGCGGACGGGATGTAAGTGATTGCTTTATTAGCGTGAGAATTAACCTCGCTAATCAATTCGATAAGGTTTCTCTGGATTACTTTTCCAATTAACGAAATTTGAGCTGGAAGCGTAGATGACGATATCCGGCGATCGCTGCGCCAACTTCCAAAAGATTTGGAAGAAACGTTCAAGCGAGCATTACTGCGTATTTCGTCCCGATCGAAACATCTTGAACTGGTACAGAGAACATTTCGATGGGTGGCGGTAGCGCGACGACCCCTAACATTGGACGAGCGTCCGCGATTTTGTAACAAGAGCCACTCTATCGCGACAGCTCTTTGGTTTCCATGTCGATCTGAGGGAGTCAGACCATTATGCCGGCGAAATATGCGTTGCGTACCTACGCTTCGGTGATTTTACGACGACAATAGCCCGACGGCAATAGCCCGACGACAATAGCCAATGCAGCTAAAGCCTGTGAAATTAGCCGTTACAGCTCTTAGCTGAGAGATGAACATGGCGCGTCTTTCAGAAGTCGTCACCAACTTTGTCTCCAGGCGCCGCAAATGAATGGCAGACCCAGACCTCAGCAGAATTGAAACCACATATGGATTTCTCATCATACAGGCAGGATATGCTTCAGAACAGCCATCCGTTTCTTCAATACGCAGCAACGCACGGGTTGCCCATAGTGTCCACTTGCGAAATCCACGGATAGCTCGTCCGGTGACGGCTCGTTCGGGACTGGATACGTCTTTGGCTATATTCTGATTTGTATCGCGTCCGCGATCAAGACGAGGAGCCATGCGTGACGGCAATCATTGAAGAGGGGAAAAGGCGACGGATGCGACTTGCGCCTGACAGAACTGGCGGGGAAGTCTAGGCAGCCACATCTGGTGGCCTTAGGCAACAATGTGCCGGTCTTTGATTGTTGTTAGTGGTGGCCAGTTCCATAACTGGCTCGCACTGTACCACTGTCCCACATGACCGAATTTGGATTTTTTCAATAGTCGGGAAGTCAGCTATAAACGGTTTTCATTTCGATCTGACGAGTGGCGTTTGCAAGTCGTAATGGTACGGAATATATTGGCACTGTGGCGGCTGGATATATGCCATTGCTAAAGCTATTATACGTGCACATAAGGCTAGAGTAATCTAAGACCATCTCCCATGCCGCCCTGGCTTTCGTTTGCTTTCCTTGTTCCTCCACGGGTAATCAATTGGTTGAGGTGCCTCAATTCGCTTGTGGTGGAATTCCGCTGGGCTCCTTCTTTTGTGCAGATTGCAGCAAGTGCGCCACCAACGTCGCGGTTCGCTGTTCAACGGCCCGGTGAGCTTCCGTCACCTTTTTATTAAGCGCAACGTCTCATCGTCCAGATACACTGCTGCCGGATTCACTGTTGCGGGATCCTTCATTAGCCGCGTCTCGCCGTCCTTAGGCGGCACCATGTCGTCTGCTCCTGCCACCTTGCCAAATTGTCTTGGACTGCCACTAGCCTGTCTCTGCGCCGTGCGGCTTGCCCTGTGCGTTTCGCTTGCAGTTCCATGTGCTTTTGACTCGTCATAATTCGCTTTGCAAATCGCCAAAAATTTCTTTCCCGGCTTCAATAGCATCGCTTCGTCTTTGCCGCTCATCCATTTCGCCGCAATGATCTTCAAATCATCTAAGCCCCAATTGCGACGAGACGCTAACTCAGTAAGGCGTGGTAAGCTGAAGTCACTGTCATTATACGAGATGAAAACCTTTGCATCTTTCGTCTGCTGATGGACCCGTTGGGCTATCAGGTTTTCCGATGTCATACGGGCTTTAGGATTGTACTCGAAATCGATTACGCCGAGGCAATCAAGAGCCCAGTTCAGCCGCATGTATGAGTCTTCTGGCTTGTTTCAGGCTTCAACTCTAACATCGTGTTGTAAACCTTTTCGATGTAAAGTTGGGTTGTCGATTTCAGCTTGTAGAACTCGTTCAGTTTATTGAAGCCATGATCGTTGTTGGCAGGATAAGACATTTTTGGTATGAAAAGTAAGATGTAAATTATGATCTTATATAAGTAAAGAAAACTGGCACAGCGGTGATATATAAGTAGGCACCCGCTGTTATACCGGTAGAAAAGTCACCCGTTCCACTTGCCGCTTTAAACGGCCGGGAGCAGGCGCTAGACCTGCTGTGATCAGTGAGTCTGCCTGCTCCTGGCCAGAGTTGGCCGAAGCTCTGCTCTGAGCTGGCTGAGTTGGCTCCTGAGCTGACTGAGTTGGCTCCTGAGCTGGCTGAGCTTGCTTCCTGAGCAGACCAAAACATCCCTGAATGGCTCTAAATGGCGACTTGTACAGTGTAGCCGGCAAAAATCATGGGTAGGGTGCGTCTAACGATATTTGAGCGAGGCGTAAAATTGGTGAGACGCCCCGTAGAGAGGTCACCCACGCACATATATATACAGCATCAACTTACCTCTTCTCTTCCTGTCCATCGCTTCTCGCACTCTACTCGTTGTGTTTTCTCTTTAAAATTTGTTCTATGTTTGCCCATCTCTATTTTTTTACATCATCTGAGATACGCCGCCAACATGCCCGCCTCTGGTCATTGTCGGAAGACGAATTACGATCACATATGGCAACGAGCCGTTCAACAAGGCTTCATTCGGCCTGATAAAACAGACGCTCATGTCAACTCTGAATTTGTCTACGGGATCATTGCACCAAAAACCGAAGCTCAATACCGTGATATTCTTCGCCCATGGGAAGCGTGAGTTGCCGACGCGACTAACTAACTGCAAAAGCTAACTTCTAAGTAAAGGTACAAAAGAAACAACCCCGATCAAACGCAAGAACCGCACGACTTAGTGACCCTGAAACACTTCGTGAGGTTTCTCGCGATATCTATGAAAGGTCGGATGACAGAAGACAATCCAAACGGAAGGCCTACAGTTCTCAGTGTACGGAACAACGCGCGAAAGTTTATTTCGAGCTACAACCGCGAGCACGCCGACACTCCGCCTATTCCCGACGAACATGGTCGCTGCATCACAGCTGTAAGTTTCTGGCGAACACTTGTTTTCGTTGTAGGAAGAAAGACAAGACGGTGCTAATAGTCGGAAAGTATATCCAAGGTCCTCTAAAGGAACTTGGGCTGGTCGATGGCAAGCAAGCGCAAAGGCCTAAAAGTTTTTTACAGCTGAAAGCTACTTGAAAGTTCAGGCGTTCAACTGGAACAATGATTGGCACACCTACGCACACGAGGAGCCCGCGTCGATGCTACCAATATGATCAACACCCATTGCTATACGTCCGCAAGGTTACAGGAAGTCTGCCAGGCCCGCTACAGAGTACGTTCGCACCTTGATTGAGGTGAGCAATGTCAGGTTTTTACTGACCATTCTAGGATATTGTATGCATCGTTGGCTATTACAGAGGTCAGCCAGATATCAGAGTACGTTTCACACGTGAGTATTGCAAAGGGAAGAATATCAACCAGTAAGCTCTCAGCACAAAATTTCAGATGTGTTCCACAAGTTGACCGTAACTGACAGACCCGAGCACCCTTTTGCGGAAAGATGGAACGTCGACGACGAAGACTATCCAGCACTCGTCGCCCAGCCGCTTCTTCACTGGCTGGCGAATTTTCTTTCAGTTGGGGCGTTCGAGGCATTCGAACTCTAGATGAACTCCTGCAAATCAGACCACCAGAGGGTAACAAATACCGTGTGCTGGAGTTTGCAGATCGTATTTTGCATAGACCAGTGTTCCCTGCATGGTCGGCTGGCGGTAGAACAAATCAACCCCGAAGCCCCTCTTCCTGGGGTGAGGACGCGACCAAGCTGGCGAGGCGGAGTGGTCATGCAAATGGGCTGGGGTTTCATTCCACACGTCGAGAAATCCTATTGAACGCTACTAGTGAGTATTACGTTAATAATGGAGTACCTTCGCTAATATGCCGCCACAATAGATGCCTATGAGCAAGCGACGGTCTTGCAATTTGCCTCACAACGCAGTGTAGGGGTGCTCGTCAACCACTACCTCGGTGCCTTATCCACCGTGGATGGGGCTGCAACCTATCTCGGCATGCCACGACGTACGGACTTAACTCAAGACTTCCGTACTGCAACTATGAGATACAATCCAGGCTTGGCGCAATCACTTTCCGCGGAGGAAGTTGAGCATGTTAAGAAGGTAGCAAATATGCCGGATACACTGACGATATCCACCTCTTGTCGGAGAAGATTTCGACTGCTCGGGAAGAAGATAATACTTCTCGCTTGAAAGGCGAGCTTCAAATTGCGTATCAATCAAGATATCGGCTATTCGGCAAACAGCTTTTAGAAGCAAAAAAACCAAAAACTCGACTATAAGACGAGAGCGACATGAGGAGAAGGATTGGTGTCAGGCCATTTCGATCGGATCAAGCACATGTTCCCGGCCGCACGTCGAAGGCTTGCGCAAACGATGACAATATCTGCGCCTCCTAGGTCTGAGTTGTGAAACAAGCCATTGAAGATCTCATCTGTCTGCGAACGATGAATTACACCATGGCTTGGCAGGAGTGCTTCCAACCGATTGAGGAGCTGCCCCGTTGATAGCTGTGGTGTCCAACTTGATAGGTACGCCATTTGAAGTATGCTTAGAGCCACACTAACGTCATTCTTTGAAATAGTCTTCCCGTGACACGTCAGTGGGCACATGTTTACTCATGCTACAAGAAACAAGGGCTGGACAGCTGCGCCAATTTCTGCTTTTATTGCAGTTCTTGGTTCTTTACAAGCTCGACCTGGGAAGACCACTGCAAAATACATATCGCCCAAGAGCAGGTGCCTTTCCGATACGACCCAGTCAAACTGCACAATGCCTGGGCATGTGCGGGACACTGCCCTGTATGTATCTGGCGAGAGACGGGGAAACCTGCTAGCAGCAGGTTCCATCAGTTTTTAAAGAAAGCTGTGTGGAAAGATCATGTTTTCCCCTGTATTCTCCGTTTCATCATCGAGATGTCCACGAAAAATGATCTTGTTTGTCCTGATCTCAGATGCCCTTCATCATTTTCCAACCCAATGAATCTATGGCACCATCTTCAAGACGTGCATAGCATACCTGTTCCAACCGAAAAGAGTTTGCTCAGCTGAACTCACTGCAGAGTATTCAACGATCTGGGCCAGAATTTGGTCTGCGATTTGTCAAGACTGTCGAAAAGCTACCATATTACACGGCCAAAAAGAACGAAGCGAATCTCTACGATGAAGCTAGTGGCGATTCAACGACGGATGATACTGACCAGTCATCTATATGGAGCAGAGACAGGTCGCAAACACCTCTCTCGGATTTGTTGGATGACTGTTTGGACGAAAGTGAGACTGGCGCGTCGTCACTTGCTTCCTATGTCGGTGTGCCCTTGCCACCTGAGGCTCGGTCAGAGAAGACACCTGTGGACCCAATGCTACTGGAGACAGAAGTCGCCGAGGGCAATGCAATTTCGCCGTGCTCGAGCGGCCCGGTGGCTCTCTTGGATGCGTCACCGCCATCGAAGATAGCACTGCCTTCGGCTGATAACCTAATGTTGCTTGGCGACGACGGCCTTCCCGATACGTCATCACCTCTACCTGACGGCCAGTTTCAGTGGACAAATTACTTGGAAAATGGCGATATAGAAGAAAACACGTGTACTACTTGCGATGGGAAACCGGCGAGCACTCCTTCGAGCCGGAGGAAGACGTGCCGAAGGTATACGAACTGAGTTCGATCGGCGAGGCTTTACTGGGTTTCACGAAGGGCGCATATTATCAAATGGACGAAGGCACGGAACGGCGAGGCATGGTACCTAGTAGCATTCGAAGGGACTCTTGAAAAATGGGAGCTGCCAGATAAGGCGCTACACCAAGACCTCGCTCGCCCAAGCAAGCCAGTCCCGAAACGCAAGGCCAAAAAGGGGGAAGAAGACCTCGGAGGTAGTGTGTTTAACGCTCGCTCATTCTTTCAGGTAGACTTCACCCTACTAGTGCTAGCATTGTGTTTAAGCTAGAAATGTTCATTGTACAGTACAAAATACCAGTATAATATGACATGATCTTTGTGCTTGCTGTGCCTTCCAGTTCATTGCCAATTTTCGAGACCATTGTGACAAAGCCGCGACGGTATCAATTATCGAGATGTCGCATATGGAAGAATTTCCCGTCGGCACAACGGTTTGGCTGCGTGCGTGGGTTCTCAAATTTGATCCTACATTCGAAACGCACCCTGCGTGAGAACGTGAGCGGTGGCTAGCAGCTCTCGGTCTGTTAGTGCTAGTAGTGGCTTGATTCACCCCCTCAATGTCTTCCGCAACAGACCATGGACCGAGTCCTTTACTATGGCATCAGCAGCGGCTTTCCGCTGCGCATACTACCGACACCCGCCACGGCTCCCTTCTTCCGATGAGGTGTTTTTGGCTGTGCATGTTGCCAAACCTCGCTGCAGTTCCACTCTTGGCGTGAACAGTGGCTTTCTGCTTCTCATGTGTTCGCCGGGAGCGGTGCCTGACGCTGAATTTTCATCGGCAGCGAATTTCCGCCGCCCAACTTCTGGCACAGTCTGGCAAGGTACTCTGCCGCTGGGGTGGACTGGTGGCTTCTCCTCCCCGTCAATTCATGGATTAGGCCGGCCGGACCGGCATCAGCGGGGTCTTTCTACCGCGCATACTGCGAACGCCGACTACTTAGCTCGACCATGGTCAGTGGTTTTCCGCCCCATTGACCCCTTCCAGCTGCGGTGTTGCTCTATGCTTCTGCTATGTACTGTAACTGACTGGCCAGTGATTGTTAGTCAACTGGCTGGCAAGTGTTCGTCAATGGATTGCAAACGACTTGCTCTGCCCCTCGCGTTGCGGAATTAAGCACATAATACATCAACCCATTTCACTGATCCGTGGATTGAGCTGTTGACGTCGTTGATATAGGGTATATGCCTGTTGCCGACCCAGCCCCAAAGCAGCGTCTGGCCAGGGCAACACTCCCATCCTACCGGCGCTAAGCCGAACTAGGCATGGCCGGCATGGTAACACCCTCTGAACGCGTCCATGCAACATCCGATCACGCGTATCCATATCCACCAACGAATCGAAATGCAGTCTACCTCACCAAGCAAGGATGACACTAACTCGCCCCATCGCCCAACAACTGCACTGTCGAGTTTCCTAGCAACACCCGCACCGAGCTCACGGTCGGCAACGCCTCATCCAGACTCGGAGCATCAATACCTCTGGCGCTGTTTCCCTGACCACACATGGTCACAGCGCCTGCGCGATACGTCATCTTGGGTATGGGATTTTGGGTACGATGTACAGAATTTTGACGGCAACCGCCGATGGGTCTGCAAACGCTGTATCCGAATCAAGAGCCCACGGCCAAGGAGTTTCGCAGAGAAGGGCATCCAGAACGCGAATGCTCATTTATTCAGAGATCATGGCATATGTGCCCCCGACGACGGAACAAAATCGTCAGCTCAGAAGAGAGCAGAAAAGGTGAAGGCCAAAGACCAAAGATCCATTGTTGACGTGATGAAATTCGATACGCGGCTTCCACGAGAGCAAGATATTGCAAACCATCTTGTTCAGGGTTTGATCGGAAACACTTCCAGCGTCTGGTGCTGGAATGGATCGTCGAAGAGAACCACTCCTTTCGTGTGTGCGAACAGGGAGGCTGCGTACAATATTCGAATACCTCAACCCTCTCGTTAAGATCACCGACGCCAACATTAGCCGAACGACTATTCGACATAAGGTTCTTGCATCCTACGAAGCACACAAGGACAAGGTGGCCGCGGTGTTGCAAAAGTCGCCCGGGTTGATTCACATCTCTTTTGACGGATGGAGGTCGGGAACAGGCATAGCCTCTACGGTGTAACGTGCTTCTTTCGATATGGGAACAGCAAGCCGTGCAAGCTGGTGCTTGGTGTTCCCGAATTGCGAACTCGCCACTTTGGGCACGATATTGCTGCGGAAATCCTAGACACCCTTGCTGCCTATGGGATTCAGGATAAGATTGGATACTTTACCTTGGACAACGCGGAGAGCAATGAAGCCGCGATGGAAGTCATTGGGGGTGAGCTTGGTTGTTGGATCTACAAGGCGTGGCCGCTGCTTTGGCCATAGTCTAAACCTCTCCGCCAAAGCACTTCTTTTCGGGCACAATGCTGCGGCTTTTGAGGAGCAGCTGTCAGGTGCAGCACCATTGTCCGAGGCCGAGCACACGCTTTGGCGGCGTAAGGGGCCTGTGGGAAAGCTACATAACCTTGTGGTGGACGTCAGAAGATCGGACCAGCTTACTTACCTGCTACGAAGTATACAACGCTCCGAATTCGACATGTCCTCCGATCCAAAGATACAAGCCAGCACGCCTCTCGATCTGATCATCGACAATGACACCCGTTGGCTCTCCCAGCTGTATATGATCCGGCGCGCCCTTACTCTTCGACCGTTTCTCGAGCAGCTCATTCTGAAACATCGCCAACAATGGGAGCAGGAGAATAGGTCAAAGAGAACGGGCGGTATTAGAAAGCCAGCTAAGGAGCCTCGGATTTGCATGGAGGTAAACCAATTGACGAGCAACGACTGGGTAGTCCTGGAGCATCTTGCCAAGCTGCTTGGTTTCTACGAAGATGCTGTCAGGACTCTAAAGGGCGATGGCCAACTGCGCAAGCGAAAACGAGGATGGGTTGGCTCGTACGGAAATGTGTGGGAGGTCATTCAGGGGTTCGAGGTTCTTTCAGAAGCCCTCGAGGGTTATAAGCAGCTCGCATGCGGAATACCCGACCCTGAGCACTTTAGGATTAATGTTAATTTGGGCTGGGAAAAGCTCAACAAGTACTACCGTTTGCTGGATGATACGCCGATCTACTGCACGGCCTTGGCGTTGCACCCGGCCTTTCGATGGGGGTATTTCGAGACTGAGTGGCAAGATCGTCCGGATTGGGTGAAAAAGGCCAAGCAAATGGTCCGAGAGGTGTGGAAACGCAATACCGCCGCCTACGGGGAGAACCTAGTGTTATGACTGGCGACTCTGCGGCGAAGCGTCAGAGGAAGTACTACAATCCATTCCAAGCGTACTGCGAGCGCACGCGCTCCGTATCTGGATCTGCCGCGGTGAAAGACGAGCTAGCCGACGCCGACCGCTTCGACGGGGAAGATGACGAAGACGAGCTAGAACTATGACAGTCGTCATGGGAGGACGGAGACGGCGATGTCCGTGATCCCTTGTCGTACTGGCACGAACGTAGGCGGCGATATCCTCGTCTGTCGCGAATGGCGCTGGATTTCTTGACGATTCAGGCTATGTCAGCGGAGTGTGAGAGGCTATTTTCGGCAGCCGGGCGAATGGTGACGCCGCTGCGAAGTCGACTTGATGCTGATATGATTGGAATGTGCCAAGTGCTGCGGTCGTGGTTACGAGCTGGGGTGATTGATGAACTGGATGTATTGCTTGTTCCTGTTGACCAGTGCAACGGTGAAGTTGAAGGAGAGTTAATGGATCTGGATGAAGAGGATGAATGATATGGTGAACCTGTACATAAATCAACGTCAATTTAAATCCACTCAACTCAATTTCGAGCTCAGATGATCAACGACTTTGAGGCTCGCAGTTGACTAGGTCAACTCAACGCCACTGAGCTATTCAGTGGATTGAATTGAAGTGGTTTGCATCCTTGCTTGCCGGTCATTTACAGCTTAATCACGCAACGCGTGGTGCAGAGCAGGTCATTTGCAATTGATTGGCAAACCATTGTCAGTGAATTGAAGCTCGATCGACAAGCACGTTCAGTCAGATTTGCCTTAGCTCCCGCAACGCATTGGGAGAGGCACTTGTCAGTCACTTGCAGCTTAAGCTCCGCAACGCGTTGGGCAGAGCAAGTCGTTTGCAATCGATTGATAAGCACTTGTCAATGATGAGTGGTGTAATCTAGAGATAGCCGAACGCTACATAGCTGTTTTAGACTTGACCAAAAAGTACGAATCCGTACCTGGTCATAGTGTATAGTGATTTATATGCCAACTTTTAGGCGCCTGGTAGAAAGCTACCGGTACACCCTGGGTTGGGTTGATAAGGAAATCGCGGGCACAGTGGAAGGCGATCTACAGGGGCTGTCTTTTATCATGAGCATCCTGGTTTGATGGATTGTGTGTTTAGTTGCTCTTACATCGCGCGCCACCTACCCTTCGTCTGTGATCGAGTGCTTTATATCTTTTCCTTCTCCAATTCTTGTGGCACTGCGACACGATTGCTGAGGAATTAGCAAAACAACTATGGCCAAATTTACGTACTGCTGGGAGCAGTATCGGTGTCCTCTTACACACTCTGTTTATTAGCGCATTTTCGCGGCACCAGCTTTAGTGTTATTTGATTGGTCAAAAATTATATAAAGTGGATCTCAGTCAGTGTACAGGAGGACACCGATAGTGCTCTGTACAGTAAATATGTGTTACTGCGTTGCATTGTTTTGAAGTATGCCATAACCGCAGCTGCCAAAAAGAAAAGACTTCAAAACCCCCGCGCGGCCTTTTCCTCCTTCGGATTCTACTTTCGTGCGTTGCTCTTTTCTACGTGAGCGATGTCGCCGGGAAAAGACTGCAAAAGTCTTGCGCGGGAAATTGAACATGGCGATCCTGCCAGGCGCGATCTTCACCGTGCGTTTTGTGGGACCCTGTCTATCATCTACGGAAGGCGGTAACTTCGGCGTAGCTATGCGCTTTATGAGTCGAGTTTCAGGGACGCTGATGGCCCCGCTGCGGCGAAGTATTATTATCATTGTACTACGCCGAGAGCAGCACATCCTATAATGTGACACGCTAACTGATTTTAACGTCTAAGGAGGGCTCTACGGTGTGCATGTAGGTATGGATTTATAGGATGACGCTAATTTAAAGCAAAAGGTGGTCCACTATCACGGCAACGTGAGTCGTCCTTAGTCCGCTCCTGTAGATATTCAGTCCGCGATGAATTTGGTTATGCATCACATAGCCTCCTTCAAGGCATTCTGGATGCCGTTGCGGAGGTGAGGGTGTCGTGGCCGGCAATGCCGCAAGATGGGTCTCTTATTGAGCCGGTATGATTGAAGTTTTCAGTGGCAAGGAAGTTCGTCTGCTCACGTTTTAGTCTTGTTCTGTCTCGCGCCCTATAGTAGCGTGGTTAAACTACCTACTAATATCTTTTTCCTCTAAACACTACGTTATCTTAGGTGATAAGCTCCTTATGGTAGGCGAAAGATATTCTAGTCATTGTAAGTTAGTATATAGCACTTATAATAGTATCTATGATATATATTTTTCGATTAGTTGAACGTAAAAGACGTACTAACCTATCGATGGCTTACTCTGCTGAGTTTGGCGCGTTTGCGTCTTCGTATACATGAGACGGCGGGCGAGTTTCAGCGTTGAGGTTCCAGCAAGTGTCGAGATAGAATAGATCCCAATCCAAACCTTTAGTTCAATCAACTCTCAATATGCTTTAACGATCGTTTTCGTCCGGTATTTAATATGTTTCTAGGGGTAGATGATACGGATCACGGATGTCGCTATCCGTAGGCAACAGGTCCAGTTGCCACCTAGCATACTCATCCTCTGCCTTGTCCGTGTCTCTTTCTTCTTCGCACTTTATCCGAGCTTCATCCTTGTATCGTTCGAACGGAGAGTAGTATTGTGTCCGCTGACGCTTTGCGGCTGGCTCGGTTCCGTTCGATGCACACTCTGCAGACCCATCGCCGATCTGAGCCTTTCTCGATGTCGAAGCCATACTCCCAAGCCCATGATTTTGTATTTCTGCTTCGTTGAGACCACGTGTAGCCACGGAAGTGTCGGAACAGCCGATCCTCGTCCCGTCGACGGGCACGAGCCTCAGCCGGCGTAGATGGCTCGGGTGTGGATGGAGCTGGTGTCAAGGGATCCGGTATGAAAGGCGAAGGCGATACGGAATTCGTCGCCTCAAAGTCTGAGCTTTGGGGCATGTTGAGCGAGGTGACGGACCGGAGCAGCAAACCGAGGACGGGCCAAGCTGACTTTGGTGTCGGAACGATAGCTTGCTTGCACGCGAATCAGGTCAAACGCGTTGACGCGATAAGCCATAGAACTACTTACGTGCCATTTCGGCCATTTGTGGTAAAACCAGGTACAAATACAAGTATCATTTTGCAGGCGGGGACCCCACACTGGTCATGGGCTGCCCTACCCGGCACAAGATATCGGCAGCCTTCGCGACGATACCTGCTCAACCAATATCAACGCAACCAACTCAATATCGTGTTGAAGTTGAGTTGATTGATTACTAAGAAAAGTTTTCGTTGAGTTGAGTTGGGTTGATTGACATCAACCTGCTGACAACCTGGTGATGGCCGTTGCGTTGATCGCCACCCTGGCAAGACTGGCCCGACGGTGGTAGCTTCGAGGATCCTGAACGAAGACCTTGGCTGTCTGTCTTTATGGTCTTATCGATACCCCGGCGTGAAGCCGCCAAACCACTGTGTGTGACTTTATGGGAGAAGTCTGCCTTGCCGCCTCTGGTGTTGAGCTGAGAACGATTCGAAGATGTCTCAAGGCGTGGCTGCCGGAAGACATCATTTCCTGCACAACGCAAGGGCGGGGTGGAGCAATCACTCGAAGCGGCTTGTAGTTTGCCTCGTGGTTCGATACTGTGTCCAACTCGCAATGTGCTCTCGCAAGTTCTTCATCATTGATCTGGGAAGCTTGTTTCATGATAATGACACAGGATGATGTTCGTAGGCGCTTGAGAAAAGCCAGAAGAGCAAAGGGTGCATTTTCACCTGCCGTCTGAAGGTATTGAGACAACGAGGCTGTGTCGACTTCGAAGTCTTGAGTTGGCGTGCTCATCCTCACGAAGTGAGAAGTCCTTGCTGGTACATGAAGAAAGCTGACAAAATGATTCAGTTCCACGAAATCCTTGGTAGATTTATCAGAAGCTGTGGGGCTGGCTGTGGTCTCGAGCAATACTCTGTTCTCGACGCCGCTATACTTCTACAACCATTTTCTGTCGCTATTGCCGTGTGGCGTACTCTTCACTGGAAATTGGCGTTTACATAGGGAGAACTTATCTTGATACATCTCTGCATCGCATTGCTTGCGATTCGCTTCATTGCAAAACTGGAATCGCCGACACGTCACGTCCGTCAAGGACTTAGTGCCATCGCCGCAATGGCGACCTTGGCATCCATAATAGCCACCTGCTGCTTTTCTGTCGGGGTCTAGGCTCTATTTACTACGATATTGCCTTTCAGTGTGGAGTCTGCGCGAGAGTTTTGATGGCAAGACCAGCATACCTGGCATTGCTCAAACTGAGGGAGCACAGGCTGGCGACGGCAAGCCGATACAAGAAGCTAGAATTTACTAACAAAACGCTGAGTCCATTTTTTATGGAACTGCACCAAAACCGTGCAACGGATGTATTATTGACAACGGCCTCAACTAGTGATTAGACATTAAAGCTACTAGCAGTGTGGCTAACAGTCAAGCTCAGACTCGGCATTTTCCAATCAAGTTTGACAAATTGTCAAGTCAGGTTAACAATTCAAGCTCGAGGCTGTCATCCAATCAACCATGTTGAAGGACTGTCAAGTCGTCAAGTACTTGACGCCACAGAAAAAAAGATGCCGCTGTAGGGTAATTGTTTATGAGGAGGTAATAGGTGCATTAGTGAGCTCTCTGGTGGTACGTATCCTCAAGAATTGAGAATTTTTCGGGCCTAGCCGCAGCGGGTCTAGGCCACCGCTGGTAACACCCCGCGTCCATTCTCCAACCCGTATCAACGACGCGTCGAATTGATCGTCAATTATGTCGCTACACGCGTTCTGGGGCCTAAATCAGTCATTGCGCACCTGAAACTCATCTTCGGCGTCTTCTTCAAAACAGTCCACCGATTTACAAGAGCCGCCAACATCGAATGAGAGAAAAACAGAAGTTTTCGATCAGTATCTTCATGAGTCTACCTGTCTTCCGCATTCTCTCTCATTCCTAATTGACTAGGCCGTGATCCGGCGACATGATGGCACGATTCTCGAGGGTATACATACAATATCGCATCCGAGATAAAGAGCGCGTGTTCTCTGACGGCAGTGAGCTCATCACTGACAAGCGCAACGGGCTTAGCGATGACACAGTTCGAGGCGCAGATGATACAGAAGAATTGGATTACCTCGAAGGTCTTGCGGGGAATAGCTGCCCCAAGGGGGATTTTATACGAAACACCTAATCAGGCATAGTTCATCAAGTCCTTGACGAGTTATTAATCAAGCTGGCTGCTTGGTCAAGTCCGGGTTCAATCGAGCCAGAGATAGGTTCAATCAGCCGAGTCTGAGGCCAGAAATTGAACTTGATTGATTGTTAGCCACACTGGCTACTAGCTATAGATACTATTATCATTAATGACTAAACCATAGGCACAACTCTGGTCACAGTCGGCAGCAGTCAGAGAGTGGCATCCAAAGACAGCGGGTAGTACTTGATTTGGTATCTGAGATGGACTAGATAACTTCCACTAAAGTCAAGGCAGCAGCCTCCTGGTGGCGAAAATATTCAGCTGTACAGCACCAATTCAGCTATACTGGGATACTCAGGCAATGGCAGAAGGTGCCTCAAACCGTGACAACTTCAATCACACAGGGCAACGAGCCATATTGTCGCCCGGCATTTTCCGGAGCAACAGGCCGAGTTAGAGAAGCATGGTAAGCCGATTGGCGTGCATTTGCTCTCATTCTTTTGGCAATTATCAGTGCAACGCCGGTCACGGCCCCCAGAATACTCGCAGCATTTATCGCGTTTTCCGCATTCGTCGGTAGAAGCACATTTATCCGAATACAGCCGTTTTTTGAACATTTTCTGTGGCGCTCAGAAAGCTGATTCGCCGCAGTATCCTTCTTGCACTGCGTGTCGTCCTGACAGTTATATCCAGCCTCGATATACCGCGCTGCCCGGCATTTCTTGTTGGAGCAGTAGAGGCTGCCTGCAGCGGCAGGACAGTCAGAGTCGGACTTGCACGGCTCACCAGCACACTTGGACTGGTGCTTGGTGGAGATATGACCGTTGTCATTCTTTATGGTTAAGGAGGCATCAACTATCTCGCACTTAACGCCGCCGAGCCTGCCACCCACATCCCTGAACTTGAGGCTGTCGCCATTATCGAACAAGTCATAGTGGGAGTGGTCAAAGGTGACCAGTTTGCTTTTGCAAGATTTGTCCCTATGGACGTTAGCATGTGTTCTCTGAGCGAGTACGATGAGGCGTAAACTACTGATATAGAGTGCAGATATTCTTTTGCCCTTTGGTGCCTTGCATGGGATATAGATTGATCCCATATTATGGTACCTATAAAGGTGCCATTAGTATTTGTTGTCAGAAGTAGCTATTATACACTTACATTTCTCTTTTCAGTGGTTGACACTGCCCGTCCAACGTAACGTTCAATTGTAGGTACCAGAGTAATTCTCACCACCAAATACACATGGGAGGGCAGGGCCAGTGGGCACTTTCGCCTTGGGAGGGTCGTACTGCCAGCCAAGGCCGCTGGCAAGAATGCGATGACCACTAATGCGTACTTAAGCATGGTAAAATTCCGTGGAGTCGAAGATGTATTGGTGAGTAGGAATGCAGCCCGTTGGACAAACGACGGATTGCAACTTTTATGTAACAGTGAGTGAGGGACCAAAAGAAAGGCTCGAACAAAAGTTTTGCACATCTAAATTAGACACTATTTTAAAAAAGAAAGCAGGACAAGGCAGGCTTGGTAAACAACTGAATCAACTCAAACTGAGGCTGAATCTGAGTTGGGTGGATTTTGGAAAATTTCAATCTGATTTATTTGAATTGGCGCTCTTCCAGATTTGATTTGTTTGACCCATTTGGATATGATTCTGCTATTGTTCAAAAGCTTGTGCAGAAGGCTGGCCCTCCTTCTCAAGAGCGGCATCCTGAGGTTTTATCTGTAGTTGACCGTACTGACCCCTTCATCTATATGCTACAATCTGTGTTTCACAGATTGGCCATCTGTAACACTCCTGTGACGGAGCAGCTTCACAACATCAGCTGTCACGCAGTTTCACTCTCCCATGTTCAACAAACAGTGGCAGAGTTAACCGACACCTTTCCCACGAAGATATGCATTGCGCCGTCCCAATCAGATCCGCCCTCAGCCGGCCCCTGTGCGCCGAAACCATCTGCCCTGTAAGGCTGAAGATCCGTTCAGGCTCTGACGACATCGCCGGAACTCCTCCTGTCGGTGCCGGCGGTAAGCCAGTATGGGAGACAACTGACTCTCAAGGTGCCCAACGATCCGTCCACGCAGGCCCATAGAAGCGTTTAAGCGGGCGAAGCTTGTCAGGGTCTCGGTGGCGGCCACCCACCACCTCGTCGTAACCCATTTCCGTGAGAATCCGGCGGCACCAGGCTTTTGTCTCCGGCTCCAAGCATGTACTGATGTCAAGTGCAGCCACTGGCCTTTCCATTTCGGCAAGGATCGAACGGTCGATTAGTACACCCCAATTGCAAGCCTTACTGGGATCGGGGTAATGATAGTTCATCCAAGAGGCCATGGACCACGTGTGGGCGGTCCTTTGGAGGCGTATGCGTGGTGCAGGTTCCACGTTTCGACGAACTCAAAAAGCTCAGGCCCTTTCTTCAATCGGGGCGTAAAGACCCTCGGGATGGGAGCCGAGGTGAGCCCCGCCACTTTGTGTCAAGCGAGTCTACCACTCGGCGCCATGCAATGTACATTCCTGCCACTGTAGAGCGACGAGGTTAGTTTAGGTTGGAGGAAATGCCATTTGGGCGCCCGGGACAGAAGGTAAGCCTTCCGCGGAGGGGCGAGGAACGCTAGCTCAGAAATGAGCGAACATAGATACAATAAGCCGTCATTGGACTCTCCCTTCTTGACCTGTCACCCTGTTGAAAGATTGAAAGTAGATCAGTTAGCAGTTACGCAGCACCACTTCGAGGGGCAATCCCTGCCCTACACAAAGGCACGGACACAGCGCTGTGGCTTGCCTGCCTCGAACCAACCATATGCCTAATTGTATGCTTTTGACCTCCCCGGTTCTCTGTGCTTCGCTACACACCTCGGACAGTGCTCGGCTTGTCCGGGCAGCTCCGCCATATCGATCTTCTGCACGCCGTGGCAACATTTAGCCACACCCTCCTCCACAGGGCAGCTATTTATATTGGCTCGCCTTTAAAACTCTAGGCGTGGCGAAGGGCGAGACAGTGCTCTGCTTTTTTGCCCAGACATCCATCGTTCGGCTCCCATGGGCAGCCTGGCGGCCCGAGTTTTTATTCACGGTTGATCATGTGCAGAACGCAGCTTTGTCGTCACTTGTCCAGTTTTCAAAACGCCACCACTGGGTATCCGTGACTCCTGCCGCATTCTAACAGCCGCAGACGCTGTGTATGTCGTGCATGAATACGAGGGTAAGAGTCTGTCTTGTCTTCCTACCTTGCCGGCCCAATATGCCAGCAGCATGTTATTTCAGGTATTTGAATTATTTCCGCGCCAATACGGATATACATCTCACTTGCCATAAGATCGTACCTACGATATATTACCTTGTCTGCTCTGAATATGTTCCGCATAAGAGATGTGCGCGCGAGCCATATCCGTAACTGTCAGGGGAAGTGAGGACGGGCGTATTGGGAGGCCGTCCCAAACGCAAAAATAACTTCGACCACGGTTCGTCTGCGGATTTGAAAACGTAACCTGCCGACGTATAATCTAGGCTTAGCAGACTCCTCTTATATATGTATTCAAGAAATACGGCCTCGAATTGAAGTGCGCCTGCTTATTTTATAGCAGCTTGAAAGAGGGTGAAATTGGTTCTATAGACTATGTACACTCTAGGTCAAGACCTGCCTCTTATATGTGGGTGCTCGGTAGAGGGAGACTCCTGCTGCATGAAGTGTCTTGATGTTTGATATCTCCTGAAGCCGCTTATGATAGAGGTTCGTGACCTCACGATCGTTTATACCAAGTCCTCTAACGCGTACCCCGGTTCCACTGCGTGATTCGCTAAGGTCTCCTAGATGTACCCGTAGAAGCTCTTCTCTGTTCATTGTGGCCATAGTCTCGCTCTATTTCCTGTTCCCAAGAGGCCTTTTCCTTTGCAGATCGCCATCGCCACTTGACTCAGTATGGAATGAGCGGCGTACTGAATGTGATGTAGGGCCACTTGCGCGGCAGAATATATGCAGCAGGGCAGTATCAGTGCCAGGTCAACAAGTACTGGGACCACGAGCCAAGCAATGGATCTGCACACCTTGCGCAGCGTAGCCCACCGCTGGTCTTTGTCGTTTCTTTCGCTGGCAATGCTGATAACGGTCAAAGCTGGGACCATGCTCAAAACCATGATGAACCCCCAAAGCCATTGCGACTGCAGAGCAACGTAGCGCTGAACGCCGAATATGACAAGGCAAAGTGAGGCTATGTAACCCAGCACCATAACGATGATGTGAGGGTATGAGCTGACTTGATGGCACAACCCCAAACTCAATTCGATCTAACAGCATTAATATAAGTCTGGTTTTGAAAAGGTGTAATGACACCTACTGCCTCCGCACATATGCACAGCCCGCTCTCGAAAAAGGAACAAGTGAGCAAATGCACAAGTGACAAGCGGAAAGCGACTAAGCCCGCCAAGAAATGGGATGTCGAGCTGGTGACCATTGCCCAGAAAGAATTGCGAAGAAAGGCGGCCACGAACGAAAAGTAACGGCATGCTCAATGAGTAAACCGCTCGGAGAAAAGAAAACACATAGGCATGTATTATCCAAGAACTATCTGTGAAATCCCTGAAACTTGCGCAACCTTGAAACGAACAGTCGTCTTCTGCTTCTGCTCCTCTAAGGAATTCCGCTACGCAGCATGCCGTCATTAATTTCAGGCTTTCCACTCGAAACAAGAAGCATTCCGGGAAGCGACGTCCATACTCCAGGAGCAATCCAAAAGAGACACTGAAGAGTCAAGGACCATAAGGTTGCTAGAGCACAGACAAGGATAAATGAAATGGCGGCCCATTCCCATGGAAGTCTGGGACTGGACGCATATAGCCACATTCGCGTTCTATGTGTCACCTGGACAGTAGAACTCTGAGCCATATCCCAGTCCGCAAGACCACGATGGTCTGTGCGATCGGACCCACCACAAGTGACAGCGCCGACGTATGCGCGCTGTCGTTGGTGTCTGGCATGAACGCTTCAAGGCTGTGGCAAATTTGTGCTATAGCTGAAACAAACTGGTTCTCGAAGAGGCGCTGAATGACTGGCAAAATAGTATCTATCTTGACCACCAGAGCGTCGACAATGGCCCGGTCATTTGGCTTGTGCGACAGCGACACCACGGATGTAGCATCACCAGATTCTGCGCCTGCCCGTCGCAGCTTGTTGTTTTCAATCAAAACGTAAACTGGGATGAGAGCTTGTGAAAAGCTAACAACACACTGCGCGCCCTGAAAAGCACTCGAAGGATCGGACCTCAGGTTTATTATAAACGAAGATGGTGGACACCGCTGAACGTCACGACAGCTGCTAGTCGTCAGGGCGCCTGGCAGCGTGAGAGGAGGCTGCCGGTGTTAGTGACCTGGCAGGCTGTCTCGAGAAGTGGTGCCGTCAAATTCAATGTCCCGAAAAGGCCGTTAGCTGCTCTTGCAGCAGCACTGTCTGTGGCCTTCACATGGTCCCAGAGACGTAGAACATCTTGCTTGTGTAGTGAGATGGTTTGAGCGGTGCGGTTATGCGTGTTCGATCGAATATAGCTGACATACAGCTCGTGGTTCTTGCCTTCCAGACTGCCATGCCACTCTGTGGCTTGTTTGTCATCTGCGAAATTGGGTTCCATGTCATGTCCCAGCGACGACCAGTCAGACGGCATTCTCTGCAACAGCTGTGGCACCGCCTCCATAGCTTTGAAAATTTCGGTCACGTCTGAAATAAGCATCAGCCGTTGCGCCAATGCAGATGAATAGTTCTCGGTGCCATTTAGCAACGATTGGGCTTGTGCCAAATCGGTGGACCAGGTGATACCCTGCAGCGTGGTCTGGTAAGTTTGCCAAGGACAAATTCATCCGGATACCATCTTGCTTTAGGAAAAGCCACGGTATTCAGGCCGAGACCTAGGAATACAAGACCAAGAGACGACATCAAGCAGAAGAAGAAACGCGCATGGCCATGCCACCCTGCCGATGCATCCGTGTTGCTTCAGCCTTCGCCTGTAATTGAATATGCAGATCCAGAATTTTTGATCTCCTCACTCAGCTCGAGATCCAATAGAGTGGCTCCATTCTGCGATGGTTGAACCATCCAGTATGTCAGTGTCAGCGCTGCGCCCCGCTCCAAGGCCATGGTGATCAATAGGTCTATCAGTTTATTGATAAGCCCAGTGCCTGCTAGCTGCAGCTCCACCTCTATGTTGCTTTGCAAAAAGCTGAAGGCCTGCAAGTTGAAGACTTGGCGTGAGCAGCCTAAAAACAAAGTTCTGGTCACGCACATGTATTAGCATAGTGACTTGTTCTCTGGTGTCAGGACTTAAGCTCACGCAAGTAAAATAACCAATGCCGTGAATGTTGTAATGAAGACCCAGTGATCGAACAAATGGCGCTCAAGCCCGAACACACTGCGCTGTAGATCTTTCATATGTTTCCGACGATGGAATTTGTCAAGTATTGCATTGTAGGTCGGTCGGATATTTTGTTGGTAACATTGCCAGGTAACCCCAAAGTCGCTGTAAGCCACTGACTAGCGCGACGCTGGAGAGCCCGGAATTCGTTCGTGAGCATGACGTCAAACGAAGCATTAAATGGAGTAAAGGAATATGAAATAGGTCGATTATACGTGAATATGTTAACCTGCGAACTTCAATTCTGATATTGTGATTAACAGATCAGCAGCAGTGGGGGTTTAGTATCTGGCAGAACAGATCGCTGATGGTGTATTCAGCCTTGCGCCGCTTCGTTGCCTGACAACGCATTTTCCACTGATGTGGCTGTGTAAGGCGAGACAAATTCCACAAGCCTCGGATACCAAGTCGACAGCGAGGCTCAGGTGCAGCGAATCGGACAGGCTAAACACAGGCTGAACACAGGCTGAATACGGCCGCATGCGGGCGCATGCGGGCGTCGCAAAATTTTCAGCAGCGGATCACGGAAACAAGGAAGCACAAACCTATCACTACCGCCAAGCCAATAATTGTCTTAAAGTCGAGGCAGACAGCTTTATGCCCTGGCTGCAGCTGAACATCCGGGGTACAGGCCAGGGTGTTTCTGCGTGGGTGTCGAATCTTGAGCTAATAAAAGAGAGCCAGCCCTTTCATGATGGATAAACTATAACCCTCAACGTGGTGCAGCCAAGTACCAAGAAGAGCAGGATCGGCGGGATGCCAATAATGACTGCTCTGTGTATTGCGTGGACAGTCATCATCGTAGAGCAGATGATATACCAGTAGAGCGTAGTAGCACTCATATAGCTAAATTAGTGGCACTAGTCGTGAGGACGGTAATATTAGACGTCTTGTGTTTTTAGTTATGGCGGGACTGCGCCACCCACTACCGGACGCCCGCAGAGGCCGGTGGCGCACGGATGCCCACACCCAGCAAACGGGTTGTCATCATGCTGGTAGATCGGACTGATCCGATAGGAGGCGGCCAACTATCGGGTATGAAGCACCACATCTCCCGCCCACCTCGCCGAGATGCCGATGGCTTACAGGCTGAAGATGCATTCAAGTCCAATCAGGGACAGTGAGATAGCGCTGAATCTAAAACAGGGTCCGGCTGTGCGTCCACATCGCTAAGCCCTTGCTGAGCGCCAAAAAGGGCGGTGGCTAAGTGATCTAGGCTGGCTGGAAGCTGCCTCCACAGGGGAGAGTGAGAACTAGCGCAACTACACGTGAGCTAGATAGCGCTTTCCAGCACAGTACCGCCGCTAGTACCCACTCGGTGTCTAAGACCTTCAGCAGTGGAAATAGGCTGTCGAATTCAACTGCTGCTTTTGCACATCTACACCATTTACTACTCATCTATAATAAATTCTGTTTCTGACGATGCAGGAGAAAGATGCTTCCATAGTCAAGAGTCAATTATCCAGGATCAGCTATTTGTTCCGTTTTTGCCTACGTGTCTTTATTTCTTTATTTGCCAACGGTAAAGAGTCGCTGGAACCTAATCGGTACCCAGCGGCGCTCCTCCACAAATCAAAAATGGCAGTCACTATTGGTCCTATTTAGCCAAAAGAGGGACACTCTAACTGAACTGAACTGTACCACGGCTACTCAAGTGAGGCAGAAGCTTCTATCTAGGTGAAATTATGCTGCCAGCTATGCCCAGGGTGTTGCTGAAGAGAGGAGGACTAATGCTCTTACCACAACCTGGTGTGCAAGTGGCAGGTGGGTGGCTGACGTAGCTAGCTAGACCATGGTGGTGCCGCTACTGCACGGGTCGAATGTGCATCAACCTCTTGTCCAATCATGCCGCGATTTCGCCTTTGACTTGTTACGTGCAGACAAGGCTAATGATCAGCATTGGCTGGCAGACGGCATCCAACACGTAGCCAATAAGATTGCATAAAAGGGACAAACCCTGCTCAAAATGCTGCACAGGCGGCCTTTACGTCAGTTAGCTTCTCTACATATTGCGAGGCAGATTGGTTGTCGACATTAAGAAAATAATATTTTAAAAGAGCTACCGTAATGTAACGGCATCTTGAGGGTATAAGTAAAACGCATCCTCACGCCCACGTTTCATCATTGTGTTGTCAAGTTTTATTCCAGCTGCCTCTGTCAACGTCCCCTTCTACTCTGTTACTCCAACAAACCTATTTGCCTATACTAGCTCAGCCCATCATCCTGACAATGCTCGATCCTGTGTCAACTGTCGCGGCTGCCATCAGCCTTGTCAACGTCCTCTTTCGCATTTTTAAGAGCGTCTCTAAATGGTTTAAAAGGAGAGCAAATACGTTCTGGAAGCTGGATCGTTCCATGCTGAAAAGCGTTCGCGCCTACTTTGAACGCGTTCACAATCCTGGTACGTGAAGAGACGGCACATGCATCTGCAAAACCTGCTGACCAGACATGGCTGGCAAGGGGAGAGGCTGCCTGATGACATCAAGTTTATGCTTGAATACTTGCAACGCCAGAGCCAGCCCCGATGGCTAGAATATCCTCAAGCCAGACAGGCCACGCTAGAAGCCGCCCAGAGAGAGAGACACGACAACGACGGGTATACAACAGATTTTCGGACCACGGGAGCCCAGAGCACCGCAGTCCTAGCCCAGAGTACCGCAGTCCTAGCCCAGAGTACCGCAGTCCTAGCCCAGAGTACCGCAGTCCTAGCCCAGAGTACCGCAGTCCTAGCCCAGAGTACCGCAGTCCTAGCCCAGAGTACCGCAGGTAATACCGCTTGCACGGTGTCCAAGCGGTGCATCCCTGGTGTTGTTACGAATTGTTATTGTATATGCATACAGCTGGTCGATATATAGCTTTAATTTCATTTCATGTTTGTCAGATGTATCGGAAAGGTGCCGTTTTATAGTCACGCGTCATTGTACCTAGCTCGCAAGCATGTAGAAACTGAGGCGACATTGCCGTCGCGTAGTCCTCGTTGAAAATATACCCTGTGTCAGCGTAAAACCACCTAGGTGTGTCTCTACCAAGTCTGGCATCGACAGCACGCCATTTAGCTCACTAACTAGTGCACCCATTCGCTGCTCGCAAGTTCTCCAGGCCTCATGGTTACGTGGAGATGATAGTGGCAGGCCGCCTTGCGTGAGTTCGTACATGCGGCTGATCTTCCGGCCCAAGTGAGGCGAATGTAAGAGCGTGGAGTGAGCTGCAAGAAAACCATGTCCCTTTGGCACATGCAACATGCGCGCCCATGCATGTACTGTCTAATCTGCCCAAGACTAATTAGTTGAGTATGCAATCTAGGCGCAATCATACACATGACTGCCTTTTCTGTTTACTATCCATTGGTAGGTGTGGTGTTGCGATTGGTGTTGCGATTGGCTGTCTAGTACCGTCTGTCTGGTGGTTTTCATGGCCGAATTAGTTGGGCTCTAGAATACTCCAGCGTCCTCTGCAGGCCCAGCGCAAAGAGACGCTAAATTTCCGTTACAGATGGATTAAGCTGAAATTCGCCGCTAATAATGCACAAAGGCCTCTGCATTTTCAGCCACCGTCAGGCCGCCATGCGATTTACATTGGTCTCGGCAAAAGCTACACGGCTGAATCATCCCCTGCCATAACGCGAATGACGCGTCACAACTACACTGATGGCAGGCAGATACATGCCGCTCCGCCATCCCATATAGAGAGAGACAAAAGAACTCAAATACACTTGTGACTGCACTTTGCTTTCTCTTTGCTTTTCCATTTTTCGACATCGTCCCATTGATAGTATCATCTTTCCTCGCCAATCTCTGCACGACTTTGCTGAAATGGGCAAGGTGACGTTAAACAACCAAAACCAAGGCCGTCGCCAGGAGGACCAACTGGGCCAGTAGCTAAGTCTCATGCATTGAATATTACCTCCAGGAACCACTGTGCGAGTAGTAAGTCTCTCAAATCACCTAGCCAAACGCATTTTTTATTGACGAAACAGCTTCTCTTTTGTTGTGGTGGCGATCGCCCTACGCTATTGTAACACGGCAAAGAAACCAAGGAATAAAGCCAACGGGTCGCAAGGATGGACGCGGTCTCGAGTGACATATGAATTCTCCATAATACACTGCCTTCAATCATTTCAATAGCTAAATTTAAGCACTGTTCTCATTGGCATGACGCTAAACACTTTGTGTGTAGTATCGTAGCGGACTGTGCTTCTAGCTCCAGCAGGGAAATGGGCGTAGATCAGCTAGCGTCCGTTCCGCCGCTAGCATGGTAGAAGCAGGGCTGAAGAGAAACGTCTTGTTCGATGACAGACCCTTCTCAGCCCCGCGCGCACTCGAGCAAGGAGCTTCGTCTACCAATCTGGAGTCGGCGGGTCTTTGTCTCCCCCTCTCTCTCTCCTCCTCATCCACATCTACAGAATCCAAAGGAGGATCTTTTGTGCATCGTTTGGAGCCAAGTTGCCCCATCGCTGTTTTAGTCTAGTCTGTTACTTGGCGTGTTAGCCCCGAACGCCCAGTTGTCATGGAAGCAACCCCGGAGCGGCGGACTGCCGGTCCCGCAAATGCTGCGTGGGATGCTCACCGTGCGGAGATCACTGAGCTGTATGTGGAGAGAAATTGGTCTCTTCCCATGGTTCGAGAGCATATGCTCAGACTGCACCGTTTCAAAGCTAGGTGAGCACGATGCGGGCGGTGTGTCCACAACCCGTCAGGTAATCTCGGCCATCCGCTGACTCGTTTTCCGTATTCAGTAGGAGGATGTACAAGACAAGGATTGAACATTGGGGTCTTAATCAGAAAAGAATGACGCGAGAGCGTGCCATGGAAGGTTTATTCGATTTCGTACCCACAGCCTCCAAAGCACGCCCCAGGAGCAGCAAGGCGAGCTTCGCAGGCTCCTGTCGTATTATAATAGGATCTCGAAAACAGATCAAATGAGACTGCTCAGAGGTGGAGGACAGGACATCTTGGCAGAATGTGGACGTGGTCGCTGCTCTCGCCAGCCCGGCCGAGTATCAACTCTTGGAAGAGTCAATGCACCTGCTGCAGTCGTACATCCAGGGTTGTTCTCAGAACCTGCTGTGGCCGCGCGACCCCGTCAACGGCTTCGCCAACATGGAGACGTGCCCATTTGGTGTAGCTCCATCATGTCAGCGCAATGGGTCTCCTCCGAAGGCAAGAAAGCGGAGGCCGCTCGTCTGATAAGCCGCTTTCTCTCTCAGTGCCACGTTCAGCTACAGCGCCAAGACCCCTTGCTGTTTGGCTTCATCTATAGCTCCGTTCTAATCTTCGCCAAGACCTCGCCGGGCCTTGCGTGGCGCATCATCGATGCCATCTGCACCGCGTCTGAGCGGCTTGCCTGGGCGGGGTCCGCGCACCCGCTTCGCCTCCTCCTCCTAAGGCTGCGGCGCCTCGGGCCAGCTCTGATGCATGCATATGCAGACCGGTTCTTGCCTGCAAATGTTCAGCTGATACAGTCGACCCTCGGCGGGCCTTATCCAATCGTGCAGGACATGACGTCCGACCTCATGCACCGCCTCATAGTCTACGGCAGCAGTCCGGCGGCTGTCGCGGACATGGGCCGACGAATAATCTCAGAAGCCGCAGCACACAACCAGCAAGACACCCCGTATTACCTCAATGTCCTGCTGCAGACGTGTGACGCAAATAGGCGGACCGGGGCGTTCCGAGAGGCACGGCAGATTGCCATGTCGGTCCTTGCCGACGATAAAGTTGATTTTCCCGGTGCTGGTATCCGCATGCGTGCCAACATGTCATTATGTCGGACGCTTGAGGACGAGGGCCGGCTGCAAGACGCCTTCAGATACGCCCGCACCGCCATTACGGAGAGCCAGAACCACTTTGGGCAAGTGTCTAACTGGTATACCCAGACGCTGATATTCTATCGTCGGCTTTTGACGAGAGCTGGCAAAGTGGACGAGGCCGAGGCGGTGCAGAAGCAATTTGATAAGGCGGTGCGCCAACTGGAGGACAAGTTGGAGACCGAAGCCGAAATTGAGGCAGCCGGCGGCGGCTGAGTTGCGACGCTGTTGGGCCTTTCTGATACCTGTAGCAGCCCACCACGGCAGAGGGGACGCCTCGTTTGCGGGTCGCGCTGCATGGTGGCTTTTGACTATTTGCGGCCTTGTAGTGTCGTTACATCTGGGCTGAATGATTCGCAAATGAGAGGCGGCTCTTTCTGTTGGAATATCCACGATATGTATCGTTGGAATGTAGTTACTCAGTATTCATCATGTTGTTGTTAAGTCTGTCGAATGGCTGGTGCCTCCATCACCACCAGCGGCACCACTTTGCTTGCACTGTATCGCTGGTGATCGAGGCACCAGCCGTTAGATAGATTTAACAACAATAAGAACAACATGATGAATACTGAATAAACTATGTGATACGTATCGCGATTATCCCAATAGCTTTCAAGGCTGACTTTAGATCAAGTTTGGATTTGTTATAGTTATAAATATTTTAGGACTAAAGCTCTTATAGTATGCATACTCATTGGGGTATTCGTGAAGTGTCTCCGCTAGATATTTATGCTAGAGAGACATTCGCATCTTTGCCAGGCCATGTTGTTTGCATTAGGTTTAGCGCTCCTGTGATCCGCGAGTAGTCTAGCCAAAGCTTCTCCTGAGGCCCCGGAATCCCATGTGTTTCGTTCAAGGAATTCAGTACCGAATTTCAGCACTAAAAATTCCGAGAAAGTCTCCTGGCTTAATCGTCGTGATGGGGCATACCATAATTCCCTCCTTTCCTCTTGGTTTTAGTACGACAAACAGGACATGTCTCGAATTGCGCATTTTTTCGTAGGAATGTCGCGCAAATCTCCGTGTGGAGGACTGTCTCCAGGAGAGACCCGTAAGTCACGGTGAAGCTTGCTGATTCCTGGTCTGAGTACCAGCGGTTGCTATCACCGTTCCAGGCCTTGCTCTCCACCTTCAGCCTTTCGGCAATCTCGGGCTGGCTCCGCAAGGGATCCTCGCTTAACCTATTTCTAGCCGCATTTTCAATTCGTCGTTCAAGCAGGCTAATCTGCGGACCGTATCTTTTCCATCTCGACATACTAGCAGCCTTGGGCTATTCATCACATACCAAAAACGGCTCATTTCACGATCGCTATCACCGCCCACATTCATCCGAGATCCGGTACTCCGACGCCCTTAGGCCTGCTCGTTGCAACGCTCGCGCTCCGCTGGTCAACGCCATAAACTGCTCGCTGCCTTACTCGATCAAATAAGGCTACCGCAGCGCGATGCCGATTTATGCCTATAACTAAGATAGCACAGTATACGAAGGCGCTTTTTAATTGTCTATGTCTGCGACATCTGCGTCGCGGTTAGCTCCTGCGTCCAGCTACTCTTTCGAACCTCAATAGGGCCACCATCGCCACCATCTGCTTCGCCCACATACCACAGCAGGGAGAAGCCACACACCCGCAGAGCTCGGCGCCAAAGCCGCCTGAGCTGTACAGACCTTCTGTTAGCCGACTCAAAGTTGGCGAGACATCGCAACCGGTAAAACCACCCATCGCCGTAGTGCCAGGTTTCCATCTCTCAGTCGTCATGTGACTGATTCCGTGCCCATTTCGCTTGCCTCTCCAGATTAGACTTACGGCTCAGGAACTTTACCTCTTTCGAGACAACGTCGGCGGCCGCTCTGCCCTCGTCCACGACTCCAATCCCGGCGAATCGTACAACGATGATTGGCGCCAGCCCTGTGGCACTACCAAGTCGCCTAGCCACGCAAGCCCTAGCGGACACAGGTCCCCAGGCTCCGTCGAAAGCCATCATAGAAATCCACGCCAGGAGACGCTCTGGAGCCTCCGCCGAGGGCGCAAGTTCGCCCACCCAGCATCGGCATTTCCAAGTGAGTATAAACGCACCTGGCCCTTGAGTAGCGACGCCTGTCATACTAGTCTAGTCCACCCTTCGCTAAGCAATGCGCAACTCGAAGGGTCATTGCCTGCCGAATACTGGTTACAAGAGTAGACTAACCGAACAGATGATTGTGCTGATGAGGATGGCATTCTACGGCACCCCTCTACGGGGCAAGGTCGGCTGCCTGGCAACGATACAAAGACTAGCCGGTATATGGCGGCATCGGCTGCGTGCCAGAAATGAGTGTGAAATGTATCGATTGCTGCCTGCGGCAAGATAATAAAGGCAATGTGCGAAGGTTTAGAAAATGTGCAAAGCAAGTATTGCCTTCATACTCGCCAAGCCCCTGTCGCCGCCATAGATGATGCTGCTACATAATTTATCACGCAGCAAAGTCCACGTGTGCTTCACCTCCCTCTTCGAGTCACCCTCTGCTTTGCTGGAGGCGATGACCGCCAATATAGCTGACAAACATATATCCATACCGCAAAGATGGCCGTCGCCGTAAGGACGCTGCGGGACCAGTGCGCATCATCGATTGCTGGGATGATAGTGGGAATCAGCGCAATGAGCGAGTCAATACGATGGGCTAGGCACAGGTCAGTACTCTCTGCTTGCCCATTCTGCTGGCCTACTTGCATAACCAAGCGGTATATAATCCAGATGCAACGGCGTTAGGCATACCTGTCGGATAACTCTGCCACTGTTTGTTGAACAATATATTCCTTGAGGTACATACATATGTACAACACGACATAATATAGTAATAGGAGCGCCAGATTGCCTGGAAGACGATTCTGTCGGGCGGCAGAGTTACGTGAAACTTGTGGGGTGACCGCATTCCGCCTGAACGGCGCTGCATGTCACTGTGCTACCAACATTTCCGTGCCATGACTTCCTCTTCGAGCTCCCATGTAGGGCAGTCGTAATCCCGCCATTCACCGCAAGGTATGTATTTCCAGCAGTCGACTGGTGGTCGGCGATGACAAGCTCGATACTCAGTATCTAGATTACCTAAGGTACCCGTAGGCTTGTACGGACCCGTGGCTCTATGGGTTCCCGCCTTCCACGCACGGGGACTACGTTGCGAAAACGGCCGACGATGATCAAACCGATAACAGAGGTGTTGCAACACTGTATACAGAAATAAACGCATCATATCCAGATGCGTTGTCCTCCATTCCCCGCCCTTTGCGCGCCTCTGGCTCCTTGGGCGGGAGCGGACGCCATTTACTGTCACGCCTGGTTGCTGCCCGGCAAGCTGCGCAGATCTATTGCGTTCCTAAAAGACGTGGCTGTTAACGTACGGGATCGACATAGCAGCCGATACGTGCTCGTTTGTGTTGTCGAGTTTGGGCGTAACGTACGTAACAACACAATTCCTCGGCTTTGCACCCCTGAAAAGTGCGACATCAAAGAAGTATACGGGCCTCAGAGGGGTGTACGTCAGGCTCGTACATTTTATTTATTCATTTCTTTTCTTAGGAGATTCCTCATAGAAAATCTCTTACCGAGTTGGCGCTTTCTGCCTCTTCTCACCTTTCGTTCACGTCGCCCATTCTATCATGCTGATTCTGGCCATCCGCGCTTTCTGCCTTCGCCCACTGCGGATGTGAGAGAGCTAAGGCCCGCGGCAAATATAAGAATCACCGACCCATGTTTATGCCCGCAGATGCCTATTTCATTCGATTCACCTTCGCACCCAGATATTCATTCTTCGACTCTGCCTTCCGCTTTAGCGACTGAGGCAGATGATGGTCTGCCTGAGCTGGCTCATCGGCGGCCCCATCGTTCTCCTTCGTTCGACACTCCGACTCTTGGCACGCAACCCCAGCACCTAAACCAGCATCTGGAACATCGCTCCCCGTCGTTTAGTCCAAGGTTTGTTTCCCCCAGTCTAGTATACCAACGCTGCTCTTCCATTCGCCGTCATTAGGGGCTGCTATACATGTCTTGGCCATGTTCTGCAGCTCTACAAACCAATAGTGTCTTTGAGCGCACGATCGGCGTGGATCTTCAATACCCGCGGAAATCGCAGACTATAATATCCGGCATTCGCAGGCTTGTCGAACCCTGCACCCACCACTTCTACCATGAACGGAATCCGGAACAATGTAGAGGGCTGCAGTCTCCGTACACGGTCAGGCATTGCTTCGAACTCTGACAGCGATTGATCGAACGGCGCTTCCGAGAAGTATCCATGACGGTCAGAAATAAGAAATCTTGCTTCCGTATGCCATGCTTGTCGATCACGTCGATGATACGAAATTTCGGTTTGGCAGCGAAGCTGCATACCTCTTGCTTGTTTTCAAATGTTGCAATGTAAATTGACGTCCACCATACCTTCCAATCCCAAGATCATGTGCTTCTCTCACGTCATAGTGCCCCCAAGGATAACGAAATCGGCTGTATCACCAAGGCCGGGAATGTAATCTTTCTTGAGTTTGATGGACGCTCTGTCCTGGCAGAATGACGGGTAGGGATCATGACAACCTTTAAGAACGAGCCCTTCCCATCACTGCGCTATAGCGTGGGAAAATGCCTTGCGCAGACTTTCTGCAGCATCGACGGATGAGAATCGTATCACTTGGCGGGATCAACGTCGGCTTGGCCTGGGATGCGATGGACCAGCCGCTCAAGCAGGTGTCGTCGCGTATCTTGGCCCTGTCGGGCGCAGAACGTATCATCCAGCAACATGATGTCGTAGAAGATGATCATAAGCCGCTCACTCCTGGCAATGAGGAGTCCCGAGCGGTTCCAATGTGCCGTCCCGCTCGTTGGTCATGACGGCGAATTTTATAGAATGGCTCGATTCTGCCAACTTCGCTATTCCACACCAGTAGCTCGCCCTCTAAGATGCACTGCTTCTTCATCCTGCAACCTGACGTGCCAAGACGGAGGCTGTCTCGCACTGCTTGATGAATTCCTGCGCGGTCCTGAGTCGAATCCCTGCCGCTCTTCGAGAAAATCTGGATGTTAGCACTGGAGGTATCAACCTGACGTGGACTTGGCAATACTCCCCATCATACTTCCTCTCCACACTCATTTGTCGTGAGCCAGCTAGTTGGCAACAATGCTTGATGCTCCTTGACTTTTCATAGGTCGCTCCGCGACACCATGACTCCAACGCGGGGCATGAGCTCCCGAAGAGCGATCTCCCGCGGTTCACTGTAGGTGTCTACGGTGGTCCGCGCGGGCATATGCTGAATGTTTGGTGCGCTCAAAAGTTCCACGGCAGCCGAAATCGAGTCTTGGAAGCGTAGGAGGTCCGGTAGGAGAAAATGGAAGTGGCTCGTTGCCAGCAAGTCGGGAATGTGGGCAGGGCTGTAACTTTTGAACATCATGCGAATCATCCATTTTGCCTCAAAGCTCTTCAGTCGTGCGAATACTCGCGAGAGCAGTTCATTCGCAGAAGACAGATGACCATACTTCTCTCGAACTGCTTCTCGTAGGTTGGCCGTAGAGAATGACGAGAGGGCCGCGACCTGATCGAGGTGTTGTCGATCTCTTCCACGGTCAACTCTGGACCGACTCTAGGTTCGCAGTCTGTTATGGCCGTCACTCGCTCCACAGACGCTGCGAAGTCTAGTTGGCCACTGGATTGAAGTGATTGAAGTTCCACCATTCGAGATGACCCAAGGCAATGTGCTCGTTGGATAATATGTTCGAGTTGCCGCTCCTTCAACCGAAAGACGCGGTCCGGCCTTCGTTCGGGGAAGAGGCATGACAAAAACGCAATGGCTCCGGGGCCTTGCCTAGGAATGGCTAAACTGTGCGTCTGGAACCATGTAGGGATGATGCCAGCATCACTGCCGGGAAGCCTATCAGTATTCAATGGTCCTGCTGATTTTATCTCGAGTCTCTCAAGGAGCTCACAAATAAATCTGAAAGGGAAAGTCATGCTGAACCAGCGACAGGAGCTATTGACTGGAAGTCTGGCCCCAGCCTTCTTTCTGTACGGGAGTAGTAGGAGCTCGACCTGCATTCAGCGTTCATGGACGGGTCTGTCAGGCCTTTATATAGCTGGTCCAGGCAGATAGTCTATGGACAGCGGTTCCAAGCAGCTCCCATAGGCTACTACCTGTTTGATAGACTGCCAGTCTGCAGCCATCATTTGTGTGTTGCCCCCACAATAGATTGTAGGCTTCAGTCTCATCACTCCGTCACGGGCCTCAGAGACTCACCGACGTAAGCTCATCAGTTCTCGCAGACCAGACAAAGGACGGTAGGACGCCTATGGCTCGTCGGCGAGGTAAGCAAACGAGTCAATCGCGGCCATGGAATCTCGGGAAGAGGCGAGGCAATCCACCTCGACCCCAAGAAGACAGAGGTTATGCACTTTTCTAGACGCAAGGCAGATCACAGCCAATCTTCCATCTTACATCACGGCGACAAGGAGATACGGGCACCGACATCCATGCGCTGGCTCGGCTCGATAAAAACCCACCTTCAACCAACATATTGTTTAATGAACGCAGAAGGCCCGTGGGGCTATAAACCATCTTCGTGTCATGAATAGCACCGTGCGAGGCATGTCAGCAACAGCAGCCCGCGGAGCAGTCTGGACTGTGGCGATGCCAATACTGTATCACGAACTGGATACCTGGCTACCAGGACCAGACACAGGCGGCTCGCGGTTTAGCGGAATCACATTTCGAAGACAAATCTCACCAAGATCCAACCTTGTTTAATCTTACGTGCAAGATGATCTTACCTATGTGGAAGACAACTCCATTAGAATTTCCTGGAGAGAAGCGGGCATCCCACTAGCGAACGTCCTACTCCTGCACATCTAAGAACGCCACATCCGATTAGTAAAAGGCTGCGACAGTCGCAAAGAGAAATCGAACTAAATGAGAAACCACTTATCGCGAAACGAATGGCCCTCCGACACTCCAGACTCCTGCGGACCGCATATCGCACAGCTAAGGTCGAACGACCAAGACTGATCCCACAGAGGTTTTTGACCACATCCAAGTGGGAAGGACCTAGAGAGAGGCACATCAAAGCGTAGCAGATTTCGAGCAATGGCTCGCCGGTCGGTCCGCGGGCTACGTAGTCTTTAGCAAGATTGACAGGCCTGGTAGGCTCACACGGAAGTAACAGTGTTGATTTCGTGACTGAAAACGGGCGTGTGGCACAGCTCCTTGCTCTGTCGCTGCCTTTGCTTGCTTCTTGGCCGTTTGTAGCAGCTTGTTCTTGTCTGGTGACTCCCAACTCACCACAACAGTGTTTTCTTTTGCCGGCCAGTTCCTCTACCGAGTCGTAAATGCATTTGATGAATTCTTGTCCTGATTGCTGGTGGGGTCGATTAAGTGCTGCCGCTGCCGCCTCGTTGCGCGTGGAGATCGCAATGTTTTGTCGATAGGCGTCGCGTATATTTCGTAGTGCATATGCTATGGCCGCCAGTTCGCCTGCGAACGGGTTCTGGTCTGTTCTCGCCCCGAACGTGAAGGCGAAAACTTTCCGTTTCGACTCGTTGCGTGTTGTGCCTATGCTCTGAATAACCAGCGCGATTGGGATGATGGTCTCCATTCGCGATAGGACGCGTCTTTCAACCTCTTCGCCACCTGGTGCAGAGGTGATGAAAAGTACGGGTACAACTTTTGATCCGTCTCGTAATTCTGCTGGATTCGTTCCTGGCAGTGTATGCACATCCACCCACATCTTGATGGCCCGCTTCCAAAACCTCTCGCGCGCGCTCACAATGTGCGCTTCCGCTTCTGCCACCGATGTTGCCACAGTCATGAATGTGCCCACGATGTCTTGCGCTCCTGCTCTCTGAACGCATTGCTTTGTGCAGGACCAGCTTCAGCCTCAATTTATCTCTTAAAGTTAGCGTGCGCTGTGACAGCTAAAAGCGACGTTTATTAGCGGGTGTTTCCGCCGTCACGCTAAAAATCGACACGATGCCATTATATCAAGTGTCCTCCAGCTAATCGTAGCTGTTCTGGCGTATGCTGGTAAGGGGAAAATATTAGTTCGCTACGCGAAAATAACATCGACCAGCGAACGGCTCCACGCACAGTCACAATGATGTGCTTGTAGCCCCACCACGGGCAGGTAGATTGAATCGCAACCTTGAGCGAGGGGCGGATGTGCGCTTTGGTGGCTGGCGTCTACCAGCAGATTGCTGGAGGCTGAAGCCCCCGCCAGCAGCCGAGCCAAACCACCCACCTCAAGCATGCTACCCTATGTCTGGCACGAAGAATTACAGAGGCAAGGTGTCGGAAGGCAGTAAGGAGACAACAAAGAGAGATCGGAGTGGCCAGTGAAAGGTACATACCGGCAAAATATAAGGCAGTGGTATATAGCGTGGACAGCCGACCAGTATGTTGTTTATAGACATGAAGCAAAGCTAGACAGCAGCAAAACGTCTGTGCGGGCTACTAAGCGACGTAAAAGAGCGAGCTTTTAGGAACCAAGGAGTTGGGGGGCAAAGGTATTTGAAAGGCCAAAGAGCTGGGGGCCAAGGATATTTCGAAGAAATAAGCTACCACCAAATCTATGGTTGCGGGAGGCAGCCTTCACCCAGCTCCCAACTGCAGCAGTACAGCAGCTTCTTCCCGCCAGTGCTCAACCGGCAGGACCCAGTAATGGCTCAAGAAGCCTATGGGAGTCAAATTTGGATCGATTGATTATCGGGAGTAGAAAATTGACGTGGTTGGTAATTCCTCTACAGCAAACTGCATCACGCCTGAAGCGGTTGGCGAGAGACAATTCACGCTGCTTGTCGTTGAGGTACCGCGCCGAGGCGGAGCACAGCCAGGCGACGGCGGTTTTTGGCGGTAGTCGTTTGTCGCTCTGGTTTCGGTACACCCTTCACCCGGACCCTTCAAAGCCCAGTTCCCCAAGACGTTGCCCTGTCAATGCGCAGGCTTATGGCCCAGAGCCCAAGTTGACCGACCTTCTACGGCAACGCAACAAGCATTTCTAGCCAGAGGTGAGGGGTCTTCTACCTAGATACAGTACCTACATAGCTGTTATACATTCATTGTACGCCCGGTGGCTTCCAGCCAATATGCCGTCAACTGTTTACAAAAAGTTCGCCGAGGGAGATGAAGACGGCGCGCCGTTGCATTTACAGGATGTGCGACTTTTCGCCACAACTAGACATGAATGACCTTTCTCCTCGCCGACCGTCGTGCTTTGAAGCCAATTGCCGCATGGAGGAGGCTTTGGGTGTGGCGCGGACAAGAAGGCTGCCTTGGCGCCCAATCTGGCACAACACAGCCCTGTGGTACTTTGGTGCGTACGTCTACCAATTGCACACTGTGTGGATCACCAGCATACACTTCACTCGTTTTAATAAGGAGTAGGCAGTTTGCCCACAGCAGCACTGCGCATGCTTCTAAACTATCCATTGACACTTGCCAAAATGACAGTCGTCGGTACGCCGAATGTATTGAAGTATGAATCCATGCTCCATATGCTGATGAGTTGTACCAGATCGCGAGCCGCCACCACCTTATACGGCGACAGGCAAGAACGCTCCCAGAGACAAGCATCCTGATTGTGCCACGTCGGACGTGACTGCAACTAGCGTCGACTGCACTGCTAAAAGAAAGCCTCTCGGCTACTTTGCTCCGAGTCTATGCTCTCGAATCAAAATCGGCACCATCCTCACCGATTTGGACTGCCCGATTGACGGTACACTGTACCGACTCCAGGAGAGACCTTTTGCCTCTAGTAAGGACAGGGATATTCAGCGGCTCAGTTATGCATTCGATGTCACTCATAATTTGACAATTTCAGCAAGATTTCAAGCATGTTTCGTTCGTCTCATGAGATCCTGAGAACATCTTACCTCAATTTCGAGCCCCAAGCCGTCCACGGTTGGACTCGGCATCGCATTCGCGTGCGAGTCCCCAGTGGTCCGGCCGAACAAGTTGGCCGCCGGAGCCTTCCTTTGCCTCGTCTCTCCGCGAAACAAGTCCGCCCAGCAGCGCACGTCCAACGAAACCAGCTTTTCGCGAGCGGGACTGGAAGCGAGGCGTACAGCAACCTCAGGTCCTGACAAAATCTGACGCCGGATTGGCCCACCGCGCAACAACGAAAGCCGGCCACTCTCGTGCGCTCACGCACATTATTGCAGCGCCGTGCGGACAAGGTGATGAAGCTCCTATTCCCATTGAAGCGGCTCACTGTAGGTCGGTTGCTGGTATTCGCCGCCGAGGAGATGTTGAAGATGCAGTGGCCTTTGTATTTCGACGAGGTGATCCATTTCCACCCCAGTTCTAGACCGAGCAGAGAAGTGGGCAAGCCTTCCGAGTCACCGCATGGCCATTGGCCATCGCGACTTGGGCCGGTATCCTGCCACGTATCGGCCCAGCTCCATGTTTCTTCCAGTTGTAGACAACCCAGTCACGGGCGACGGCGGTCGTTTCATCAGGCCGCCCTTAGGCGGCCTTATGTCGCTATCCTTCGTTCGTAACATTCTGGTCGAACTTATTTTCCTTTGTTCGTAACAATGGCATTAAAGAGTATGTAAAGCACCTCTTTTGCTAAACTATCAACCTCGTGTTAGACCCCAATAGGCTAAAGTGTCCCACACAATAGCGCCATTATCGACCATCAATGCGTTCCCAGCACTATCGGCCCAGTAAAACGCGCCAGTGTCACAGTGCAGCCGACGCTGGTACTCCCCACGGCTTGTCCGTCTCCGTGCCGTCAATCTTCCACACGGGCGCCGTTGAAGAAATAATGGCGGCGTGCGGTCACGCCATTAAGCTGCAGGGCCGGGTTCGCGGTGCATCCCTGGCAGCGGCGGAAGCCCTGGACAGGAAGCGGTAGAGGGCGTAGCGGAGCGGGGTGCCGGCGCGGGGATGACCCAGCAGTCGACGGGGCAGTTGGCGTCCTTGATATCGGCAATTTTTGCGGCACGGAACTGGACGTGCGTGCAACGCGGGAAAAGCCGTATTCACCCTCTAAGTTCCTGCGAGAAGTTGCGCTGGGCGCCCGTGAGCCTGCCGGCCTGCCACTGGGCGGCTGTGATGGCTGCTGAACTCGCCGATGACGAGGCATCGTCGGTTCGCCGGCTGGCCCACCAGGGACACGAAATAGCCAATGTCAACCGTCTCGTTGTGCGACACCTCGAGGTCTATGGGCTTGTCGTGGGAGGCCTGCAGCAAGTTCGGGTACTGCTTCGTTGAGACCACGTGTAGCCACGGAAGTGGCGGAACAGCCGATCCTCGTCCCGTCGACCGGCGCGAGCCTCAGCTGGCGTAGAGTCAAGGGACCCGGTATGAAAGGCGAAGGCGATACGGAATTCGTCGTCTCAAAGTCTGAACTTTAGGACATGTTGAGCGAGGTGACGGACTGGAGCAGCAGATCGAGGACGGGCCAAGCTGACTTTAATGTCGGAACGATAACTTGCTTGCACGCAAATCAGGTCAAACGCGTTGGCGCGTCAAGCCATAGAACTATTTACGGGGCATCTCGGTACCTCCATTTGTGGTAAACTCAGGTACAAATACAAGTATCATTTTGCAGGCTGGGACCCCACACTGGCCATGGACTGCCCTACCCGGCACAAGGTATCGGCAGCCTTCGAGACGACAGCTGATTAACCATTATCAACGCAACCAACTCAGTATCGTGGTGAAGTTGAGTTGATTGATTACTAAGAAAAGATTGAATTGAGTTGAGTTGGGTTGATTGACATCAACCTGGTTGACAACCTGGTGATTGCGAAGGCCTTCCACAGCGCCTTTGATCTCTGCGTCAAACACTTCAACTTTGCCAATCTGCCCGCAACCTTGCGCGATAAGCTGCTGGTAACCACACCATGCTCCTGATTCTCGAAAGCCTTGCTCCGAGCTGAGTCACTCTTTCCGTTTCAGCTTCACATTCCGCTCGTCCGCAGACGCATCATTGCTTGCAATCTGCTCATGATATTTTCTCCAATCTTGCAACGTCCGATAAATTCGCCCGTGAAGCGCCGGATGTTTACGGTAGTATGTTTCATGGTTAATTTCACAAACGCTATCATCAATACCCTTGTGATCCACGCAAAACGGCCGATCGCATAGAAGGCAGAGTTTGTAGGAGGCTTCTCTTTTAGGTCAGAGTTTCTCAGTCGCATACTATTATGGATATGGCAAGGCCCGGTCGTATAAAAGCATGCCTGATATGTTAACACACCTTATTGATGAAGCCTGGGTTAAGGGATGGCGAACCATTTGACAGACATGATTGGCCTCAGCTAATATGTTATAGCCGTAGGACCACTGGGCAATTGAAGTCGGAACAGGAACCCGGAGATAGTGCGAGCCGGCTTGATATTTGGTCGAGATGTAGAAGAGCACACAGCCGAAACCTCTGTTGTCGTGTGGTGTGGGCAATAGATAGTTATAAGTAGCATGGTAAGTCAGGCGAATTGGGTGAGCGAAATTGGGCATCACTGCATCGCCGCAACCACATATCTCCCGCGCCACCTCAACAAACAGAAAATCAAGCCACAGTACCCTAAAACATCATAGCAGCACAAATACAGAATAGTCGCATCACATTAGCCACTCCATACTGTCTGGGCAGCAAAGTTATGCCTCGAAAACTGCGAGCCACATTGTGCGAGCCACATTGTGCGAGCCACACTGTGCGAGCTACGGCCACCTAGGTCTTGGGCTGAGCATCAACCCCGCATCAAGCTTCACTTCACACAGGACACAAGATCTTCGACAGCCCCATTAATAAAGCAACTCCGCGATATGATTTTTTCAGAACTGAGGATGGTCTTTCGTGGTATCAGGATCTTGCCTCTTCTCTGATGAAATGACTGGCCCAGTCCTGTAAGCATCAGCACACACGAGCCTGTGCATCGCTAACAAATCGAAGATATTATGGCTATTGTTATAGCATGGGCGGTTACGTTTACGATTGTCTGTTCTCTCATCCTTGCCTTAGGGTTTGGGCCCGTCGAAATCGGTGCTGGTACGTGCTTGAGGTTATTACTTCAAGCGCCTACTAATTTTGTATAGGTACATTAGCTGCGGCTTTCCAATCGTAAACAGCGTGCAAACTTCTATGCCGTAACCAGAAACTAGCCCGCCAACTCCAGCAGATATGCCGGCAGCTGTGCGCTATTTGTCGGCTCTCGATTGTTTTCTTTTGCTGGTTCTGCTGGACCCTGTTATGCCAGCGCCATGTCCCATGCGTCTCATTCTCTTTGCTCCTGTAATTTATCATGCCAGACACTGCGTAGCATCGCGAGTCGGGCGCATGATCTAACCTGTCCCATATCTCAACGCAGCCTGTTGTCGTTGTTTGATGCGTGGCTCAGTTCAGGAATGACTCGGCCCATCACCATCTGATGTAAACGGTTCGATCGGGAGACCGTTTCATGCACGACACTGGCAGGTAGTGGTCGGCATGCCAATACAGGTGCCAGACCGTTCTGAACCCAGTAAGGTAACAGACTCCTCGTCTCGTCTCCCCACCACAACAGGGCACTGCAAGTGACGAAAATGCGCTCATGCGTACCGATGTAAATCGGCATCTAGCTTGAAATGGATATTTTGAGCACAGGTACAATAGAATAAACGGCAATAAGTCGATTTTCTACTTCTATCCACTGCCCGGTGCTATTGGATCTCGTTGTGCTGCGCACATGCCTCAAGGGCATTTTTAGTCTAGCCAGACTGGCCTATCGTCAACTCACTATCGCCCCAGATGCTGGCGCAGTTTTGGTGAATACGGTCGTAAACCTCGTCGTTGAACATGATATCTGTTGGATCGAAAGTGAAATAGTTTGGACAAAACAGCTGTAACAAGACGTGTGCGTGTGAAAAGAATACGAAATGCATGCAATAGTGGCTGCTGTATACTTTTGTGAAGATGCAGTTGGGCAGCAAGACATTATATTGGGGCTTTGTGACACCTCACATGCAGCTCATGCCAGCCATTACTTTCGGCAACATTTGGCGCTCGTTCTGTAGCACGTGCGCCGCTGTGTTTCTTTCCTCCGAACTCCCTCCTCTCTGTCTGGAAGATACCGACTTCAGCTTGGGCACGCATCCTACCGCCTTGTCGACATCATGTCTGATACCACGTACGCTGACGGGGCCGAATCAACGACGACGATGGGCTCGACGCAAAACGGCTTATTCACGCCCGCGACTGAACTGAACGATGATGCCACTATTGGAATATGGATCGAGCTCGGACAGGGCAACGCAACGCACGACCCGGTGCCTGGCGACATTCTCATCATTATCGACAAGACCTATGGGCGGGTCATGTCCCGTCACCCAGCAGGTCATCTGATCCTTGACAATGTCTCGAATATGAAACAACGAATCGACCAATCCTATGCGATGGAAGTGGCTCTGTACCGACACCGATAATTTTATAGGTTTCCGCAATCTCGATCAAGATGCGTTCTGGGTCGTGACGATTCGTGGAACCTCGTTGCGCGAGCAACTGCGCAGAAAGGACATGAGAATTTTATGCTGGTCAAGCAGCGGGTGGATATCGCATTCAAAGCCCGCACTGGTACGGAGTTTTGAACCCCCTGTCTGCTCGCGCTGATGGTGCTGGAGTTGAAGTACAGCCGTCTAACGGTACAGTGTGGGGTTTTATTCAAGCCAGCGAGTAATAACGGTTTGGGGACAGAAGTAGGGAACGAGAACAAACACGATAATCGTCAAAAGTTAGTGATAAATAGAACCTCACCATGTCCCCTTTCCCGCGGGAGAGCGTGGACCGAAAAAGTGTATGATCACTAAAGGATCCTTGATTTGGCTCAAAAGCAAAACCTTTGTAGGCTGGTGGGGTTCTTGCCATCACTAACTTTGGACGATTTTCGCGGGGCATTGCTGCAGTAGGGGTGCCCCACCAGATCGGGCACGAACAGGGAGATGCCACTAGCACATTGCCACTCGCCAACATGTCCCAATCAGCACCCCATTCAGGGGCAGAACAGGAAATCGCACCAGGTGTGACGAAGAGGACATACACCCGTTCATCTATGGCAAAGACTATCCATTTGTATATTGTTCCATGTGCAAAAGCAGCATCATCGTACGATCTGCGCGTCCGCATATTCTTCGCTAGTATCAGAGCCGCGTATTCGCTTACGCTACTACCCAACATGGCACAGAGCGAGAGGGATCTCAATATGTACCAGGCTCCCACTTCTGTGCCGAAAGCCATACCCTATCTAGACGTTCAGCTGGCACCGAAGTACAGGCTGTGTCAGCATGCGTGTCGCAATTTGCCTCATTCGGTGGCTTCAAGCTGTCACCCTCTGTCCCGCTCTTTCGCCGTCAAGCCTCGCTAAGTGTCTTACCTGCGACAGCAATTTTCTCTCTTCACAATAACTGCAAGATCTTTGCTCTCGGGCGCTTATAGCAAATTTTCAAATTATCAATAGTCTGTCGCAGACCCAATTCCCGATTCATTGAGAACTTACCACGGCTGGTGCTGCTGGTGCATATCCACATGAAGATGGCCGCCTACATGAACATCTACGACGCTAATGCTGGTACCGTCCTCCGACCTGACGGTCACCTCAGAATAGCGCACGCGAGGCCCTTATGTCGCGGCTGGCGCATGCCTTCAGCAGCTTGCTACTGGCCTGGCCACTCGGGCCAACTACAGGCTGTGAAGGGCTTCCAGGGCGCCCAGGCCAGCTGGCGAGCACCCTGTAGTGGGCTAGTTACCCACGACAGCTGTTTCAAGCGAAACTGCGCTGGAGCCTAGTTGCCTGGGACCTAGGCTGCTGAATCCGCTCTGCAATGCTCACCCAGCGCGGCATATCCAAGCACATGGCATATCGCAGTGCATTGTGTATCCTACCACATGGCGTGTCCTACCACATGGCGTATCCCAGTGCATCCATCCCAGCGCTCACCGTATGCTGGAATGCAAACGCTAGAACACAAGACATATTAGCTCACGAATACCAGGCCAGGCTCTAACATAGAGTACATCGTGTTCTCGTATGCTATTTATAGTAGTACACCATATATATTAGCTCACGCATACCAATAGAATCTGTGTTAATGCTTCATCATTTCGAGCCTTATTCATCCATCGTAAGCAGAAGATTAATGATGCATTCAAACATTATGGGAAGGAGCGACAGTACTCACATTCCGCCATAGTGCATGCATCAATGGACCTGCCCGCCATCGCAACACTGGCCCGCGAGCGGGGCTTGCTGCCCCTGCCCCAGCAACCTGCCGCGCCACTCATCTGTTTACATTCTATTCCCCAAAGTCCTACGCGACCACGTACGCCACCAGCCCTCGAAATGACGCTGACCGAGGAACAGCTCAAAGTCATCGCGGATCATCCACTTGATGACTCGCTCACCCGTTTCTCGGAGAAGTCGTGTCATTTAGAAGGATTTAAAGACACCTAGCGCAATGATATCGCCACTGTCGTCCATTTTGATTGGATCCTTCGGCAGCATTCAACCTCCACCTATCATAAAGTAATAGCAATGTGGCGTTGGTCACCAGCTTCTTTAACCATTATTGCCACCACGATGTCCGAAAACGAAATCGAAGATCTTAAAACAGCTTAGGGAAGCTAGGGCGCGAGGTCCGTTCAGTAGGGATAACTGATCTGTAGGTGCAAATTCACCTGGCGACTGCTTCAACCCACGGGCGGCCGCTCGCGTGGCGGCGTCTCCGCCTCCAGTCGGACGAAAGCGGCGACGCGTCGGACTCCGCGTTATGGGGTGCCACCACCAGCGACCCGCCGGCGCGTCGGAGCGGCGGGGCGGGGGTACAGGTCGTTCGCCTCCCACGGCGCCTGCAGTAGCACGACCGGTCATGGTGCAGCACAGCGCGTTAGTCTGACTCGGCCTCGGACTCACGCGCGAGTCGCCTGAGGTGGTATACAATCATCTCGAGACAGGATGTTGCGTCGCAGTCGAGTGAGTAGGCGCGTTTGGTTCCGTTGTCGCCCTCATCGCCGTCTTCCTCTTCCTCCGTGCTGCTCTCGTAATCGTCGTCTTTACGGCATCACCCTCTTCGCCGCCTTCCACTTCTAATTCGGGCGCAATGAAGTCGGCGAGACTCCTGTGTTATCACTGTCTGCGCTTCTCGATTCATCATTATTCAGAGAGTCGTCCTCATATTGACTTCCGCCGTTGTTTTTCGCCTCACTGTAGTCTCTCTCGTTGCCTTCCAAGCCCGGTATTACTTCGTCGGCCATGCTCTCCGTGCTACTGCTTTGTGCACTGCTCGAGTCTTCTATAGTGAGCCACTGCACGTGCGGCGTATGCCCAGGCGGCAGAACGTACTCACCGTTGTCCCCACCTATATTAGCTGCAAATGACTCAACTGCAAGGAATGCTTCAGCTGCACCGCCGTGGTGCATCATTCTACTCATCAGTTGGTGCCGGTTTCGTTGCATCATACATACAGAGAGCGTAAGATGTCCGTTAAATGCACGATGCTTTCGATGGCCGACACGGCGACAAGGCAGACGCTTGACTGTCGATGGCAGGTCAATGAGCGACGGCAGGTCTCGAAGCCACAATGTACATAGCGATGGCCTCTTCTAGACATCGGCGAGCCCTCTGCGCTCGGCCATGTAAGCGCGTCGGCACCAGCGTGGCGACGGTCGTCATCCACAACTGAACATGACCGACCGTTTGCGGTCCAAAAATGGCGGCATATGAATCACTCAAGCATGGCTGATAACTTCCTCCTATATTCTCCAAGACGTGTAGAAACATGGGCTCCGTTCCAAGTTTCTTCCGCTGTTGAAGTCGCCGGAGAAAACACGGGGAGACCGATTTGCTCTAGAGCAAAACTCGATGCTACGGAACCGAGGATGGCCGCTTCTCTCACATCTCCTGTTTGCAGCCACCCCACAGTAAAACCCCAAGGAAGGAATTTCCTGCGCCAGTGGTATCTGCGATACGGGGTGATGTAGACTCGTAGAAAGGTGGTGACCAATTGGCCCCGGTGCTCTGCGATAGAGTTAGGCAGCCATGCTCGCCGCAGCGAATAACAACGAGCCCTTCTTTCTGGTCCAATACCAGCATTGAGAAATAATCTCGCGCCTCGCTCGACGGTCTCTCGTGAGAAAAGTAATGATTGGCCAGGTTCATCATCTTGCATCAAAGCTCTAAGCTCATCATGGTTAGGTGAAAACATATCTACGAACCTGCAGGCTTGGATATGTTCGTCCAGGAGCTCCTTTTGCAGGAAAGAGGTGCAGGCTCCCATACGATCAGTGGCCGTTCTTTTATTCTGGTATCTCTTCTCAAAGAAGAAAGAGACGTCACCATTTCCTGAAGCAGCTCAGGGCCTGCCAGGAGATGAAATGACTGTGAGACGAGGAGCTCACTTTTTTCAAGTCGACCGGCCGAGGTTGCAGCTGTGGCGTTAAATATCTAAATGTTCTCTCTGCACAAATTAGCCTCTTGAGCCTCGCTCAGATAAAGGGGCATTTCACCAACGACCAGATTTATCGTCCTTGTATTGCACAAAGCCTCTAGTACAAGGGCTATCCGGCAGTTTTTTGACTAGTAGCGTCATATCCCACTGCATGATACGTTTCATTAGGGCGTCCGGGAAATCGTTGCCAGCAAGGATAATAGCTCCAGCTGTAGAATCCATGAGTTTAGCGCCGAGGGTAGCTGCAACGCGGTTGTTAGAGCTTCCCGGGCCGTAGAGTATCAAGCCAGATGGGAAATGCTGCATGCTAACCATAGAGGCCCGATCCGCCCGGCACATCGTAGAGGGCGGTTCGTGAGGAGAATTGCACCATCCAGCACAATCATGCCAAGAGACACGAACAAGGGACCCTTGCGCCCATAGCCTGGGTCAACAAAAGCCGTCCCATGGTCTGTCTCAACTTGTTGAAGGACAAAGAGCTGATGCCTGGAGGTCAGTTTCGGTTGAAGTTTGAACAGCCTTGCACGTCGGTGTGCTCATGCAGTGAGGCACCGAGAAACTGCACCGGGTTCCATTGAACGGCACCCAGGCGCGCCGCCCTAATTTCTCTGTGGAACACACCCGCTCTGATTGGCCGGCAAGAGTCTTGTCACCGTGCTAGTGCTAATGAACGAGTAAAGAACGAAAGGATACCAATACCAATTAGTTTATTACGCCCGGTGACTATTCCGCCAATAAGTCACTAGCTAAGCTACTTGTACACGTCCAAATTTAGCCTTTTCATCCTGCTCCATAAGTGATCGTCCTCTCTTGTCTGTTTCGTTCTTGTTTTTTTCCTTGTAGCACGGATTCTCGTGCGGTGCTTGTATTAACTGGCTGGCTTGGAGGCGTTTCAAGTCTTCAGCGTCCTATCATTGCAGCCTCACTTGTTATGCTTCAATTCTATGGCATCTTTCTGTTCAATTGGGCGAAAGCTGTAAATCGGAAATTTTCCAGGCCACCAACTTTCGGGAAACCTCATCTTTCGAATCACATGTGTATAGGCATAATGAGAGACTCACTGCATAAAGCGCGGTTCCAGATAGAAGGCAGCCTATTTTTGTTACCAGGATATAGGTGAAGGCTTTTTTGTTCATCAGGTCTAGCCTGAATATACTGAGCCCATGAATCAAGGTCGCGACAACGGACATGCCAGTCGCCACGAACGCCAGTGTTCGCATAGAGCGATACTTGTGGCTCTGGAGCTTTGGATAGACGTTCGTGATGATAGTCAATCCCCCGAGGACCCCAATCTATTGACCGATGAAGGCGGTGTTAGATCTGATTACAAGTCTCGGGACAGAAAAAGCCGAGCATATCAAGATCCATTAACCATAGACCAATAAATATTCATTCATTCAAGTTCTATTACGCCCCGGTAGCCGAGGCCAGAAGGGCAACTATCTGCTGTGTACCTAGTTTCTTCTTAACCTTGCGTTCTATTCTCGCCAAAGCCCATGCATTTCTTTTGCGTCCGATTTTGGCTGTTTGTTTGTGTCCCACCTCTTCCTACAGTCCTCAAACGAGGAAAATTTACAAAGCAGACCTGCTTAAAGGCCATTTCTTCAAGTGTTCAGCATCCTATCTACAGCAACTGAAGCGGCGGTTGCTCTTGATTCTGCAGGGTAGTGAGGGTTGGTTGATTGGAGGTTGGATTCGAGGAAGGCTTGGGGTTAGTAGTTATTGAGGCGACCGGTCGCGAGAGCAAATTTGATCGTCGCTCTCACCGCTCTCATGTCGGGCTGCCAATTGGTCTTGTCTGATCTTTGTTTTCCGCCTAGGTATTATAAAAGCTGAGATTTCCTCTTTGTGTTGTTGTGCATTCTAGCATCACCTTTCGCTGTTCCATCCATCTGACACATGTGAACAGGAAGTGCTCCACCGTCTCTCTTGCTTGCCCGCAACTACATAATGCAGAAGGTGCAGCATTAATGCGGTGCAGGTAGTCATTCAGTCTTGCCATGCCTGTCCTCAGTTGTACAAGCACGGCAGCTTCTTTGCGGGTGAGTTGATCGTACATCTTCTTCGTGTGCTTGCCTGGTAGGGCTTGGTCAATACGCTTAGAGAATCTGCCTACACTTTCAGGCAGGGCATCAACGACGGGCAGTTTGGTTCGTGCAATAGTCAGGGTCGTGGAGCGCATTGCTGGAAATGGCCTCCGCGATAGCCCCCATTTGAGTCATGGCTTTCGCCTGTTGCTTCGCTTTCTGTAGCAGAGTATTCTCCGGGCTTGCTGGCAACCATCGTACCAGGATCATGTTTCCACGAGCTCGCAATGTGTCGGCTGAGTCATAAACTGAGCGAATCAGCGCTTGACCAGATTGTTGTTGCGGCCGATGTATCGCAGTGCTGCCGCCCTGTTGCTGGTGAGCACAACCACTCGTTGGTCCCAAGGCTCAGACAGCGCACGCCGCAGAGCATACGCAATCGCTGCCAGCTGTCCAGAGTATGGGTCGTGTTCGCCTGAGGCCATCTACAATCTTAAGGTGCCGCCGAACCAGACCGACTTCGCCTTCTATGGAAAGAAAAAGGCGAAGACGCCCCATATTTCGAGACGTTGAAAACACGCCGTACGGCACGTCTGTTTCGGACACCGAAGCTTTGCTTTATGAAAAGGAACGGAAGCATTATACGACTGGGTCGCTGCACCGAATTTGAGAAGCAATTGCAATGGTACGACCTTCGTCGCGGTATGTGGGCCCGCCTCCAACGTAAACGTATAAAGCTGCATATATGCGAAGGTTGAGTCGTCTGCAGAGGAAGTCACGCCTGAAGAAAGAAACAAGATCATGGGACATTCTAAAGATAATTCAAGCACCTACCTGACCTACTACATGTCCAACTTTATTGAGGGACTGCCAATCCATTTGCTTCGGCAGCGCCCCGCAGCAGAATCTTATTCACCTCGCCGCTCGGCTGTTGCGGCGCCCACATGCCTGATGGAGGAACAACTGGCAGAGGTCAACGAAGATGAAGAACTGAAATCGCTCCGATCGGCAAGAATTAGCGCCATGCAGACCTGGAAAGCCCTAGGATATCGAAGCAGGGAAACCGCCGCTGGTACCACTATGCGAGAGGACTACGATCGCTATAGCAAAGAAGCCGAGAAGCTGTCCGAGTATCTCAAGGGTAAACTGACTCCGGCAGGTTCTAGAGGAGTTTCACATAAAAATTCACGTGGAAGAAATAGACCGCCAGTTGCGGGGCATCAAACCCGCCCCCAGCACCTAAAACAGCGTCTGGAGCATCGCTCCCCGTCGTTTAGTCCAAGGTTTGTTTCAGTCTAGTATACCAACGCTGCCTTCCCATTCGCCGTCATCAGGGCTGCTATACATCTCTTGGCCATTTTCTGCAGCTCTACAAAACCAATCGTGTCTTTGAGCGCACGATCGGCGTGGATCTTCAATACCCGCGGAAAACGCAGAGTAAAATATGCAGCATTCGCAGGCTTGTCAAACCCTGCACTCGCCACTTCCACCATCAACGGGATCCGGAGCAATGTAGAGGGCTGCAGTCTCCGTACACGGTAAGGCATTGCTTCGAACTCTGACAGCGATTGATCGAACGGCGCTTCCGAGAAGTATCCATAACGGTTAAAAAAAGAAATCTTGCTTCCGTATGCCATGCTTGTCGATCACGTCGATGATACGAAATTTCGGTTTGGCAGCAAAAGCTGCATACCTCTTCCTTGTTTTCGAGTGTTGCAATGTAAAATGACGTCCACCATACCTTTCCAACCCCGAGACCATGTGCATCTCTCACGTCATAGTGTCCCCCAGGATAACGAAATCGGCTGTGTCACCAAGGCCGGGAATGTAGTCTTTCTTGAGTTTGATGGACGCTCTGTCCTGGCAGAATGACGGGTAAGGATCATCGTCGGATGAGAATCGTATCACTTGGCGGGATCCAACGTCGGCTTGGCCTGGGATGTGATGGACTAGCTGTTCAAGCAGGTGTCGCCGCGTATCTTGGCTCTGTCGGGCGCAGAACGTATCATCCAGCAACATGATGTCGTAGAAGATGATCATAAGCCGCTCACTCCTGGCGATGAGGGAGTCTCGAGCGGTTTCAATGTGCCGTCCCGCTCGTTGGTCATGACGGCGAATTCTCTAGCATGGCTCGGTTCTGCCAACTTCGCTATTCCACACCAGTAGCTCGCCCTCTAAGATGCACTGCTTCTTGATCCTGCAACCTGTCGTGCCAAGCCGGAGGCTGTCTCGCACTGCTTGATGAATTCCTGCGCGGTCCTGAGTCGAATCCTGCCGCTCTTCGAGAAGATTTGGATGTTGGCACTGGAGGTATCCAACCTGACGTGGACTTGGCAATATTCCCCATCATACTTCCTCTCCACACTCATTTAGTCTCTCGAAAGGCGACACCAATAGGAGCACCCCTGACCCTGGCACGATGACCGACCGCATGCACTGGCAAGATGCGGCCGTGAAGAGCTCGGTATTCTGACCACAGACTACGTCGCGACGCGTTTGGGCTGACGCATCTGCGAACAGGCACCTCCCTTCTCCATCCGGCTCCTCGAGCAACACGCCGTCGCGTCCCGATACGAGCGCGACCAGCTCCTGACGCTGCTGCCCGCGTCGTACCGCAAGGAGTCCCGCTGACTTGGCCGCCGCTGGTCCGAATGTAACGGCCTGTGTCGATGAGGAGCCTGACCTGAGGCGACTTAAAGGCTGGCTCTGGGTGGCCGGCATGCCTTGCCGCCGCGTGCCCTGCACCACCAGCTCCTGCTCGGCCGGAAGATCTTTATCACAGAGCAGATGGACATGCTTCTTGTCTTGACGACTGGCCGAATGTCCTTGAAACAGATCTCGCGTTTCCTCCTGGGGCCGGCCTTCTGGATGATACCTCACCTGCGAGGAGTGTGGGTGTTCTCCCGACACGAATAGCGCCAAATCGAATGCAAGCGTCCAGGACTCCGTCTATGTGCGCTCGGTGGCGACCGCACAAACTGGTCAAGAGCAAGACCAGAGGTCGAAATTTACGGGATGAGACGAAAAGTCGACGATGTGGTGTGTGCAGCCAGCCTGGTCATAATGCGCGAACCTGTCAGAGGCATGTGCGAACATCTAGCGAGGACGGCAGCCGTGAGCGTTAACCGGCTATCTCTATACAGCAATTCAAGGGTTATGCGGCGGACGCAAGGGCTATGGGAGCTCTAAGAATACTAGCAAGAGCAAGAGCGAATGACAAGCGGGACACGAAAGCCGTTTCTCGCGATTGCTGGTACGGCGCAAAAACACGGTCGAACAGCCAGCATTTCTCAATATCAATACGAAACAGCTGCCAAGACGTCCAGAGCTCAGTTTTGCTTCGAAGATTTCGTTATCTGCAGCCGTTGCGTTTGAGAGATGGGCCAGCCATAGGCAGTCTCCCAAAAATTGCTTAATCCAAGCATCCATCCAAGTAAATGCGATTGCTCACTCCTGCCAACCATGTCCCCTATCCGTACAACA